>QPHH01000003.1:678799-800615 GCA_003574815.1 Aspergillus spinulosporus | reverse complement strand
TGGTCTCTTGTTTTTATATTGTTTTTTTTTTTTTTTTTTTTTTTTTTTTTTTTTTTTTTTTTTTTTTTTTTTTTTTTTTTTTTGGTCAGATAGAAGTTTTCTTCACCACATGATCCATCACATTCCCCAGGGTGCAACACGTGCGTGGCTGCTCAAACCACCGCATCACCACCGCGTTGATGCGGACGTGAAGTTTGCGGCGGTACTGGAGGAAATGAATCCTAGTGAGCGTGGTACCAAACGGATCATATCGGAGGATACATCGGGCTCCATGCCCCAGGAGGTCGCATGAAGAACAGTCCAGCCTCTTTAGAGCCACGAAGAGGCACCGGTAGCTCTAGCTGCAAGGATGAGCGTCTTGCAACAAAACCCACAGTTTACGGAGACCCAATTCTGTGCCTTTTGTGATTCAATGTGTTCAAGATGCGGTGGCTTCTGTGCTGTGCCGACAGTGCTGGGAGCATAACGCTACTTGTTTATCCGTCTGTTTTATTCCTTTTCTATCACGATTTTGTTACTGACTTGTTTCGGAAGACAGCTGCAGGTATGATAGGCAACGCTAAGGATCTGGCAGCGATCCTTAAGTGGTACATTGAATTTTTGGCACCTGGTTCTCAACTGAATGATCAACGTCCGTTCGCTTGTCTGCCGAAGTGAGGGAGGACGTAAACATCGTTATTGTTGGCTTGGTGGCTGGGTTTCTGTCCGCCGCCGGAGGACATCGTAAAGCTCATGGAATTACGGCAACCACAAAGAAGGCAATCGTTAAGGAGTCGACATCATGCCGCGAGAACGTCCACTCGAAGAGATTGGAGCTCCATTGGGTGAGAACGCCTGGGCCGACCGACAAGGAAATTATGGGAGGAATGGCGGATCACGGAGTTATCTGCGACCACCAGTTTACGCGGCAGAAGATTACCTTGGACGAGGCTAATAAGAATCCATCAAAGTGAGTCTGATCCGCAGGGCCATAGACGTCTCCAATGGTTGTTTAGGGGCCGGGTTGGTTGTTTCGTATGGGTGCTCTGCAACGCCTCACAAGAGGACGCATCTGGAATTCCCAGCACTCTCTCCCCAAACAGTCTTTATGCGCGAAGTAAATCAGCTAGCAAGATGCTAGCAACACAAATGGTGGAAGGTGCCTGGAAGCCTAAGGGCAATACAGTTAACAGGAATAAGGGAAAGGTTAGTACTCCTTGGGATGTGTATAGGAGTTTCTAGCCTTATCTGGGCTCCCAAAGGTATTATAGTCGCTTGAATAATATGCACAAGATAGGGGCATATAATAGTACATCTGATTTTCTCAGCCAGTGATCAAGTGCCTAATCAGGAGCACAAGCCAGAGTATAAGGACAGATATATAAAGAGAAGACGGAGTCGTCAAGGTAGGGCGGGCGATGGCCGGGTATTTATAGGCAAGGAGCCCGATCAGGAGGCCATCTGCATAGAATTTACTGACCAAATCAGCAGTAAATGAATGGCCCTTTTACCTGACATTGTGACGACTGATATCCTTTTCTGGTGACTGTCGCGAAAGGTTAAAATAGAATCACTTTGGTAGGGAATATGGCGGGTGGATTGACTATGTAACTCTAGCCCTAATTCACAATCTTCCAAGGTTCACGTATCGAATCTAACATCTCCCAGACGGACCTACAGCGACAGGATATTCCTCTTATTGCCGCCAAAGCGACATCCCTGCTCACCTGACCGTGCCAGCGTTCGATAACTCGTTGTCTGAGATTGTCTATGAGTCTTGAACTAGCGCATCGCGCAGAAATAATCGCGGCCGGCCGTCGGCGCGCTGGGCTGGAGCTCCAACACCAGCTCCTAGACGATAATATCGGCGATTCAAAGGCGAACCTGTCAGTGAAGACGAGGACATGCATTGACTGTTGCCAGGCCTATTGGCTTCACTATTCTTTTCTCCTTCATAGTTATTCCGGTTTCACATCTTAACTTCTTCGTCGCCGAGTCTCTGGCATCGACAGCGTTGCCCACCATTTGCGAATCCAAGAATCTCATAGCCTGGAAGCAGTGCTAACGGCTTCCTTTCGTCCTGAATCAGAGGAAAAACCGAACCTCCGTCATATTGCTGAACGCCGAAGAACCATGCCGAGAACAAATTGGCAGCGAAATAGGCATGGGAGATGTAGCATGCAGAGAACATTACCACCATGATCTCGACCCAGGTTTTGAATCTACCTGTGACCATTACTGTCCATACAAGTACAAAAACAGGCAGGGTAGGACGTCAATGAAGAGGGCGATAACGCGGGTCCGTTGAGACCGTCTTGTAAATGTTGTGTGCAGGGCGCTCCAAGGGACAGTGAAGGCACTCCGTCGGTATGGATAGTATTATTGAGATAACTATTCCCCAGATGAAGGTGGCTCTTCGGTTACATACGGTAGCGAATTCAAGAAATCAGGTCAACTGCCCTCACTACCGATCCAGGCTGCGGAACCAGTGCTTTCGCTGACTTGGCTTGGACTCTGTGGCAATGCCTAATCTGACTGACCCTCCCACTTCTCTTCCAGCTGAAGGCCCTCTATCTAGCGAAATGTCTAACATCTGTAATAGAATCTACGAACATGAACCTAGAACAAATACTCGGCATAGAACCGGGAAAAGTTGGCTCCATCTCCGTCGCCGCGTACGTTTGTTTGCTTCCATCCTCAATCCATCCCATCCAAGCCAAGGCGTACAGTGGATTAACACTGACCTTGGTCTGACTCACTTCACTGCCCACTGGACGAAGGACGAAGGCACGGCGGCTTGATCTTATGAGTAGGCATGGTCGTAACTGGTCATTTCAGTGACTCAAAAGTTACCGACCGAGGTACTGCGCTATTACCGGACTCAGAAAGTCCAACTGCAATGTTCTTGCTCAGCTCGGTACTAGGGATGACCAGAGAGAACTGGACTCCCCGGTGAAGATATGAAGGTATGAACGGACAGCTAAACGTTATACAATATCAACATAATAATGACGAAAGAATTTTGGAAAATCGTGGTATACCGGTATCCAAGCAAGTCAGATCGTCACCAAAACAAAAAGGGAATTCCATAATCTAGACCTGCAACAGGAACAAGGAAAGAACAAACATGGCAATCGTGAGGACATGCAGCGATAAATGAGACAAGAGCCGTAACTATTTTTTATCAAGCGAGCAGTCATTCGTTTACTCCTCGTCTTCCTCCTCAGCAACCTAGAGACATTGTTAGCACGTGAAGGGAACAGAACTCAAAAAATTAGAAAAACTTACCCCCTCGTGGAAGTTGCGACCATCAGTAGTCTCCTTGATGACGCCAGCCCGGATCAACCAATCACCGAAGCGCTCGGGCTCTTCGCCGTCAGTGTTGCGCTCGAGGGCGTAGCGCTTGAGCAGCGGCTTCATGATGTCGAGGATCTCCTCCTCCTTGATTGAGGAGCGGTACAGCTTGTTCAGACGCTGTCCATGGTAGCCACCACCCAGGTACATGTTGTAGGCACCGTACGCTTTACCGACGAAAGCTACCTCAGCGAGCCAGGGACGCGCGCATCCGTTGGGGCAACCAGTCATACGCATGACGATGCTGTCGCGAGCAAGACCGACTTCCTCGAGGGTGGACTCGAGCTTGGAGATCAGGACGGGAAGGTAGCGCTCGGATTCGGCCATGGCCAGACCGCAGGTGGGGAAGGCGACACAGGCAGAGGATGACAGACGGAGACCGCTGAAGGAGGTGTTATCGAGCTTGTACTTGGCCATCAGCTCCTTGATGGCAGGGAGATCCTCGTCCTTGATGTTGGACAAGATCAAATGCTGGTTGCCGGTAAGGCGGAACTCGCCCTTGTCGAGAGAGGCGAGCTCGCGGAGACCGGTGCGCATGCGGAAGTCAGCGGTGTCCTCAATACGGCCGTTCTCAATGAAGAAGGTAAAGTGGTTGAGACCCTTCTCGTCCTTTTGCCAGCCGAAGGTGTCGACGTTGGAAGCGAATTTGAAGGGGCGGGGCTCGGCGAAGCGGAGTCCATCAGGAAGAAGAGCCTCGACCTTCTCCTTGTACGCCTCGACGCCCATATCATCAATGGTGTACTTGAGACGGGCGTGCTTCCGGTTCTTGCGGTCACCATAGTCACGCTGAACGAGCATGATCTTCTCGCAGACGATGTGGGCTTGGTCAGCGGGCACGTAACCAAACATGCGACCGGTCTGGGGGTACGTCTTCTTGTTGTTGTGGGTGGTACCCATGCCACCACCAGCGAGAATGTTGAAACCTTCCAGGTGTCCATCGGCACCCTTGATGGCGATGAGACCAATATCGTGAGCGTATACGTCGGTATCATTGTGAGGAGGAATTGCAATAGTAATCTTGAACTTGCGAGGGAGATAGGTAGGACCATACAGGGGCTCGTGGTCAACAACAGCATCTCCAGCGACCTGAACCTTCTTGTCGTTTTCATCCTGGAGCCAGATCTCGTGATAGGCAGTGGTGGAAGGGAGCAGGTGGTCACTGATCTTCTTGGACACGGCGTGCACTTCACGGTGATAGTAGGAGAGCTCAGGCAGCGAACTGCACATGACATTACGGTTGACATCACCGCAGGCAGCAATGGTCGTCATCAGAGCCTTGTTGATCGCACGCATGGCACCACGAAGATTGCGCTTGATAACACCATGGAACTGGAATGTCTGACGGGTGGTAAGCTTCATGGTCTCGTTACCATAAGCGCTGCTGATGGCATCCATCTGCAGCCACTGAGAGGGGGTAGCAACACCACCAGGGAGACGGCAACGAATCATGAAGCTGTAGGCAGGCTCAAGGCCTTGGGCCTTGCGCTCATCGCGAACATCACGGTCGTCTTGCATGTAAGTACCGTGGAACTTGGTCAACTGCTGGTCGCTAGCAGAAATAGCACCAGTGCTCTCGTCGAGCAGGCCCTCAGCGATAGTACCACGAAGGTAGTTGGACTGGAGCTTAATATCTTCGTTTGTCAGGGGAGCAGGCTCCTCAGGGAGACCCTCAACCTTGTCGACACCCAGGGCTTGCCAGATGCGCGGTTCCCACTCGGAGTAACCAGTCTGGAAAGCGTCGGGGTCCTGGTCATCACCGAGACCAATATCCGTAAGCTTGCGTCCACCGAGGAAAGCAATGCGAGCATCGAGGTCCTTAGCAGGTTTGTTGTAGTAGATCTTGTCTTCCTTGCGGGGCCAGTAGTGGCTGTCTCCGAGACCGAAGACGGAGTAGTTAATGGTGGACAGGTCGAGGTCGCCAGTGTTCTTCACGTATTCCCACAAAGCACGGCCGTTCTGTGGGAATTCTCCCTGGCCTGCGGTGCTGGTGATGAAGACGACGTTCTCCTCGGTGGGCAAGTCCTCAAGTGGGTAGTCCTCCATGGCCATGACCATGGTCTTGAGCCCACGGGCACGTCCACGGTTACCAAGTCGCTTGGCCAGTGTCGCGGCGTTGCCACCGTCAGACGCGAAGAGGATGGTCAAAGGAGCACCAAAGAGACCTTCGAGCAGCTTCTCATAGGAGTCCTTAGCCTTGCGCTTCTGAATAGCGCGGACCTCAGTGCCGTAAGACTCGGAGAGGACCGAGGAGAACTTGGGCTTGCGGTTCATCAGTTGGGTAAGCTGGTTGTCCCGGCGAAGGAAGTCCTCCAACTCGCGTTTGACGCGCTCAGAGTCCAGAGCGAACTTAGGCTCACCCTTGTCCTCGTTGGCGGGATTCCAGCGATAGAGGGGCCAGTAACCAAGGTCAACAGCCTTCTTGGTTTCCTGAAGAACGGTGAGGGCGGAGTCGTTCTCCTGGTTGTACGGGAGGTAAGCGACAACGATAGACGGGCCCTTAAACTGCTCGGCCTCTGCCATGGCCTGGAGAACCTGGGTGTAAGAGCTGTAGACAGCGACGGAAGCGACATAGGCGTTGCCAAAGTTCATGGCATACAGACCGATGTCCTTCTTTCTCCGGGTAGGGTCTGCCGCGGCACGCTCAGAGTAAGGCTGAGAGTCGATGACGAGCATGTTGACGTCCGCTCCGGAAGCAAGAACGTGGTGAACACCGGAGTTGCCGAGATCGTAAGCCCAGGCGTCGGAGCCAATGAGCCACTGGGATTCACTGTAGAACAGCTTCTTTGTCTGCAGTAGCTGCTTTGACAGCGCAGAGCCGTCGTTGCTGAGACGAGCAATGACATCCGGCGCCAACCTGTTGGCCTTGGTAGCGTCAGTCGCATTCAAAGCCCAATCGGCAAGCCACTTGGAAACGACGTCAGTTGCGAAGCTGTTGGACTTGGAAGCAGCCTCAACCTCACGGATGAAGCGCTGGCGGTGTTCCTTTCTAGCGATCAGAGAGCCGAAACCGTACTCAGGACTGGCCGCAATGGTGGACGAAATTCCGGCATTGTTAGAGCCCAGCTGGTTCGCAAGGTATAACCGCTCACCGAAAAGCTGGTTCAGGATTTTCAAGTAAGCGTTCTCAATGCGGGGCTGCTCAAGGGGGGTCTGGAGAGTAGGAACGTTGGAACTTCCAATTTCAAGACTCTGGATAGGAGAAGGAGAGCTGAGGTTTTGAATGATTCCGCGAAGAGCCTGGACAGCAGTAGAAGGCTCAACATAGCCGAGTCTGTAGCCCACAATTTGCGGGCTGCGTCCTCCAACAGCAGCGGGGGTCAGACTGGACAGGAGGTCCATGAACGAAGGGCCCCATCTGGTGGTCTTCCGGACCTGCTCGAGAACCGCGATCTTCTCAACCGAGCGGGGAATCGAGTTCGCAATCTCGGCACCAACCCAGGGACGGTACAGACGGGCGGTGATCAGCCCGATGTTAGCGAGCTCAGCGGGAACATCCTCCTTGCTGAGGACATCGACGAAGACGCCGGTAGAACCAAAGACAAAGATAGCCGACTTGGCATCAGAGGGCCCAGTGTATTCGATGGCACGATAGGTACGGCCGGTCGTTTCGGACAGCGCCTTCCATATTTGACTGGCCCAACTGAAAATATCAGTGGCACTGACTGGTCGCACGGAACCATCCACCGTAGTTGCAGCGGAGCTAGTTGCGCGGCTGTCGACACTGCTATCACGTTCTGATGATCCAACCGATGAGTTGGCGACGCTACGGCTGGACGGCGTCTGAGATGGCTGAGTAGGAGTAGCTGTTCCCTCAACCGGGGCAACCGTAGAGCTTTCCACGGTCTCATCAGAGACTGTCGCAACACGTCCTGTTTCGGCGTAAAGAGTATCGACACCATGTCCCTCGGAGTGAGAGACAGCGCTTCGGCTCAAGTCCAGAATAGACTTAAGAGTCTGTACATCCTCCTGCTCGATGGCGTCGTCGTTTGCCGAGTTTGCGGGGTCGAAGAAGTGAATGACACCCTTGCCCGATTTGCGAGCCAAAGCATGAGCAGTCAACGCAATATCCTGGGCCTCCTGCAATGTCTCAGAGTGCAAGAATGTGAAACCGCATTGCCGAATGGAGCTAATGGCGGAGTAGTCTGGGAAAGGGTAGGGTTCCAGTGCAACGTGGATGACAACGGGAGAGTTCGCGAGACGGTAGAGGTGAGGGATCGAGGAGAGGAGTGTAGACGAGCTGGTTACAGCAGATACTAATTTGCCAGATCGTAGAGGGTAGAAAGCAGAGAGGAAAGGGTCCTCGTTGTATCGGACGGAGACGACCTACTTGCAAGCTTAGAACTCATCATAAGAATCCACCAGCCCAAAATACTGACCTCTGGAACTCCTTCCGGCACGATGCTACGGACACCGGCAGCCTTCAAACTCTTCAGGGTTTTTGTGAACCAAGAATCGGTCTGGAGAGATGGCTGGACGGAGAGGACGACCTCGCTGGCCTGGTAGGCGATTCTTGCCACTAGATAGAATTAGCGAATGAATCCAAACAGATACCACAAGCGATATCGACAGCAATCATGATTTGTGTCGAGAACCCTGCCTCAAGGGAGTCGTACCGGCCTCTCCAGCGGATGTCACAGGAGCCATATTAGCAATTACCGCACTGCGGGACGTCACAGACAGTGGGATGGAGTAAAATCAAATAGGTTGGATATCACCGCAAACGGTGATTCCGAGCAAGGGATCAGGTCAATGGGAAAGGAGTAGTTTGATGAAGGAGAAAACAAAACCCCCGGTGTCTAATGATATTTTTTATGGCTGGCTGTTTTTTTCTCCTCACTGCTCGTCGACTCCAACTTCAGCGCAATCCGCAGGGACTTTTTTGAGCACTTCTCCGCCATCGGGATTTGATCAGCGAATCACTGATTGGTGTGAGATCACGACATCGATGCAAACACCCTGTCGTCTTCAAGACAAACATGCCCTATTGGGAAAAGTGCGGGGTTCCCGTGACTCGGCCCTGAGCACGCCAGCCGACTGCGGGCAGATAGACGGGCGAGGCACAGGCTCTCCCACCGGGAGATTGCAATTTCAAATTTGGATATTTGTTCCGCACAAAGCAATAACGTCCAAATAATGTAAATGTAAGATACAAGCTATGTCATGGCCATAACGGACGATGTAGATCCATTCCAACGCCGTACAAAAGAAATCAAACCCCGTATCAAGTCATATCCATGTACATGTCCTATACTCCAGGACCTTGGGGCCCAGAGGGTCCCCAGCAACCGACTCAGGTTGTTAGCTAATACTGAGACGTTAACTCTGCCCAAGGCAAACCCCTATGAATCCCAAACGCCTCCATCTTCCGAGAGCAGTGGGTGTGAATAGCAGACGGCAATATCTGTCGAAAGCTCTCTAACACACAACGGATGCCCGACTGATGATCAAGTAGGTATATCGTCACGGGACATAAAACCAAAAGCGCAGACCAAGTATGCAGTGTAGGTAGCATGAAATTGCTGAAACGCGAGTGATGTTTTCTGTCGTCGGCGGCTTCCGATCCAAGCAATTCGTGTCCTCCGGTGACCGAGAACTGGACGGGATGGGTTATAGCCTACCTAGCCTCATTCCAATCTTGCACCTTGACGGTCAGCCCTGGGCTTGGGAGCGAGTCCCGCGCTGGTTGCTGCAAAGAGGCCGCCTGAACGGCGGCTTGAGAAGGCTTAGGAGGTCCAGTGCCTGATCGCCGCCTTCGCTCCCGCTCAAGGGCGCCCGGAAGTTCGCTACCATGCCCACTGGGGCGGAATCGATGGCTCATATTCACCCAGTCCCCGTTTCCATCTTCCTCTTCACAAAGCCAGTAATTTCTGCCGACGCTAATCATAGCGCGCCCCAGCTTCCCTTGCCAACCTTGGCCTTCAGGGCTGTATGGCGAGAACGGTTCGCGGTCAATGTCGGCGACACTTGCCATGCTGGCGATAGAGGTGTTGCGGCTGTGGGTGGGTAGTTTCGTATGACGAGGCATAGCAACATACAGTCGAAGAGCCTGGCGGGCAAACGCTAACATAACAAAAACAAAATACAATCGGATGGACCACAGCACACAAATGAAAAAAATGCTTTGGAAGCTTTCAGGCTGAGTGACGGCGTTGCCAAACTGGTCTGCGCGCTTCGCACTATATGACGCAGAGGTGGCCGTCCTCATTGTATCATACTCGGAGCCGGTAAATCCAGCAGTCTGACCAATCGTGTCACTACCGGGGCCAGATGCCTTCCTGTTGTCATCGTCCGTGTGCTGAGCGATAACCAAAAACCAGGTCACACCGAATGCCGCGGTGTAAGCAGCGTTAATGGCGCTGTCGAAGACATAGAGCCATGCAAGCGCAAGACATTGCAACGGAGATTGCTTTCGGATATGGGGGAAGAGCAGTACTGTGCTGGCAAGCGCAATGAGGGAATAGAGGTACATCGACAGCTGGACGGGAGAGAGGTGGTATCCGGTCAGCAGGGCGAGCAAGCCGTAGAGGCCGCTGATTTTATTGAGAAGTAGTGATAATGTGATCAGCGAAGCGCCTGTTTGCAGGCTCATAACGTAAAGGAAGGTCTATTGTAGCGAGCACCCCGTCGCCGGGGAAATAATCCGTTAGCGATCGATCCCGCTCACGGAGATAGACGAACAACGCCAACTTACCTGCGGCCGCGGAATGCGGAGAAAGCGAGAAGAAAACCCCATCTTGATATCGCCAACCGGGATATCGAAAGATCGGGTTCAGAGTAGATGGAGAAAGGGACAGCGAGGCAAAGAGCAGCAGTAGGACAATGAAAGAAGAGAGCTGGGGGAAGAAAAATAGGCTGAGGTCCTCAGCCCAATGCCCAGCGCTTAGTCTGACCCAGGGGCGGCGTTCCGAAGCCTCCGTCCCGGCAGATCGTTGCCCTTTTATTTCGTCATCACGTTCTGCACGCTGCATGAATCAAGGACTATTGGTAATTTGCTCAGCAGCTCAATATAAATGATAATGTATTAGGGGCTGGATGTACTTGTAGATGAATACCTTGCATCTCCTCTATCACATTCAAGACTTGACTTCTCAGAAACCGAAGTATCTCCGTCGTATTCGTTCCCGCAATGGGTAGTTGAGCTCAACGCATCGCCTCACCATTGTGGGTCGGTGGTCGCACCAAGCCACCTGACTTTGTTTACATGGAGTGATCTAAGGAGATGCAGAACCTTTATTTGATATCATTTATTTAGGAATTTGACCTTGCGGGCTGCGAGAACGACCAGGGTGTCTATTGACAGTTGACCGGGGTGGCTGAATATGATATATGAATATTAAACGTGCCCAGTAATCGAGTGGAAAACACCTAAGCTAGACCTGTTCTTCTGAGGGAGACAGGAGATTCCACTGCCGAATAGAATGATGTTGCCTGCTGTGCTGGTAGTAGGGCATATAAATAAATGTGGACATAATACAAAAGGTGGCTGGGCAGGAATTAGTACAACAAGGTCCACCAAATAAAGCAGCCAAGCTACCAACAAAGACCACTTGAAGTAAGAGATGTCGAGTACAAGCAGAACGCCCTCCAACAAGCCTTAACGACGATGGTAAGAGTAAAAGGGTCATTCGAAAAACAGCACTGATCTAGGCTCGCTAGTCAAACTCATGAGCAAGGAAAATATACATCTTAAGAATGGCAGATATTATAAACAACCTCAATCATTCATTGAGATTTGGGTTGGTCGTGCTACCACGCTGGTGAAGCCAGGAGAATCAGCAGGCGCATCCATCATTACTAGTCGTTTCTTTGGGTTGGATATTAACGTCGATCACTGTACGGAAGTCAGTAGACAGATCAAAGACAATTGGTAAAGAGTAGAACGAACTCTGGCTTTCCCCCCTGTTGGCTTCCCCTTCCATACCGGGCAGTGCTTGCGCTATCCGCCTGAACAACTGCTTGACGTTATGGCCAACCTTCGCACTGGTCTCGATAAACATCAAGCCGTTCTTCTTGGCCTCCTCTTCACCCTGCGCAGTGGTAACTTCTCGCTTATCGCTCAAATCGGTCTTGTTGCCAACAAGTACGATGATAACATCATTTCCACGCTCACCACGCACATCGTCAATCCATTTCCGAGTGTTTTGGAAGGATTTCGCATTTGAAATATCGTAGACAACAACTGCTACGCTGGAGTCGCGGATGTAGGAAGGGATCAAGGACCGGAACCGCTCCTGGCCGGCGGTGTCCCAAAGTTGAAGTCGAACTGTGCGGTCTTCGAGGTACATCGTCTACGGCACCGGACGTCAGCATTTCCACGGAGCAGAATCGCCATAAATGCTCTGAGTGAGCCAGCCCATTGGCCTGAGGCTGGGCGGAGTTACTAACCTTCGACAAGAAGTCAATTCCAATTGTGGCCTGGTATGTGTTGTCGAACGAATCGTACATGAATCTGGTGATCAAGGACGTCTTGCCCACTGTAATCTAGCATTAGGACTTGTGCGCCTGTTCACGAATTTAAACCGAGTGTATGCGCACCGCTTTGTTCGCCGAGAAAGACGAGCCTAGTTCGAGTCAGCATAAAGTCAGACACCGCCTGCCCAGCCAAATTAACGCACTTAAATTTCTTCAACGGGTTCGAATACGACCCGGCCGTCGATGCTGAAGCCATGGGGACAGGAGGTCGAGTGTAGAGTCAGGGGAGGTCTGGCGGTGGAGGCACAAATAGGAGACGGAGTAATTAAGCAGAAGATAAGGTCATAGAAAAGTGGTTGAAGAAAGGAAGGGGAAGAAGAGGTTAAAATGAGGGAGCCTGAAAAAGGCTGCGACCAAGCCAGCGGCGTGCGATGTATCCGGGAGGTCGATTGGAAGAGGATGTTCTAGTCCATGGGACGGTCTGGGGAACTAGTATGATATGTAGCGATGGGCCATGGCCCGTGGTTGCTGTCGCCGCCCCCCACGGATAAATGCGGCCCGACCTTACCTGTGGGCTGCGAGTTGTGCTAAGGTTGTTGCTTTCCAGCTCAACCCGATTCAGAGACCAGAGCTCCGCCAAATAGCCGTCCATCCACCTTATCCGACTTCTTCTTGCGCGCTCGAGACCTTGCTTCTTGCTTTGATATCCTCCAGCTTTCCCGGTCTGCCAAGTTGGGGGTCATCATGGGTCTCTCTTATCCGTTTGGTTTCGCAACCGTGTCACTGCTGGTGATCGGAGGGTGTAAGTAGCTGCTAAGACACCCTGGCACCATCCGCTAATGAAACCTGCAGATATGCTCTTTCATGGAGAGGGCGAACAATTCAATGTACGATACCGGTTTCGACCCTAAACCTCCGATGACATTTCGCTAACCCGGTCAGGTTGGCCAATTTCTCGAATCCGTGTCTCCGTATGTCTGGGCGAATATTGGGATTGCAATGTGCATTGGGCTGTCAGTCGTGGGCGCCGCATGGTATGATATAACTCAGATAAGCGGCGAGAGTCGAAGTTTCTGACGACCGTCTCCAGGGGTATCTTCCTGACCGGCTCATCAATTGTCGGCGGAGGTGTCAAAGCTCCCCGAATCCGGACCAAAAACCTGATTTCCATCATTTTCTGCGAAGTCGTCGCCATTTACGGTGTGATTATGGCTATTGTCTTCTCCTCGAAGCTCAACCTCGCAAACGCCGACGAAATTCATTCACCCAGCAGTTACTACACCGGCTATGCGCTCTTCTGGGGAGGAATCACTGTCGGCGCCTGCAACCTGATTTGCGGTATCTCCGTTGGTATCAACGGTAGCGGTGCGGCTCTGGCCGACGCCGCTGATCCCAGCTTGTAGGTCCCACCGCTTCTTGCATCTCCTGTGGGCAGCGACTAACGTTTTACAGGTTCGTTAAAATCCTTGTCGTCGAAATCTTTAGCTCCGTCCTAGGTCTGTTTGGCCTGATCGTCGGTCTGTTGGTCCAGGGCAAGGCCACCGAGTTTGGAGCCGCGTAAGGCAGACTTCTCTGTGAGAAGCGTCTTGATCGACCAAAAGACGATCCCATTTGTACGAATTCTTCTGATCTCATATTTTGGCTTCAATTTGTCCTTCTATATAGCGTATTGAGGCGTTGGGTCCGAATCGGCTATTGAGTCTTTGCGAGCTTCAGGTAACAGGCAGTCAGTCTAATGGTCTGCCATCACGAACCCGACGGACACGACATGGCATGGTGTACAGTACAGGCGCTGGAATAATGGACGTCCTATCTATACCATAGAGTGAATGAATTGCATTTCTAACACATTTCTTCCACCCTCTTCACAAAGTCGCAGGTAACGCCCTCTTCTTCACAAAAATGGCCTCCGCAGTTGTACACACCACCCCGTTCCCGTCCCTCACTATCCCTTCAATAAACACTTTCCTCCCCTCAACCCTCTCCACCCTTGCCGACGCAACGATCACCGTCCCACTCTCATCCTCAGGTACAAGAACAGGCCTCTTATACCCCAAACTTAACCGCGCCGTAAACATTCCTAGTCCCTCGTCCAAATTCGCAGCCGCAACCAAGTTCCCGCAGACCTCGTCCATAACCGTCGCCAGGAACCCGCCGTGCGCGATTCCTGTTTGCCCCGTGATGCCACGGCCAACACGTAGAAGAAGATGGCCTTCAATCTTTGTTTTTGCTTCTGAGACTTGGGTCTGCCCTTCTTTTAGCCTGCCGGTGAGGAAGACCGTTTGTAGGACGGCAGTACCGCTGTGGCTTGTTATGCGAAAGAATGGGTTCACGTCGACTTCTTGTTCCTCCTTAGAAGTGATTGGATCTATGCTATTCGAAATCAAATTGCGATTGGGGTTGAGGCCGGAATTTGGGTTGCCGAGCGCGTGGACCGTATAGGAGGGATCTCTGAGTATGGAATTTGCGAGGGGGGTTGCTAGAAATGGCTCCAGCGTTTGCACTTCAGTTGTATCAAATGATCTAGTGGGCATTATCGCGGTAAATTTAATCCCGGGTATAAGTATGTATTCTTTGGGCGGATCGAGGCGTATATACTTGTTATGGTGAAAATATGTTTAGGACGAAGTTGAAGATGAACCAAGCTCAGGTGAACCTGGGAATCGAAAGTATAGAAAAGCGACCATCAATTTCGAGCATATAAAACACTATCCTTTGCGTCAATTAGCTGTAGAGGCAGGAATACCTTGAAATATTGTACATTGATTGATGATTTCCCCTCGCTTCGCGATCTATGCCGACGGCCGCGGTAGCCGAGGCATCGCAGGAGCCGCAAAGAGTATGATATCAAGTATAGCTATTATCCTAGCAAATGATTTCTATGATGGTATAGATTCGGGAGTAGATGCTATATGCGCATAGAAAGCAAGAGAAAAACAAAACCGCCAACAGGATCATTGAGAAGGGTATCTATATGTCATCGTGTGGTTTTCCAATCAACCCAAGCAAGATTCCAACAAAACAAAACCTCTTCAGAGCACCACGTACACATACGGAGATTATCTCATCCTTTATGGTACTTCCACCCCTTCTTCTTCTCCGCCCTGAAAGCCGGCAATACTGCGTCGCGACTCTGCTTCCGAGCGATCTCAATAACGAGGAATCGCACAAAGTCCCTCAGCGTCCAGTAACTGCTATGCGCGCTAAGCATGTTGAGGTATTGGATATTCAATGCGCCACCGCCTCCAGTCAGGAAGTAATCGACTTGACCGTTATCATTCAGCAGGAGCATTCGTTTTTCGGCTATTTCCTCGCGGGTGAAATCGTGTGTTTCCATTTCCACGTTTGAGGGCAGCTTTGCGATCATGGAGGGACGCTCGGGCACAGACGCTGTGGAGCTGCTCCACCGGATGGCACCGCCGAAGGAGCGCCAGAATGAGGATGTTGAGCCTGGGATCGTGGCGGGTTTTAGTGAATTGGCAAGATCACTGTCGACTGCAGCATTCACACGATACGCAATGGCTAGAGAGTTAGCGAGATGGCAGTATGGGAAATTTAACCAGTTGACTTACGGTCTGTGGTATGCATGATGTTGTACAGGTTGTCCACAGCCAAGCAGCCGTACGTGTCTGCCTCGCCTGCAACTCCGCGCAGCAGGTCGTCTCCTTCAGACCCTGGTTTATCACGTCCTTTTCTGGGAGAAAGGTTCGCTATCACAGAATGAGTATCAGCAAATAACGGATTTGAGGGTGAGTATATCGCACCTTTATTAATAAACAGGAACAAGCCAACTGGACTTCCGCAGATGAACAGGTTCTTCGTGTCAAACTCGAACATGTCCGAATGAACAGGGGTATTGGAGAAGTCAAAATCCGGAATTTTGGTTGGCTGGTGGCTGAGGATGTCTACTGCCATTGCGCTCCCAAGCGAGTGCGCAACCAAATGGACGCGGCCATTCTGTTGGAAACCGGGGTTGTTCTTGCACCAGAGACGGAAAACCCGATTAGCCTCTTTTACGACGGCCTGGATCATCTTCGGTTTGTGGTGTGACAGGTAGTAAGGAATGTCGAGGATGACGTCGCTGATTAAGGATCGGACAGCTGGTATTGTCTCTGGGGTGATATCCTTTAAACTGAACTGATTCGCAGCCGGGTCGTCTGTAACCTGAGCTTCGAGATTGGGGTCCTCCAAGGAGAGAGTCGACCGCCAGTTTATAGGGAGCACCATGATTCCACTGTGGCCCTCGCGCACATGTGGCCATACTTCTTCACTATTTAGTTCCACATTGACCTGACGTCGAAAGGCGTTGATGGCATGGGTGAAGTGGAAGCTCTCCATGCGCTCCGAGAGCTTCTGCCCGATGCCATGTATGACAAAGACTAAGTCAGTCGGCGTAGGTCTCGCTTCCTCCATAGCGCAGGCATAGCAGATCTCGCCGGCTCGGCTTGGCCTCATTGTTTTGTCTTGGGCTTTGCGAAGGTAGTTTCGAACATCCACAGGGCTAGGCTTGGACGGGTGCAATCGTTCCCACTGTTTACGGCTAAAACCGCGGACGACTGGTATACCAATTTGGCGTCCTTTTCTAATGGCACTAAGCGGTCTCCTTCCTCTCGATACTGAGGGTAACAAACTAGGGCGAAGAATCTGTGCGTCCTTTCCATCGGCATACACGACGCTTGAGGTCATGTAAGGCTTGACAGCCGCAGCATGTGCACCTGAGCCACCGGAAGCCCAGAAGTCAACATAGTCTTCCAACTCCAAACCACGATTTTCGACCTCTCGAATGTTAGCCTCTATACTCGAGGAGATGTCATCCTTGGGCCATAACCGATGCACGATCTTCAATTCAGCATCAGCTCCGTTCTCCACACAGCTATTCAGTTCGTCTTGCCACGTCTGGGTCCACGGCTTCAGATAGATATAACCTTCCTCTAGTCGATTGGCGAGTTCGGTCTCTACCGGTAACATTGTATTTTTGTAAAACCAGGTTGCGCGGAGAACATTTGATATATCGTGAAGTGGACTCCAGTAAATCGGTTTCATCTACGGGTTATAAGTATATAGATGGAAAGATAGGTTAGTAAAAAATACCTTTAAATTTGGCAATTCGACTAGGTGAAGTCGAGACACGCCGACCGGGATTTTCGCGGAAGGCTCCTGTTCGTCTTCTGAATCGACGTCAGTATGCTCTGCAGAGTTGTCTCGCACCTCCTCTTGATAGGTGCTAGTTCTGAGCCCAGAAGGCTTCGACGCTGCGTGAATCTGGCTTGCAGTTTGCTCCTGAAGACTCTGTGTACTGTCTCTCACCGAAATAGAGTCAATGGATCGAGATAAAGGGCTGGACGGCTGGGTCACAGGAACCCTGATGAAAGGTGATCCAGTAATGCTGCCGTCGCGAGAGTGATGACCAAGTGTACCTACACTTCCTGGGTCAAAACCTGAATCATCTCCTGACTCGCCAATTTTCCTCCGGTAACTCTTCGCGTTACCAGCCGGGGAGAGTTCTCTTTTCCGATACGCTGCGCCGCTTGTTGAGAGGCTACCGCCAATGCTGCTGTTCGGTGCCGACTGATCACTCGACTGCTTCAATTCACTACCCTGGTACTCCCCACTCCCAAAATCATCATTGGACCGAGAGGCTGGTCTTTGCGGCAAGGCTTGCATATGAGAATCGAAAGAAGTGCCAGCGCCACGGTTTCGTCGACGGCCAGTTCTCCTCAAGCTGCCTGCTTGGCCATCTGCATTTACCACGTGTTCCTTCCCAGGAGCAGCTATCCCTGCATTTATTTCTGAAGCATCTGCCCCGAGACCTTTCCGCTTCCCTGTCGCCTTGAGCTTTTGTACGCGTATCGATAACCAGGCTGCTTCTAGCGAGATATTGTCTCTAACGGAAAATGGCTGTGGAGGTACCCGCTCGTCAAGTGACTGGCCGCTGGATGAAGGCGGTAGAGAACTGAGAGGATCGTCGATCGGCAGAGATGAGACGTAGAAGAATTGAGGACGAGGTCGTGGCGGCTGGGTTAGAGAGTGCCAGGAAGAGGGGTCCGGATCGTCGCCAGCGAGGAGGCACGTCGGTCCGTAAGTATGTAGAGGGCCAGCCATCATCAATATTCGGAGCAGTTTTCAGAACAAACAACAAAAAGCGACGAGAAAAGCGGCTGACGCAGGTTAGTCAAACATGACACTCATCCTTACTAGCAGAGCTCGGAGCTTTGGCTGGGGCCTTGTCCTAATGAGGACCAAATGACCGTTTTGCAAGGGATGACATCAAGAGGCGGCGGCTACGAACTCAAAATAAAAGCGAGACTTGATTGATCGGTTCTACCGCATAACTGCGGGATAGTTGCTGGTGAGACTCGGAGAGAATGGAGTTTGAAATTCTGAAGCCTGTGAAAGTTGTTGTCTCGTACCTTTGGCGATCGGCCTGGCAGCCTATGACGTCGACCACGTGTGTTCCAGCCAACAAGGGTCTTCCTCCACCACTCAAGTCTCACCGACATCTCTTGTCTATGTTATGACGCTACGGTGGTTAAAGAGATACCTGGAAAACGCAAGGAGAAAAAGTGACTGCATTTCAGCCGGAAACGATAAAGAGCCAGAGTAACCAGGAGTGCCAATGATCTACAAGATTCGCTAATAGTACATGTCTTCGTGTTAATACAAGTGAAAGAATCCTCAGTGCGATGAATAGCTTGTCCTCGGCGAAATAGTCCGCCCACCATCAGCAAGGTATCTCCGCGCCCGCTGTTCCTTCATCCAAATCAATGTCCGCGTCTGCAGCTCCTCGAATGCGAGAAAAGTGGCGATTGGTGCGCCCAGCATATCCAGAAGTTTCTGGATGTCATGCATGTGCTTGCGGATGACGCTGTCCGGGGCACAGAAAGTTCGAACGCTCATTTCCTTGACGATTGCCTTCCAGTTGTGCAGATTCGAGTGTAGAGCTACCGGATTGGTCGAACTTTCTCCGTTAAAGTGCAGGGTTCGAATGTTGGATAGAATCAGCTGACGCTGAGTGGCTTGGTCGTACTGGAACTCCACCACGCCAGGCCGATTTTTGGATCCCCAGAACTTGTTTATCCTCCTGATGGACTCTTCTGAAATGCGGCCGCCGGCGTACTCCTGCATAAGGAACTGGTTGGCGCTGACGCAGATCATCATCTCCATTTCTGAGTAGAGCTTCGACTGAGCTGCCGCGTCTAGGGAGACGGAAACGGTTGATGTTGGCATGACTTTTGACTGATGGGTCATTTGGAAGGCGAGCGGATGCGCTTTGGCCATATCAGAGGCCTAACAGAGTCAGCATTTCGTCGGTTAAGGGACAGGCAGCGGACTCACGATTCCTTCGACGTGTTGTTTGAACTTCTTCCCAAGGCCTATCAGACTTTTGTACTTCGGCAGCTTTGGTAGGGGTGCCTCCAAGTCAGCAGTACAGCCAAGCCAGCCCTTGTGACCGAACAGCTGCTTGTGCGAAGACCTAACGGAGCCAAGGGTATGGTCGACTGAGTCAGCAGGCTCGCAGTCGTCGAGGCACTCTCGCACAGGGGATAATGGCCTCTTTGTGTATTCATCCTCGTCCACAATCGCAATCTGACTTGACTCGAGCTCATGGTGTTCGTCGTGGATGGGTTTGTACTGGCCGCCGCTATGGAATGTCACTTTGGGGCTGCGAGGGAGCGGAGCATGCAGATGCGTTCGGAACGGAGGAGATGTGGCCATGTCGATGGATGAAGAAGGAAACTCGGAACCGGAAATGAGTGAGGGAAGCGAGGAGGAGCTCGACAAGCCGTCTGTGCAGATTGAGAGGTCTGATGCGTCGCGAGGATCATCCCAGAAGGTCCTGTATTCCTCATAGAATGGGTTGAGCTTGGCGATATCCTCATAGGTCATGCCCCTGCTTCTGGTTAGCACTAACAAGGGCTGCCTAGAGCTGGACTTACTCGAGATCAAGCATGATGGGGACTTCGCAAGTCTCGAAGGACATCTTGCTGTTATACGCGCTTGAGTGTATGCCTTACGGTAGGAAACTGATCGCTGACGTCTAGGAATCGTAGATAGAGGACAAAATACGAGCTGGAGCAGAGAAGATGGGATCTCGAGGACGAGTCTACAGGGGGTTTATCTACAGCAACCTTCATCTTCTCTGTGAAGCTGTCATTACCCAGTCGGGTATGTATTGGTGGTCAAGATAATTCACAGCCTATTCAGAACAATGGTGTGGTTAGGCAGCCATTAGAATCTGTTATTGTCAAGCATTGCTACCTACCTATTGATGAATTCTGTATTGTAGCAGTAGACTGGGGATGACGTGAATATACAAGTGTAAAGAAAACAGTCCAGAATGATGAGCTCTTCTATTTCCCTGACCAGATTATTTAGACAACAATAGAAGCAAGTAGGCACCCGCTCATTATTGTTCTTTGTCAATTGTTTTCAAGCATCCTTTCTGCATCTTTTGCGAAGTCAATGGCTCTATTGAGTCAATCGCCACTAACACTGACATTCATAGCCTATTGTCCTCCGAACTGAATGGGCACAGTCTTAGGAATCAACACCCTATTATCTTTTGGAAATTTTCAAGTTGAATATGCAGTCACACTCATTGAGCCCGATACCAGGGCCGCAAGGCCGTCAGGCCGTCAGGCAGTCACTCGGCATCCCGTAAGGCAAGAAAGGGTCTACGATACTCGGGCTATGATCTACCGACTATGTCAAGCGCAAATCCCGTCTGAATATACTCAAGAAGATTGACTTTTGATCTGCAGGCTGTGGATAATCTCTGGGTCTTATCTCGGGAGGGAGAGTGAGGCTGGTTGATTCTTGTGAGCAGGCGGACTATTATAGAGAAGCCGATATTGATTGCCTGCGGAATGGAGATTAGCACTGCTAGAAAAAAAATGGTACCTCATTCCAGAGACCGGTGACAGCCACGGACATAAAAGAGCGGCTCCACCATAGCTTGTTAAGGACGGGGAAAAGGCACGGTAGTCTGGGTGCGGGAAATTTGACGAAATGAGGCTATACAATGTCAACCCTGCAACCTCAGAACTTCGAGATATATGCAATAGTCCTACCTAGTCTTTGGTGATATCACTTGAATGTAGATGGCGAATGCAAAGATCAGGCGGCGTAGCTGAAGATTAGGTGTCTGTCGAGCCTGGGATACACCTAGGTACAGTAACTGGTTGCATCCCGTTGGATCATGAGACGGGTTTATTGGAGAATTGGTATGGTGGAATTAAACTGGCAAAGGCATCGGCAGCCCTGCGTTCACAGCCAATCGTGGCCAGCGATCGCTGTTAGCGGTGCTGAGGAAATCCCGGGCTGGCTGCCGATGAACAGATCACGTGGAATCTCCCCACTTGCCGAGCTGCTAGCCGCCTCCATCCTCGCCCTTTTGAAGGCCCGGAAAATGAGCCGGCATTGGCTTTGGCTCCCCGCAAACCCCCCAGTCCAGTTCGTGCTGACTCTCGAGCCCTCAGCCTGCCCAAGCTCCGACTCTCCGAGTGGTCCCCCCCACCACTGCTGCTTGCTCTCTGGTTCAGCCTACTGGACTTGTCGGTCTCTTCAGTGTCCCCACGATCCAGCCGAGATGACTGCCGTTGTGGCTCTCCGTTGTGCATTTCCAGCGCAACTGGGTTGCGTCCTCCAGTGTCGCCATTATTATTATATATGAGCCCTTCAGCCCGTCTGTAAAATGACCACGATTCCTCCTCTATCTCCTCGTTCCGTGCATTCCAGTAGTGCTAAACGGTACATACCTCTTTTCCTATTCAAGCACTGCGAGGTCTGGCTCTGGGCGATCATTTCATCGGATCTTCGGCTGTCTACACCATAATGACGACCGACAGTTACCCCAAGAAGTATGACATTGTCATCGTGGGCGCTGGCCCCGTTGGCATCCTCCTCTCACTTTGTATGTCTCGTTGGGGTTACAAGGTGAAGCACATCGATAACCGCCCCGTGCCGACCGCGACTGGCCGCGCCGATGGCATCCAACCCCGTTCAACCGAGATCCTGCGTAACCTGGGCCTCAAGCGCAAGATCATGGCCTACGACCCGGCCAAGGTGTACGACGTCTCCTTCTGGGATCCTCGTCCTGACGGATCGGGTATCACACGGACCGGTAACTGGCCCAGCTGCCCTCGCTTTATCGACACACGATATCCGTTTACCACTCTTGTGCACCAGGGTAAGATCGAGACTGTTTTCTTGGACGAGATCAAGAAGGCTGGAACGACCGTCGAGAGACCGTGGACCATTATTGGTTTCAAGAACGATGGTTTGGATGCCACCTACCCTGTCCAGGTTCAGCTCAAGTGCCTGGACACAAACGTTGTTGAAACCGTCCGCGCCAAGTACCTGTTCAGCGGTGAGGGTGCGCGTAGTTTCGTGCGCGAACAGCTTGGTATCCAGATCTTCCACAAGGATCCCATCTCGTACGTCTGGGGTGTCATGGACGGTGTCGTCAGAACCGATTTCCCTGATATTCAGGTAAGAATGTCCCCCGATCTCTTCCTCATCGACCATGCCTAATTGAGTAATGTGTTAGACCAAGTGTACCATCCACTCAGATGCTGGCTCCATCATGGTTATCCCTCGTGAAGACGACATGGTTCGTCTCTACGTCCAGATTGCTTCCTCAACCGATCCCGACTTCAACCCCCGAAAGACCGCTACTGCGGAGGAGGTTCAGAATGTCGCGAAGAAGATTCTCAAGCCATACTACATAGAGTGGGATCGCGTGGAATGGTACTCAGTGTACCCCATTGGACAGGGTATTTCTGAGAAATATACGCTGGATGAGCGTGTTTTCATGGGAGGCGATGCCTGTCACACACACAGCGTAAGTCTGCACCCACTTTCTGGTCGGATAATAGAGCGGTTGGCTAATTTCGTGCAGCCCAAAGCTGGCCAGGGTATGAACACCGCGTTCCATGATGCTCTTAACATGGCCTGGAAGCTCCATGTCGTTGAGTCCGGGCTGGCTCAGCGCTCCATACTGAGCACCTATGAGACTGAGCGAAAGAACATTGCCGAGACACTCCTTGACTTCGACAACAAATACGCTGCCCTGTTTTCCAAGCGCCGCCCCAGCGCGGGTGAGGTCGGCGAGGCTGCTACTGCGGAGACCGGCCGGAGTGCAGAAGAGGATCCTTTCGTCAAGACATTTAAGGACTCCTGCGAGTTCACAAGTGGATATGGTGTCGCCTATCTGCCCAACATCTTCAACTGGGATCCTTCTCACCCTGCCAAGTCTCCATTGTTTGACGTTCCTGGCGTCAACCTGGTTACTGGCAAGGCCTTCACGCCGTCTACGGTTACCCGCTTGGCGGATTCCAATTTTGTCCATCTTGAACAGGAGGTTCCTGCGAATGGCGCGTTCCGCATCTTCATCTTCGCCGGTAGACAGTCCAAGAGCAAGAAGGCCATTGCCGACTTCGCTGCCAACCTTGAAAAGGAACGATCATTCCTCTCCGCATACCGCCGATCTGACATTGGCGAGATTTCTTTCTTTGAGCGACATAACCCTCACTCTAAGCTTTTCACTCTCTGCTTGATCTATGCTGAAAAGAAGAACGACATCGATATGGACTCGATTCCCCAAATCCTTCGTGACTACCGATACCACATCTACTCAGATGATATCCCTGATGTGCGCGTCCCCAACGCTACTTATGCTGCCCACGAGAAGCTCGGATTCGACCCCGAGAAAGGTGGTGTCGTTGTTACTCGTCCTGACAGCCACGTTGCTTGCACTGTGCAGCTGGCTGAGGGTAGCGGCACGGTCGATGCTCTCAACGCCTACTTCGGTTCCTTCTCCACGAAGCCCCTGGGTCAGGAGCAAGCTAGCCGTCTGTAGCCAGTTCGGCGGCAAGAAATCAACTGTATCATGTAAATATTCTTTGGATGGTTGTGTGTTGAGTATTTATGACTAGCATTATTAGCGTTGTTTGTACATACCAGAACTCAAAATTCTTCAAGTTACCGTTATCTAGTTAACCATCTTATGTAGTAGTTTAGAACTATAGACAGGTGTGTTTGGTGCTCTCTGCGGCCCGCATTACAGAGTACAACCTCACGGGCCCGGCCGAAAAGCTTCACCATTGCCCCGCTCGGAACTTCAACCACCATCTTCACCTCTTACCTACTATCACCAAATTCTGAGAAGCAGCCTATCCCACAAAATGCTTTCCCTCATTCTCACCGCAGAGCTCACAGGGTAAGTCCACGTCCAAATCACCAGAAATCCGATATTGCTGTAACCAGTTGGTGTGTATCATAAAGAGCGGTTTCGACCTTGGTTCCTGATGTTTGTTTCCTCGCACTGTCAATCAGCCGTTAATAAGAAACAGCGTCACAGACCTGCGCCCTCAGGACACCGAGGAGGCGCCTTATTACTACACTTTCAAGGTGCAATGCACCTCCTGTCGCGAGACGCACCCGAACTGGGTGAGCTTCAACCGCTTTGTATGTCTACATCGCCTTAGAGAAGCCCAGTCAACTTTTAACATCAACAGTGCTAACAGAGTACTCAGGAACAACATGAGATTCCTGGAAGTCGCGGCGAGGCAAACTTCGTCTGGAAGTGCAAGCTTTGCCAGGTATGGGCACTACGCAGTCGCCGCTGAGTACCTTGGTCGACCATGACTAACCTGATTTATGGGAACAGAGGACCCATTCTGCGTCTATACTAGCTGGACCAAATGCTTATGCTGCCGGCGATGACAAGCGCGAAGGCCAAAAAATCATTGAACTTGAGTGCCGCGGATTGGAGTTTACGGAGTTTAAGCCTGATGTTTGTTTTACCTCTCGACATTGCTTATTTGACGATGTGAAGCTAATACGCCGCAGGGAGAATGGGAAGCTGTGGGTGTAGAGTCATCTACGCCGTTCAAAGGAATTGATCTTTCGGAGGGCGAGTGGTATGACTATGATGAGAAGGCTGGGGATGAGGTTGCGATCAAGGAGATTAAGTGGGAGCTTGGAAGAGCATGAAGATAGCCTCAAATGATAAAAGAGGTAAATGCATGGAAGGTGTAGCATTCGAGCTTGCTAAGTAGGTAATGAATGAAATGAATAAAATGCTATTATGAGCTTTGACCTTGATTCCTTCTCAAAGCCGTGTGGGATATTGGGGATTATTGAGGCCTTGTTGATGAGGCAGAAACAAATCAAGGCGGTGATTCCGCGCTTGCCCTTATTGGGCGATGGAGAACCGCGTCGAGCTTCAGCACATTTTCCGGCTTGACGAAGGACTTTAGTAATTGAGCAATCTCCTGTTTCTATTATCGCAAGAAGCATTTTCCAGCAGATCACATCTGCGGAGAAAACCTGACCGCTAAGTATTGCTCTTTTGAAGGGACTGGCCATAACCTCAATCAATCGCCCCTGATTTCGGACTCCGCAACCTGCTCAGAACCTTTCACGATGAGTGTTTGTTTCCCTGTTGCTCGATAGATTTCCATTATTCATTATTTTGACTATGCTCTGACGCTCTCTTCAAAGCTGCAACCCGTAAACCCTCGCCCTTTCCTCCAAGCTAGGTACGCCGATTTACTCCCACCCGCAACCCGCCCGTCAGGCCACTGGTCAACCGCATCTAACTCAACTCTCTAGGGTCGGAACCGAAGTCATCATTCGCCTGAAATGGGGCCAGACAGAGTACAAGGGACGATTGGAGAGCATTGATTCATATATGAACGTGCTGCTTAGGGATACGGAGGAATTTATTGATGGGAAGCCTACGGGGACTCTAGGTCTCGTGCTTATACGGTGCGTTGGTTACAATTCGTCTATCCTTGCGGTTGCGCCGATGCGACTGATATTGACTTCGGCTTATAGGTGTAACAATATCCTCTGGATGGGATCGGCGGAGAGCGTTGAGATGACGGATCTGGGATTACGATAGAGGGATTTTAAGCGTTTTATACCATACCAATCTTTTCATTTCGGTCGCCTACTGTGTATGCGGAATAAGGATAGGGAAGGGATAGGATGATGGACGGCTCAGACCAGTTCACCTACCTCAGCACACGGTTTTCGGCCAGTCTCCTCTCGGCCCGTGGCGTACGTGTTTACTTTCGGCAGCTTTAAATAATACTGGTTTTTGGCCCGGACTGTGGAACTGGGCGTGCAGAAAAATGAGGTGGACTATGCCATAGTTGTGTGAGCGAGGATGAGCGGCTCGCCGTTACTGCGCTGCTTTATCAGGCGTTGGAACACAGCGCCGGTACACGGTGTTGACTGATATTTTGATAATGTTACATACACAAAAATAGCCGTGTGGTTCAATAGATGCGGTGAAAATTTAACACTTGTCCTATAGAATTAATGATTTAGCGGAGGTAGGCCAGGTATTGCTTTGAATGGATGAGGTAGGTGATGCCATCACCAGCTACCCCACTCTTGTCCCATCGACAACCATAATGACTATCACGACTACTATGACTATCATATCGTGACTATATCGCTTATTTTATTCCCACGAACCCGCAGCAATGACTCCTCCTCATATTCCATCCGATGATGACTATTTCAACCTGGGCTCCTATCACCGCGCAGTAAGCACAACCAACGCACATGCGCAGGCCTGGTTCAACCGCGGCCTTATCTGGACTTACGCCTTTAACCACGAAGAAGCGGCAGCATGCTTCCAAAACGCCGTCAACCATGACCCGAACTGCGCAATGGCATATTGGGGTCTTGCATACGCACTTGGCCCGAATTATAATAAGCCATGGCAGTTCTTCGATAAGGTAGAACTAGAATACACAGTGCGGAGAACACACCAAGCAGCCCGCGACGCAAAGAGGCACGCCATCACAGCCAAAGACGTTGAATCAGCCCTCGTTGATGCAGTCCAGCTTCGGTATCCCGAGGAAAAGCCGGGAGAGGACTGTACGGCGTGGAACCAGGGATATGCCGATGCCATGCGCGACGTGTACGTGCGGTTCCCAGAGGATCTTGACGTTGCAGCTCTCTACGCAGACTCACTCATGAATCTGACGCCATGGGAACTATGGGATCTACGCACGGGGCAGCCAGCACCAAGAGCCCGAACGCTTGAGATTAAAGATATCCTTGACAAGGCCCTTAATAGACCCGGGGGGTTAGAGCATCCCGGTCTTTTGCATCTGTACATCCACCTCATGGAAATGTCCGGCGCGCCTGAGAAGGCGTTGATAGTGGCAGATCATCTTCGAGGTCTAGTTCCCGACGCAGGGCATCTAAACCACATGCCCACACATCTTGATATCCTATGCGGTGAGTACCGACGGGCAATAGTTTCGAATTCAGAGGCGATTGAGTCCGACAAACGGTTTGTGGAGAGAGCTGGGGCAGTCAACTTCTACACCTTATACCGGGCTCATAACTACCACTTCCGGATTTATGCGGCGATGTTTGCGGGACAGTCCACGGTTGCGTTGGACACGGCGAAGGAGTTGGAGAGTCAGATCCCAGAGGAGTTGTTGCGGATACAGTCGCCGCCGATGGCGGATTGGTTGGAGGGATTCCTGGCGATGAGGGTACATGTGCTGATTCGGTTCGGCCTGTGGGATGATCTGTTGGGACTGGACTTTCCCGCTGATAAAGAGTTATACTGTGTTACGACGGCAATGATGCACTATGGCCGGGGCGTTGCATTTGCTGCCACGGGAAAGGTGGACGAAGCTGCTCACGAGCGACAGCTGTTCCAAGAAAGCTTCAAGCGCGTCCCGACAAGCAGGATGCTGTTCAACAATACCTGTACCGACATTCTCGCCATCGCATCGGCCATGCTAGATGGTGAACTCGAGTATCGCCGCGGCAATTACGACTCTGCGTTTGCTCACCTCCGCCGCTCGATTGATCTAGACGACAATCTTCCCTACGACGAACCCTGGGGATGGATGCAGCCCACCCGGCATGCCTACGGGGCGCTATTGCTCGAGCAAGGAAGGGTTGAGGAGGCCGAAGGTGTGTATAGCGCTGATCTAGGCATGGATAATACGCTGCCTAGGGCACTGCAGCACCCCAATAACGTCTGGTCATTGCAGGGGTGGCATGAATGTCTTGTGAGACTTGGGAGACTCGCGGAGGCGAAGATTGTCAAGCAGCAGCTGAAGTTTGTGGCTGCTGCGGCGGATATTGAGGTAAATGTTTCTTGCTTTTGTCGGCGGACTGTGGATGTGCTTTGAGACTGCGGTACCCAGGTTCCCTGCATCTACAAAAACACCACGCCCAAATCCTAGGTTTTTCCAAATCTGGCGTTGCATTAGCATTAACAATGCACCCGCGAATGTATTGCGACAACTTCTCCCTCCTGCACACTCCATTTACAAGAAGAAGCACCGGAAGCGCCTCGTGCAGTGGGATTTGGTTCCTATGCACGACATGCAGTAGATATCTGCATCTTGACGTCGGCTGATGCATAGAAGACTTTTTGAACCCCTGTCAGTAGGAAAATACTTTGCATGCTTCGCGGAGTAAACTACCTACCACGTCAGAGATGGAGTACGTTGAGTAAATAGAGCGGGCCATTCTCGGTCTCGGCGGCGCTCCGACAGTCCCCTTGCGAAGAATCTTCGGCAGATCCATCGTGGCGAATTGTCCAGAGATTGACGTATGATCGAATCAGAGCCCTCAATTGCTTGCAAACTCGCCTTGCCTTCCTCTCCTGTCATGCATCAGCGACCGCTATACGGACTATAGATCGTTCGAATTTTACTCTTAGTGACTTGATAGGGATATCTCCTGAAACTGCAGAAAGATGCAATTTCGGACGCGACTCGTGGGCACAGCGACCCCCAACCCCGCTGTCTATCTTTCTGGACATTCTTATGGATGCGTAAAGCCCACCTGCGGCCTCGCCAGTCCTTCCTTAGGACATCAGTGTCTTGAGTCCGAGATGGAACCGCGGATGCGCCATCGCAATCAACCCACTTCCAGAAGGCTTAGCTTCCAGTTTCATTGGCTGTCCTATGAAGATCAGACAAAATCATGCAGAGCTTTGAATGAATTGTCTCCAGTTGAAAGGCTGAGTTGTTCAAACCCTGAAGACAACGCGATGTTGGCTATATAGCCCCCTACCTCCGGCGACCCTCTTCATACTCTAGAATTATGGTGTTTTCTGATTTGAGCGAGATGGAGAAAGTAAACGACGACATTCTCCTTCTAGTTGGAGATTATCTTGAAGAGCATAGTGACCGCCACAATGCTATCTTCGTCAACAGGCGCTTTCATGAACTGTTTTCTCGCGCTCTATACCGTTCAGCGTCTTTAAAGAATCTCTCGCAAGTCCAATCTTTTCTGAAAACCATCACGCTGCGACCAAGTCTAGCCAGCGTGTTACGTTCGCTAGACTGTGCAGGATGGGATTCTTCGAGTCCACAGCCTCGTTTGAGCGAGGAGGATTTCGCACTTTTCTCGCTCTCGGCAAAGACAAACAGTCATTCAGCGGAAGAGCACTCCCAATGGGAAAATGATTTGATCGAGGGCATAGACGAAGCGTGGATCGCGCTGCTACTGTCGTCCGTTCACAATATCAGACGGCTCAATCTGGCTTATCCGCACCGCCTCGAATCACGGGGCTACCTGGACCGGCTGTTCGTCAAGGCTACGACGCATCAGAAACCGTTCGACAGACGCCCGGCTTTTCATCGATTGCATGAGGTGTCTTTGCGACAACGGACTCGGGACGATGAGGACAAGGGCACAATGTCTCCGTCGCAAATCATGCCGTTCTTGCGAATGCCATGCCTAACGACACTTGCTGTAGACTCGCTCATTGAACATCGGCCGGAGCCGGCAGACGAACCAACCGACAAAGAAGAAATAAACGTACCTCCAATGGAGAGATCTCAAAGTCAATCCTTTTCCGAAATAACGCTCACTTCCAGCAACGCTTTCGAAGGCCTCGAGTCAATTCTCTCCTCTTGCGCCTCCCTAAAATCCTTCAAATACCAGCATACAGATGCTCTCCTCCTAGCCGAAGGCTTTCGACCGTCTGCATTCAATACGTCTCTCTCGCGGCACAAATCGACGCTTGAAACAATGTGGCTCGATAACCTTGGCACGCATCTCCCATTCACAATTAGCGGGGTCAACGAAAGCCATGAGGAATGGTTCGGCTCGTTTGCTGATTTCACGGCACTCAAAGACCTGCGCATTCGCCTGCCGAATCTCCTGGACATACAATATTCATTTGAGCCCCAAACGCCCTTGATTGACGTTCTTCCGGGGAGTATCGAGTCCCTGTACATTGAGGACTGCAAGGAAAGATCGTTGGGGATGTTGCTTGACCAGGTTGGGTTGGTGCTTGAGGCGCGCAGTCGGAAGACGAGGTTTAATGCTTTGAGGCGTTTGGATATTGAGGGCTTCTTTCATGATGATGAAGAGGATGCAGATACGTCTGGAGGTGGCAATGGAGGCAGGGTCATTAAGCAGCGTGTTTATGAGATGGTGGAGCCCCTGGGGGGTGTTTGTGAAGACGCTGGAATCAAGCTGTCTCTGCGGGATCGGATGTGCTTGCATACCATGCACTGAGGTAGGGTGCTTCGGATTGCTTTTCACATATCTGAGTGTTTTTGTTCCGAGGCTTTCGTATTCATTTCCCAGGCTGGTGTACGGCGTTTGATATTTTACCTCTTTTTTGCTTTCGATTCACATTATAGACGCAGTATACTAGACACATACATGACCTGCATATAGATCGCGATCTCATTAGAAATCGATAGACACTTTTTTTTTCTTGCTCCTATCTTCACTTTAATATGGTCAAGTAATGGCCCTGCCTAAATAAAGAGTCACTCTTCAGATGCTGCCGTACTTGACCTACTCTTGGGTACCGCGCCAGGGATGTAGCATAAAGCTTGCATAAGAAAGTATATACTCAGCAATTGTGCGTATCTTATGCAATAGGCGGAGGCAAGAGCAGTCTCGGTTCGGTAAGCGGTATACAGCTCAAATATTTCTGCCGTACTTTTGAATTGATTCCAAGAGGAAAAAAGAACGGACTTTAACCTGCATAGTCATATTCGCTCGATTGCGGCATTGGAATTCAAATGATGGAAGCAATATCCTTGTAGTTCCTCAAATTCCCCAAAATAACAATTAGAGTACCCTGGAATACTCATCTCCCTTCGGCATCATTGCCACAATGACCACGTCCCCTCGAAAATCCAGAACCCCCTCCAACCCGCACACCACCGACCCCTCAGACTCCGATCCCATCATCGCCTCCTACGACGTCTATCTCACAAACTCCGACATCAGCCGATATGTCCTGCAATACCTCGACCGGCCAACCGGGCATGCCTATGATGATAACAACGGGCAGAAGCCGACCGAGCTGCGCCTGAAGCCGAAGACGGGTCTTGTCGAGGTTGACGTGCCGATTAACACGAGAGTAAACTATGATCTGGCAAAGGGAATGAAATATGGGGATGCGCTGAAGAAAAGTAAGAGTGCTCGTGAGGGAGGTGCGTATGGTATGGCGGGAGGGTTTAGCGTTGCCGGGGCGCGTGACGGAGGCGCATCTGGTGTTGCAGGAAAGGTTAAGGTGGAAAATGGAGGTGTAAAAAGTGAGGATGCGATGGGTAGGGAGGCAGGAGATCAGACACCGCTATTGAAGGTGCAGACGTTGGGAGGAAGAGTCAAGACTCCTGAGGATGGGGATCCAGTTTACATGCTTGCTGCTTTTAGGGGCGGTATGTCCTCGTCGTCCTCTCCAACTCTCGCTCCGGAACTGACGGACTGCTTCGTCTACAGATAAATTACATCTCTCTCCGGTTACCGCCGTTGTCCAATTACACCCGCAGCTCCACCATCTCGACGCAATGGACGAGATGCCCAAGGCGCGCGCCGGGAAAGGCCGAAAAGAAGGAGAGGAAGACCGGACTGAGCCGGAGGCTAGAGCCGTCGACGTGAAGGTCAAGGGCGCAGAGGACAGAGAAGTCATGATGCCGGGAAACCTGGACCTTCTGAAAAGGATGCAGGAGGAACAGTGGAAGACGTATGATTGGGTTGATGCTGAGGTGAGCTTGGGCCCTTTACTATCAAAGTGCGGGTGGGACGGGTGCTGACTCGAGCAGAACGAGGAATCGTGGCAGATATACGACAATTACATGATGCATCAGGATGTGAAAGACTTGCCGCAACTGCAGTCCGCAATAAACAGCGAGGATTATCTGGATAGGATGAGTGCACCTCGAATTGATCCGGCACGGCCAGAGATGACGGGATGGGCGATGAAACAAAATCGGCTGAAACAGAAACAGGGGTCGTCCGGCAGTAGCACTGAGGAAGGATAATAAGACCGACAGAGCTACATATAAAGAAATGAAGCATCTTCTGTGAACATTTGACCAGAATTATAGCGTGTAGTAAAGAACTACCAAACTAGAAACATCGAAGATCCACAACACTGTACTGGATTGGCAAGGTGGATTTTGGGGCCGATAACCGTGACCCACCAGGGGAAGGCAAATCGAAGGTCGCGCCCTCACGTGATCCAGCGCCCTTTTGGACCAAGTAATTTTCACGGTCTTCGTAAACTCTTTAGTCCATCGTCTTTTCTTTCTACCCACTCTCACCTCTCATTCATCCTCATTCCCCAACTTGGCCAATTCTGCCAGTGCGCATGTTGGGAAAGACTGCAGGGCGTCTTGTCAGTCTGGATTGACAATCTCCCATTCTGAGGCTGCTGAGCGTTTTGCTGCAATTGTTGATTTTGTTCCTGCATCTGCGTCGCATTTAATGCTTTACTTTCTTGCCTCCCCTTTATCTCCATTTTACCTCTTATTTTTAATCGTGACTGTATAATTCTTCTTCATTTTGAGTAGCGTTCATCATGTTGTCTCAGCTTGTTCGAGGGAGAAGCGCTGCTTCCCAGCTTCGTCTCCTGAAGGGACGCTCCCTCCCGCAACCATTCGCAAAACTACGCCATCATTCTCGCACGAGTCGACTCACATCACTGCAAAGTTCAGCGTCCAGAACTCCCCCCGAAAGTCGTTCACGTCGCTCCTCCTTCCAATCTAGCCGCAAGCTTGCCACTGCCGCCGACACCCCGGTAGTCGATAGACTATCCCACCTCGACAACTTCGACCAGTCGTCCTATTCCTCAGACCTCCGGCAGAAACAAGAATGGAATTCCTTTCTTCCGCCCCGGGGGGAGTTTGATCCTTCTTCGCTGATCATCATGGACGATGAGCTGCTCACGAAACCAAAAATACTTAGAAGAGTAAACGGCATTGGCGGCGATCACGACGAGATGCTGGCCAACCTGGAGCTTTCAATGAAACTCGGTGACTTCGCCCGAGCCTCGAACCTGATCAATCGGCTGCGTGATGAATTCCACCCTGTGGGTTCGAAGGCGTATCTGGATTATCACAACAAATTGCTCCAGTCTATGGTCTCGCATGCCATCCAGAAAAGGGACCTGGATTTGGCGCGCCAGGCACAGCGGTGGTTCGAGGTGGACATGCCGTACGGCGGCGTTGAAGCGGATCCAACTACTTTTGCCACTATGATTCGAATGGCTCTGCGTTTGTTTTATGGTCCAAAGCGGGATAGAGCTGTTCGCCGGTATTGGGGATTGGCAAAGGGAAAGGAATGTGAGGAACTTGTGCTGTCTGTTCCTGTGCTCTCCGAGGTTGAGCTCGGTGAGCTTTCTGAGGTTCGTTCCCCGTTGTCTAGTCTTCTGATTTTCTCGCTAACCTATTCGCTCTAGATTTGCTCAGCAGATCTTCAACGGCTCGCCATCAACAGTATGCAACCTGAATCCGGGAAAGTTGATGAGCCGGTATCAAATAGCGTCCCCGAAGTTAAGGCGGTTGAACAAAAAGGTCTTGGACTTTCGTCGCTAAAGGATTCTATGTCTTCGGTTTTTGCGGATGATGCGAAAAAAATTCCCGCCATGGACGACGAAAGCAGAGAAATCTACCAGCAGCGACGACAGCAGCAACTTGAAGCCGATGTCATGAAGTCTGCTGTCAACCGCTGGCGACAAGAAAACAAAATACAGCAACAGTTTCAGCCCGATGTGTTTGAGAACGGCAAACAACTAGGTCCTTTGCTTCGCCAATGGAATGCAGATCTTGTCGTGCGGATTGAAGAGGAATTCAAGGAGATAGAAAAAGCCCGAACTGCTTCTATGATTACCGATGAGGTTAGGGAGCGCGTTGACTACGGCCCTTATCTCCGTATGGTAAAGCCGGAGGAGCTAGCGTCTTTGACAATTCTCACGACGATAAATCAATTGACCCGGAACGGACTGGACAAAGGAATCAAGCTCGCTCCGCTTGCGGTTGCAATCGGAAATGATGTTTACGAGGAAGTGGCATTGCAGAGAATGGTTGAGCGGAGGAAGAAAGAGATGAACAGTGCTCATCGAGTTAAGCTCATCAAGCAGATTTTCCTTGGCCGCAAGGATCGGGACAAGCTGAAGAGCATCAACTGGAAAAATGCTCTTAAATCTATGGAGCAAGAAGAGCCTGATATTGTTTGGGCAACTGCTATAAAGGCGAAGGTTGGGGCTGTATTGATGAGTCTTCTTTACGATGTTGCAAAGGTCCCTGTTCCTGTTAACGAGGCCGCGGCAGCCAAAAAGATCAAGAGAAGGGACGACGTAGTCATGCAGCCCGTCTTCCAACATTCGTACCAGATCACTTGGGGACGGCGTACTGGTTATATTCATGTGAATCCAGAGATGATCAAACTTCTTACTAGGGAACCCGCCGAGGATTTGCTGGGTCGCCAGCTGCCCATGCTCTGCAAACCAAGGCCATGGAAGGGTTACAAGGACGGTGCTTATTTCTATCACCAGAATCTTTTTGTACGCTCTACGCCAGGCGAGAGCCTGCAGCCCACATACGTGAAGGCGGCGCTGGAGAATGATGGTTTGAAGATGATCCGCAAGGGCCTTGACATTCTAGGTGGGACGGGGTGGGTTATAAACCGCGATGTCTTTAACGTTATGCTCGAGGCCTGGAATACGGGTGAGCCTATCGCTGATCTTGCGCCCCTCGACCCCGAACTGCCTATTCCTCCAAAGCCCTCGCCCGAAGAAGGTTACGAAGCCGAGAAGGAGTGGCACGCAAAAGTGCGGGATATTGAAAACCAGAGAGGAGGCTATCATTCTCAGCGGTGTTTCCAGAACTTCCAAATGGAAGTTGCTCGTTCGTACCTGAACGAGACTTTTTATCTCCCTCATAACATGGATTTCCGGGGCAGAGCGTATCCAATCCCACCTTACCTCAATCAAATGGCCGCCGATAACGCAAGAGGCCTTCTCTTGTTCAGCGAAGCGAAACCGCTCGGCGAAAGTGGGTTGAGGTGGTTGAAGATTCAGATTGCCAACCTTGCTGGATTTGACAAGGCTAGTCTTTCCGAACGTGAACAGTTTACCATGGATCATTTGGACGATGTGCTGGACTCTGCCAACAATGGCCTTCACGGCCGGCGCTGGTGGCTTCAAGCTGAAGATCCCTGGCAATGTCTAGCAGCCTGCTGCGAACTCCGAAATGCGCTTCAGCATCCCAACCCCACTGAGTACGCATCGCGTCTGCCGATTCATCAAGATGGCTCCTGTAACGGTCTGCAGCATTATGCTGCTCTCGGTGGTGACAAGCTTGGTGCACAGCAAGTCAATCTTGAGCCATCTGACCGTCCTTCTGACGTGTATTCCGCGGTCGCCCAGTACGTGAAGGAGGCCGTTGCAACGGAAGCTGCGCAAGGTGACCCCATCGCCAAGATGCTCGAAGGAAAGATTACCCGTAAGGTTGTGAAGCAGACCGTTATGACAAACGTCTACGGTGTGACATTTATTGGTGCTATGAAACAAATCCGCAAGCAGCTTGCAAATCACTACCCCGAACTTTCCGACCACGAAAAGAAAACGGGAGCCATCTATATTGCTAGGAAAGTCTTCCAAGCCCTGGGGACCATGTTCGAGGGAGCCCGCGATATCCAACATTGGCTGGGCGATAGTGCCAATCGCATTACGCAGTCCCTTCCGCCCGAGCAGATTGAAGATCTTGCCAAAGAGGTTCTAAATCCATCGGTTTCGACATTGCCATTGACTAGCCGTGGCAAGTCCAAAAAGTCCCTTTCAAGCAGCGATCCGTCTGCTCACTTTAAAACCACGGTCATTTGGACGACACCATTGGGCTTGCCCGTTGTACAGCCGTACCGCAACCGGTTGCCCCGTCGTGTTGTGACGAGCTTCCAAAGCTTGAGCGTTGTCGAACAGGATTCCCGCTATTGTGTCACCAGGCGCAAGCAGCTCCAGGCCTTTCCGCCCAACTTCATCCACTCGCTAGATGCCACTCATATGATGCTGTCCGCAATTGCCTGTCACCAGGCGGGCCTCACGTTTTCCGCCGTGCATGACTCGTTCTGGACTCACCCTTCGGACGTCGACTCTATGAACCGGATCCTTCGCGAGGCGTTTGTCCAGATGCACTCGGATGACGTGATCAAGAGGCTGGCGGCTGAGTTCGAAGTGCGTTACGGGCGTAACTTGCATTATGCCCGCGTCCCGCGATGGAGCCGGCTTGGAAGGGTCATTGCTGATTTCCGGAAGAACAAGCCAAAATCTACTCGACTGCTCGAGTTGATTGAAGAATATAAACGACAGAAATTGCTGCGATCCGATGACCCTGAATTGCAGGCTCAGGGTCGTGCGATGGTTACAGCGGCGAGTTGTTTTGAGGCGGCGGGCGGCACGGATGACGATCTGGTCGTCCATGCTTCTCTAGGTGAAGCAGCCGTTGGGCACGTCCCGGAGGATTTGGAGGCCGCCGAGAAGCGGGCCTCAGGCATGGAGACGGACGGCTCGGACCCGGCAGTCGCGACTCTACTCGGAACCGGTTCCTGGGATCAGGACGCGAAGCCCGAGCTAAGCGAGGAAGAACGCGAGCTCGAAGCGATGATGGATGAGGCTGATGAGCCTGCCAAGAAGAAGAAGAAGCGAACCACCGAATATATATGGCTGTGGATGCCGATGCGGTTCCGCCCTGTACCGACCAAGGGCGCATGGGACGTGTCTCGAATCCGGGAGAGCAAGTACTTTTTCTCCTAATGTATTATATGTCTATTGGCTGGCGCTCTGGGAAAAAGTAGACAGGTTGTGTCTTACAGATGGCATCTGGCGTTTGATCTAGGTTAAGTTTGATTGCTTCTCTTGTCCGCCATATTAGCGGTGATGTACATTATGATATCCTCTCACGAGTTACTTTGTATATATACCTAGACATGAGATGTGCTTACACCCTTGTGAATGGATGCTTCTTTTGGAGCTGGAGCGGCTCTCCTTCCCAACTCCTGCTGTAATTCGTGTACTCTCGATGAATAAGCACCGCTCGGGTAAGCGGAGCGTGAGAGTCTGGGGTAATTTAGGCAGAATCCGGCTCAACCGCGTCTCCCTGGTTGTGACTGTCCAGTAGCCGATCATTATTATTGTAATAGAGTGACTTAAAAGCCACAGTGTATGGTGTAGAGAAGGCAGGCATCCAATCCGGGCCCATCATCCCATACTCCTTCTCATTTCATTGACTCCCATCACCCACCATGCACCTTGGCTCGTGGGCGTCTTCCTGCAGCCTTGCAGGGTGCCCGATCTCCAGGTTTCTGCCTGAGGCCGTAATTCCCCACCTTTTCGTTCGTAAGGTTCCATTCATCCCATCCTTCGTCGCTTTTCTTTGGCTTTTCTGTGGCCTTCCAAAAAAGAACCAGTCTTCTTTTATTCTTGGGCTTGGGGTTTCTTGTATCTCGTCGCAGAGTCACTGTTTTGTTCTTTCTTATCCTGACGCTGCAGTGCGGGGATCCCTTTCTGGCTGGAGTCTGGAGTCTGGAGCTCTGCATGGCATGACATGAGACCACCAGCCCGTCTTCTTGTCCTGTCTCTCGACTAATCCTGTTCCCACCCCCATCCAGGTCTGGGGTCAGCTTGGCTTGTCTTTCCGCCTTTTCTCCCCTCTTTCTTCGCTCGTTGTCCGTAAGGCTTTCACTGCTACGAAGTACCCTGGGCTAGTTCCAGCGCTACCTCCCATTCTCTACTTTTAGTCCCCCCGGCTTCATCGGCAAATGGCAATGGGGTCCCAGCTCTCCCCGCCATTCTAACACCACTAAATCCTTCCCCCCGTATCCTTTAATTTCACTTCTCGTCTGATCCTGACTTCTGTTCTGGCTGCTTTTCAATTGTCTTTCAACCATTTCCAGCTACGTCTACGCCTCTCATGCCCCGTTGACCCAACGTTCTGCGAGGATGTCGACAACCTCGCTACAACAGTTCGCCACGGCCACGTCCTTCTCCCCATTCTCGAATTCCCAGTCGGCGAGAATGTCGCAATCCCAGTCTCAGACCATCGGGCTTGATACCCTCGCCGAGGGCTCGCAATACGTGCTAGAACAATTGCAGCTATCGCGAGAAGGCGGCAACTCTGAGAATAATTCCGCTTTCAAGCCTTCCTCCGTCCGCGACTCTTTAGCTGAAGCCCGTTCCATGATCCGCAAGAACTCTTCGTCAGCGCCCGTCCGCCGCAGGATCAGTCGGGCTTGCGACCAATGTAACCAACTTCGGACAAAGTGCGATGGGCAGAATCCGTGCGCGCATTGTATAGGTAAAACTCTTTCCATTTTGCTGGGATGCGAAGATCGGCTGCTAAAACATCTGGGGCAGAATTTGGTTTAACATGCGAATACGCTCGGGAGCGGAAGAAACGGGGCAAGGCTTCGAAGAAGGATCTTGCTGCAGCGGCCGCTGCTGCAGGACATCAAGGTGGCATGGATAACCAATCAACTCCAGGTAGACGCCTGTCGCAGGAACCAGGCAGCCGATACGATTCCGTTCTTGAGGCCTCGCGCGTACAATCACATCTACCTGCGAACGGGCTGTCTGGTACTCAGAACAGTATTCAGAACACTCAGGCGCCGCACTCACAGCCGCCGCTGGGGTCGGCCCTTGATGCTCTACATTTGAACCATTTTACTCAGCTGAACGAGTCGGGGCGTTCCCAGATTCCCGTGTCAGACCTCCGATCACTCCAAATCCTCCATAACAACCCTCGTTCTCCATCAGCTCTTCCTCCGCATGGGTTAAACGCATATAATGATAACACATTCTCTTTGCTGAACTCTCAAGAGCCGAATACGACTTCACTCAATCACTTCCGACTCGGAAACTCCACGGATAACCCGTCGGCTCAGTTTTTAGGCCTCTCACCTCCCGCTCAATCCCCAGGATGGCTTCCGCTGCCGTCACCGTCACCCGCGAACTTCCCTTCATTTCCAATGGCCCCGTTCTCTGGAACTAGTCTACGTTACCCTGTCCTTCAGCCGGTTCTTCCACATATCGCCTCGATAATTCCTCAGTCCCTCGCCTGCGACCTTCTTGACCTCTATTTTACGAGCTCCTCCTCTTCTCACCTATCACCTCAGTCTCCGTATGTTGTTGGATATATCTTCCGCAAACAGTCGTTCCTCCACCCAACAAAGCCGCGCGTGTGTTCGCCTGGACTATTAGCGAGTATGCTCTGGGTGGGCGCACAAACAAGCGATGCGCCGTTCTTGACGTCTCCGCCCTCAGCGCGTGGTCGGGTATGTCAGAAGCTGCTAGAATTGACGATAGGGCTGCTGCGTCCGCTCATCCACGGGCCGGCGCTCGGGGAAGCCTCGCCAAACTATGCCGCAAATATGGTAATAAATGGCGTCGCACTTGGTGGCTTCGGTGTCTCAATGGACCAGCTTGGCGCCCAAAGTACTGCGACAGGAGCCGTGGATGATGTCGCTACGTACGTCCATCTCGCTACAGTGGTATCTGCCAGTGAATACAAAGCCGCAAGCATGCGTTGGTGGACAGCCGCCTGGTCTCTTGCCCGAGAACTGAAACTTGGCCGCGAGCTGCCTCCCAACGCATCGCAGCCGGGTCAGGATGGCGAGCGAGAAAACGAGCGCGATATCCCGTCAAAGCGAAACCAGCCATTGCACGGCGGAAACTCTAATGTCAATGTCACCGAGGAGGAACGAGAGGAGCGCCGGCGGCTCTGGTGGCTTCTGTACGCTACCGATCGCCATCTGGCTTTATGCTATAATAGGCCGCTTACTCTGTTGGACAAAGAGTGTTCGCAGCTACTGCAGCCCATGAATGATGATTTATGGCAGGCTGGAGATTTTCCAGCTGCCTCCTACCGCGCTGTCGGCCCGCCAATTGAATGCACGGGCCATAGCATGTTTGGCTACTTCCTGCCATTAATGACGATATTAGGGGGAATTATTGATCTCCAACAAGCGCGAGAACATCCACGGTACGGACTTACTTTCCGCAGCGGCCCCGAATTGGACCAATACATCATGGCCATAACCCAACAACTTGACGCCTACGGGCAGAGTCTAAAGGACTTCGAAGCACGATATATAAACAGTCTCGCCCTAACCGAGAATGAGCCACCCGAGAATCCTCACATCGATCATCTCAGCCCATCCGGCCGGTCCAGCAGCACGGTTGGCTCCCGCGTCAATGAGTCAATCGTCCATACTAAGATGGTCGTTGCCTACGGCACCCACATCATGCACGTCTTGTACATTCTCCTAGCGGGCAAATGGGACCCTATCAACCTCCTTGAAGACCACGATTTGTGGATCTCCTCCGAGTCATTCCTTGCGGCCATGAGCCACGCCGTCGGCGCCGCTGAGGCAGCAGCGGATATTCTCGAGTACGATCCGGATCTGAGCTTCATGCCGTTCTTTTTCGGCATTTACCTGTTGCAGGGGAGTTTTCTACTCTTGCTAGCCGCAGACAAGCTACAGGGGGATGCGAATCCGAGCGTCGTCCGCGCTTGTGAGACTATCGTGCGCGCACATGAGGCTTGTGTCGTTACGCTGAATACAGAGTATCAGGTCTGTCCCCTGGCGATTCTCCACTTTGTCTAGCGGCATTGGCTAACTAATGAAACAGCGAACGTTCCGCAAAGTGATGCGCTCCGCTCTCGCCCAGGTTCGAGGGCGTGTCCCAGATGATTTTGGTGAACAGCAACAGCGTCGGCGGGAGGTGCTGTCTCTTTACCGCTGGACCGGTGATGGGACGGGGCTCGCGCTGTCTTGAGCCTCATACTCCCTAGCTATACAGCTTTTACGATTACACGACATATGAAATGAAAGTGGATGGAGGACGGTTAACTTGTCTCCCGTTGTATATTTCCTGCGGGGGATACCTCTGCTGGTCTTGGGAGGAAGTGCCGAGCCGTACATAGTTGGTACCTCGTTGCTCGTGCATTTCTTATGTTGTTCATCACTGTATATTATTGTTACTCTCATACCCCATCTGTTAGCTGGTCAATTCAACTTGCATTCTTGTCTTTTGTTCTTGGAATATCTTCATTCCGTTTCTCCGATAGAGTGACTGGCCAGTCAAGAGCCGAGGATTACAGTATGACGCCACAGTGGAGATAAGGATAAGCGATTAGCGATAAGCTGGCTGATAAGGAATCTCCACGTTCTTTGCCATCGCAACTCTTTCAGCAGAACAAGAACAACTTTTACGCAATGGACGAAACCAATCTCTTGTACTTCAGACTCATATAACATGGCTCTAGTTAGGAACCTCACGAATTACGTTCGCCCTTTGGCAACTTGTTCTGCCACGACTCCCAGATTCCTCCCTCTCACCATCCGCCGTGGCCTCGGTATCCCACCCCAGTACCTCCTGGACGACTACACCCCGCGCTACGCCCTCCTCTCCTCAACTGATGCCGCAAAAAAACGCAGCCTAGCCTACACCCACCTTTCAAATTGCAATCTCTGCCCGCGCAAATGTGGCGTGAACCGCTTCGAAACAACCGGCCACTGCCTGATCGGCGCCGAAACGGCAAAAGTGAACGTGATTGCGCCTCATCACGGCGAAGAGCCCTGCATTCAGGGCTTCCACGGCAGCGGCAGCGTCTTTTTCTCGGGGTGTAATCTGCGGTGTGTTTTCTGCCAGAACCACGATATCGCGCACAAGCGCAACGGCTTCGATCTCACTCCTGAGGAGTTAGCAGAATGGTACGTGAAACTACAAGATATGGGGCACGTGCACAACATAAATCTCGTCACACCAGAGCATGTGGTCCCGCAGGTTGTGCTGTCTATTCTAGCGGCGCGGGATATGGGCTTGCGGATCCCGATTGTCTATAATACGTCTTCGTACGATAGCCTTGAGTCCTTGGAACTATTGGATGGACTGGTCGATATCTATCTACCAGATTTCAAGGTGTGGAAGACGGAGACGTCAAAGAGGTTGCTGAAGGCGGATGACTATGCAGAGACGGCGAGGGAGAGTATCAAGGCTATGCATAAGCAGGTGGGGGATTTGAGCTTTACGAGTGATGGGATTGCGAAGAGGGGCGTGCTGCTGAGGCACCTTGTCATGCCCGGGAAAGAAGATGAGGGCAAGGAGATCATGCGATGGTTGGCGGAGAATGTGAGCAAGGATCTGTATGTGCATATTATGGAGCAGTATCGGCCTGATGCCCATGTTGGGAAGAAGAGGAGAGTCTCGAGGAAGAGGGAAGCTGGGAACGGAGAGGAGGAGGTTGAAGAGGTCAGGTATGCCGAGATTAATCGGGCTGTCAAAGATAATGAGTTGGGGAATGTCAAAGAGGCAGCGGTAGAGGCTGGGCTTTGGAGGTTTTGTGAGGCTAATGAGAAGAGTTTGTTCCATCTTTGATGTGAGGTTATATACCCTTCGTATGATAGATATGATAGAGGTGGTGAGATAGAGTGCTATTGCTGTATATATGCTCTATTATAAGTTGCCAACCATGACTTTTGCTGAACTCCCGTGAACCAGGCTGTGCCTTGGTTCTGTCTAATAGTCTGGTGAGACTGTTTGGCTGCAAGATGAAGTTGCGTCTCAATGCCGACTAAGCACCACCACAGTGATGATGTTACGCTGAAGGAAATATTTTTCTTGAACTCCTGCACTGAACACCTCTCTTCCTTTCACATCCTTTCATTCCTCTTCTATAATTTGGCATTTTCTTTAAGCCACCAACATCCACTTCTGAACTCAGTGCTCTGATACTTCATAGCCTTCACCATGGCCGGCATCAGACCCAAGGCCGGTGAAAAGAACATCCCCAACACCCCTATCCCCACAAAGACCTGTAAGAAGTGTTCGAGATCATGGACCGAGGACCACTTTCGCGACAAGCGAGGCGCACCTACGCAATTATGCCTGCAGTGTCGCGACGCCTCCAACAAGTCGGTATATTATCACCACTTCCTTTACTGACGGCGCGGCGAGTGGTGATTTTGACTAACACACGTTGACTGCATAGCACAAGAGAAGGCGAGAAAGGGAATCATTGAAGGTATGCCCTTCGCGTCTAGGTTGAATCCCTGGGCCGAGCTAACCTGGTTGCTGATGACTAGGCAAAGATTGCACGTGAGGTATATTGAGCGATATACCTGTCATTGAGTGAGATATTCCCGACTGACGCGTTCAAGGCTCGAGTCGAACAGGAGTTTATACCGGCGCCTCCCCTGCACCATCCCCCTTCCGTCACTCGTGAAGCCGTACCGGAGTTCCAGTCGTCCGGTCAAGACACGCCGGATCGTATTCTTAATCAAGATCTGCTCAATGATAGATATCAAAACATGGCGTCTCAGCCTGGAGCTAGGTCAAGCTTCGTTCAGCCTGCGGTAAGTCAAGGTCAAAGATATGAACGTATCCTGCAGACTAACAGACTGGATTGATAGCCCCGTTACACTGAGATCCAAACCCCCGGTCCGGTTGGTACGGCTCTGAGCTATACCGAACTCGCTAATTCTTGCCTAGGGCAACCTGAGAATCAGCCCTGCCGCTCCTCCAGTACCTTCCGGCACTAACGAAGAAGACTACACGGAGCTTATGGCGCGGTTCGCGAGGCCTGCGAGCCAGAATCACGGTGCTGGTATGCCGAAGCTCGACCCTCAGGCTCAGCATTCACTGCTCAATTTTGAGATTCAGAGTATGACGGTCAGCGTGGAGGGCAGCGCTGGGACTACCCGGACTTCGAGTGAGACGCCCGATGATAGTGCCCTGGCCTTGACTGCCAGGGAAGGGGAGCCCGTGAGCATCAATATCAACCTCGTTTGCCGATTTGCCCGTCACACTCGCGAATAGGCTTCAGGTCTTGAGTATGTTCTTTGCTAATGGATAAAACACCGAGTGTTAACTGACGATGGATTTAGCGAGTCTGAAGTAACGATTGAATGTGCCAGGCTTGCGAACGGGGTTGCCAGAGTTGATGATGAGTAGAAGACTCTGCCATGTTTTGTATCTAGGATGTGGTCATTTTATTCTAGGTTATGCTGGGCCAGCAGTATTGAAGCTTTTTTTTTTTTTTTGCATCTTTCCAGCCTCCCCAGAGTCTTTCCTTGTGTCAAGTGAACACTGGAACAGAAGATATCGCGACATTGAGCCGTATACCTGAACTGGTTGCTGTACGTAATATCCTGCAAGAAGGCACCGTGGTCGTTCTTTCCTTCTGCGGTTCTCCATTTCTTTTAAGTCCTCTCACTGCCCGCCTCTTCTTTCTTTCTCACAAAGTGCCATGCGCGCTGTATCCTTTCGCTTATCAATTCGACACCACTCTTTTGCTATTTCCCTATTTTTACGCGAAAGAGCACCACAAGATGTGGCTCCTCTGGCCCGCAGCTACTGCTTTATTCGCTCTTCCGGGAGCTCGGAGCGCCGCTTCTATCTGCCCTGCACCCTGCACCACTGACCCAAGCAAGTGGACGCCGTACTCATCCCTGGGAAACCTGACAGACTGCCACCATCCGGTTTTGCTCGATTTCTCGTCCCACAGGTATTCAAATGCCTCGGAAGTGCCGTTCAAACTTCTCGCCTGCACAATAGAGGAAGATCGGTACCCATCCTTCGTCTCTCGGTTTGCTACTCGTGAGCTGGAGGATATAGGTCCATCAGACTCTGTGGACGACGTTGTGTCCCCGTCGCAAGAGCTCGATTCGTTTTTAGACCGTTTGCAGACTGTCGTAAACCAGACCTCGAGCCGCGACACATTCAGCGTGCTCGGGAGTCTGAACACTACATGGGTGGGTATATACAGGGGCGCCACAGTCGATGATGCAACAGCTGCCTCTGCGGTCAAGAGGTTGAGAAACGAATGGGATACTCAACCGCCTAGACGGGCTGCGATTCAACTATGCGGTGGTGACCGAGACGCCAATCATACCTTTGGCATTGCTTTGGCTACAACTGGAAGCATTGAGTTTGTGCAAGAAGCCATCAGTGCCTGGACGGTAGGCCGATGTTTCCTAAGTCAAAACGCATTTAACCTCGAATATTTTCCTGTGGTCGAGCAGCCGACGCGTGAACTTCGTCTAAGCAACGAGACAATTGCAGACAACGCCACCCTTACTAGACTCTCGTTAGAGTATGCTTGCAAGAAGGAAACAGTCGAGGAAGGAGACACCTGTGCCACTCTTGCAAAAAGATGTGGTGTCAGCGAACCGGAGCTCATGAAATACAACCCGAAGCAGCAGTTGTGCAGATGGCTTCAACCTGGCGAAGAGGTGTGCTGCTCTAGCAAAAAGTGGAGGAAGGGCAAGCCCGTCATTAACAAAGATGGCTCATGTGCGGCATACTTGACCGAGGACAACGACACCTGCGCATCCATAGCCCAAGCGCATAATATGGAGGTGGGAAGAATCAGATATTACAATGACGGCAGGACTTGGGGCTGGAGTGGGTGCGACCAAATTTACGGTGGGCTGAGAATCTGCTTGAGCGATGGCTACCCACCCATCCCTGCCCCCAAGTCTGGCGCAATCTGCGGACCCACCGTCCCAGGTACAGAGCAGCCCCTAGATGGAACGCCGCTAGCAGCCTTGAATCCATGCCCTCTGAATGCGTGCTGCAATACCCTTGGTGAGTGCGGCGCAACTCCTGACTACTGCACCTATGAGGAGGGTCCGACTGGAAACCCTGGAACAGCGCCTCCAGGCAAGAACGGTTGTATCTCCAACTGTGGCATGGAGATCGTTAATAATTCACCTCCACCCACCGAGTTTATGAGGATTGGGTACTATGAATCGTTCAATCTCGATCGGCCCTGTCTCAATCTTCAGGCAGCCCACATCAAAGTCAATGACTACAGCCATATTCACTGGGCATTCGTGTCAATCAACAACGATTTTCAAATCAGTGTCAACGACACTTATAATCAGTGGGAGGACTTCATAGCTTTGAAAGGTGTGAAACGTATCGCCTCGTTTGGCGGTTGGGGGTATTCTGTCAACTCGGCTAGTTATGATGTGCTTCGTGAGGCCATGCTCCCGGAAAATGTCGACACGTTTATCGTTAGTATCATGGAGTTCGTCGCGGATAACAACTTGGACGGCGTGGATTTCGACTGGGAGTATCCAGGGGTAAGGTATTGTCCTCAATGTGATGGCTCTTGCTCACGCATACTAGACAGCGGATGTCTTGAACATCAGTCCAGGCCTGGAATCGGATGGCCCGAATTATGTCGCCTTCATCAAGAAGCTTCGAAAAATCTTTCCTTCGGATAAAACCATCTCCGTTGCTGCACCTGCTACGTATTGGCATCTCAAGTCATTTCCAATAGAGGAAATGTGGCAGCATGTTGATTATCTCATCTACATGACCTATGATTTCCATGGTATGTTGTTGAGGTATTGGAATAGGACTGAACTAACAGTACAGGGCAATGGGAATACGAGAACTCGTTCATCCAGGACTGGTGTGACGGGGGAAATTGTCTGAGAAGTCATGGTAGGTTGCCACGTGCGTTAGATGAACTTTGCTGACTGTTCAGTTAACCTGACCGAGACGGAGTGGGCACTTTCTATGAGTACGGCTGCCATCCAACACTTGTTTACATTTGACTTACCATTTATAGTCACGAAAGCCGGAGTGCCGCGCAACGCCATTACCATCGGGGTTGCTAGTTACGGACGTACCTTCAAGATGGCCGACGCGGATTGCATTCGGCCAGAATGCAAATTCACTGGTCCGCAGACCGCAGCAATCCCCGGGATGTGCACAAAAACGCCCGGTATCATCGCGATTGCGGAAATCGAAGCGCTGATGATAGAAGGTGATATCAATGAGTCTTTCTACGACCCGGCCTCAGACTCGAACATCCTCGTGTATAATGACACCCAATGGGTCGGGTTCATGAGCAAGAGTACCATGCGCAGACGGGTGGAGCGGTACAGGGAGATGAATTTTGCTGGCTTCGCAAACTGGGCAGTTGACCTGACGCATTGGAGCGGAGACGATATTGAGGTTGAAGAGGCAAATATGTGGGGGTTGCCGAAGGAGGATCCTTCTACCTGAGCAACTGGCAAGTTGTAGGAATCATTTCGAGCTGGTAGTGCTTGCCTGTACACCAGTTGATACTATGCTGACGCTGAATAATACTATGTCTTATCCATACGCAGTCTGCAACGGCTTCGTTTACTATGTTCACTATAATCTATGTAATAGTAAATCTCTAGTGGTGATGGGCTTATATCATAACGAAGACGATACAATGGCAGCGGACTGAGTTCATTGTCATTGAGAGAATATGGACTTGCGATACTGAGTCGGAAGATGGCGAGACGGCTTGGACGGTGAAGGAAGGAGCCCTGGAGCGACAGCATGAGCAATGGCATGTAGAAATTTCCTCTTCTTACCCTTTCGACAGCCTAGCCTGTCTCATGCTCAGCACCCCTATCTCGGTCTAGCAACAAAATTTATCACTGCTATCTTCCAAGACACATTAGCGTTTCACCTTGAGCAGCAAGTCGAATTTTCAAAATCACAGGGACACTCCTGTCCCTTATACAGCTTTTCCCTCCTCCGTCAAATTCTGCAGTCCGACTGTGTCCACCTGAATTTCTCATCAGCGCGGCCAGCATAACTCAAATTTGATGCATTCACATAGGAACTTTCCCCAAAATGCCCCCGCAACAGACGTATGAGCCCAACCATGCAGAAATCCTTGTGAAGAGAGAGAACGAGCTCACGCTCCTCGAAACAAGAGCTCAGATCATTGATGATCGAATCTGGGAGCTTGTAAGTGCCGAAAATCCCAGGGTGACAGAATTCATATGGGCTCGGATCATGCGAACGGAGACTCGACTTGCCTACCTACGATCCTACGCGGACTGTCTGGAGGAGATGAAGGCAGCCGGTATTACTGGCCACGAAACATTCGTCATTGAAACTCAAGCCGTCGCCAGGACCACTCGAAAACGCACTCAGGAGCTGAGACTGTTAACTCGACATGGTCCAGCAATTATAGGCGAGATGGAAATGGAGATTGAACGACTGAAGACACGCCCCCTTGAGTTGGTGAACAGTTCTGAGATCAGGACGACCCTGCTTGGATGTGCTTACGGAAACGTTCTAGAGAGACTGAAAGTGACAAATGACTTGGAGCGAATTAACGACCCACAAGCGAGCAATGAGAGGAAAGTTCTATTTCAGAAAGCCGTGGCTGAGTACTACAACGCTGCCTCCATGTCGGGGGATTACGTCTGGTGCCACGTACTGGGGAGGTGGGTGGTGTCTCACAAAGCTACAGCCGCCCAGTTTGTCCCAGCTAGTGTCTCACGCGAAGATCTTGCCTACCTCTTTGGCGAAGAGGGGCTTAATACTTGTGACGCACGCAACGGTACGCCGAGCGCTCCAGCACCAGCAGATGGTGAAGGCTAACCGAAACTCATACACCTAGGGCTTACGGTGGCGCCTGCTATCAAACTACTGTTATACAAGGGAATTATCACATTCGTCCCATCACCAGGAGCTTCAGCAGCTTTCACCCGTTGGCAATGCATCCTGCTAGACGACAGTCAAAGCAATGATGTTGTCTGGATAGGTCCACCACCGGAGCAACGTGGAGCATACCCAGAAGTCATTTACCTCAAGGTGCGTTATATAGAACACATACTGAGGGATAGCCCAAAGGCTTCACACCCGGACATGGATTGCTATTGACACTATCAATATTGCAGGATCTCGACGGCAAAGACCTCTCCTTCATGTCCGATAGACGCCCTTCTCCTGCCTTCGTCTACTTTCACTTTCTGATATCGTGCATGTATGCGAAAGTACAGAGACCCCAAGCTAATGTGGCAATGGCTTTGATGCCAGGATCATGGCCGTTGGTGGGCCGTGGGCGCTACCTCGAAAGAAAGACTCTCTCCATGCTGACTCGGTGCTTGACTGGTTGCGTTTTGCCCCAGTGGCTCTTGGATGGCAAAACCTTTGTTGCGAACCCCAACGACAAGGACCCTGACTATTGCACTAGAAGCCGTGTGGCAGCCATGATTCTTGCAGCGGATTTGGGAGATATTTGGTCTCAAAGGATCAAGGAAGCGCAACAAGAGCTTCTACAAAGATGCCAGCGCGAATGGTAAGGAATGAAAAGAGGAGGGAAGGAATCAAGGAAAGGGCAGGTCTGGGTAGTTTCCAAAGTTCGAGGAAAGGGTGACGGAATACGTCGGTGACTGTTATCTCTCTATGTATACTACTACAGGATGAGAGGACTTGGATACCTCTACAGCTCCGGAGTCGCAACTTGTTCCATCTACGGAATGATGGGATTATATTGTATGCAGGCAAATGGCGATGGTGTTTAGCGTATTCAAGTGTATTATAACCTCTCGCTAGGAGACTTTTATACATCTGCCGTTCGGCACAATCATCGCGTGCATATCCAGCAGCAGCCACTGGCATGTAGGATGCGGTTACGTCGCCGCTGTCCCGCTGATACTCTAGATCATATCAAGTGCGGCCTCCCAGAGGCTCCATGATTGATATAGTAACCTCGCAAACGGCGGATCTAGAAGGTCGTGGATTCCGATCTGAAGGTTATAGGTATTGGACCACTGAAGACGTGTGGGAGAGTCAGTCGATTATGGATAACTAGTGTCGGGATATTTTCTGTAGGTGCTGCAAAGCGTATAGTGGGTATTCTCCTGCCAAATTGTTGATAATTTTCCTGTTTTACTCTACACTGCGTCCGTTGCTATACCTTTTACTGCAGCTTGTCACCTGCAGCGACTGCCTACAGATTAATTGGATCATGAAGGATTTGCTGCATTCAGTCAAAGCAGTGAGATTGTAGCTTGATGTTGTCTCGTCTAGCTAAGCAGGAAATTTAATTTATGATACGCCCTGATACATAAGAACACGGTTTCTTGGTACCCAAAGGATGCCTGTCTAGCTGCATCGTCCTCGTCCCCCAGCGTTTAGTATAAAGGATAAATAGAGTCGTCTTCAACTTACACCCTACCCCAGCAGGAGCTTGTCCACGGCGAACGCTCCTCCTTACTAATTAATATCCAGCGCCTTTCTCGTCCAATTATATGATACGATCACACCGCCATAGGCAGATTACAATTATATATATATGAACTGAACTCTTACAGATTCAAGAATCCTCTTTTCTGAAGCTCTCGAAAAGCTATGAATTGCCTACGCAGATCATACTTAGGCGATCAAGACCTTCAATGCAACTGTTCGCAATAGATATCAATCACATGGCCAAATTCGACGCCAGTAACCACCTCCTTAGCCCACAGAGCTCCATGTTCACGTGACTTCTGCCGGCATCCCAGAGCTGGGAATTAGGGCACACCGAAATCACTATCACAGTGTGCAATTAAAGCAGGCTGTTTGTACTTGACGCCGCCTTGCAGAATGAGTCGACTATTGACGAGAAATTTATAGTAGTATCAGCTATTTATGAATTGAACGAGGAATAGCGGATTGACCTGGTCACTAGGCCATGGCTCAGATTATCAGAGCTCCCATGACAGTTCATTCAGGAGAATCTCAGCGCCGAAAAGGGGGCAATTTCCTAGGCGTATAGAAAGATTTGCTGAAGAGGCCCACTATGAATAGGATAGAGAGCTGGGACGTCAGCAGACTGTTGAGCTACATCGTAAAAGGTAGGTAGCATCAAGTCGAACTCATCGCTGGAAAGATTGTTCGCAGTTACATGCGCGGTGACACATCAAGGTAGTACAGTGCTTCGAGGAAAAAGTGTACATGATTATTTATATGTAAAACTTGCTGAAGGGCCCTCCTCTGTGTCTAATGCATTTCGGCATATACATATCCCTTCCCATTCCACCCCGGCCTTTGCTAGGATTTGAACTTGCATGTACCTGTGAGTTGAAATATTTTTACTTGCCAGGGGATTAGCAATACTCCTGTAAATTCGAAGCATACGACGTAATATATGAGACTAGTGGTGTTCAACCTTCATACTATCAGGACCAAATTTCTTTACAAAACCGTCCCTACGTGTGAGTATTCTCTTGCACGAACTTCTCCTTCACAGGCGCAAACCGCGCAATATCCTGAAAGATATTCTCAACGGCTACAGCATCGCAGACATTCAGTTCCCAATAATCCACCCTGACTCTCAAGCTAACCCTTCTCCATCTTCTCGGACAGTCTTGCTCTAGTCTTGGGCATCAGCTAGAATTCTAACCAGAAAGACTTTGCCCTCGGATGCCTTTTCGTGCGCTTCAGCTAGAATGGATCTTGCCGTTTTGAGCGAGAGGATCGAAGTAGCCGAGTAAACGGCCGCAATAACAGATGTGCGAGCGAATATCCAGCCTCGTCAAGTATACACACACCCTGACACCCTTTCACTTCTCTCTTATCTTCTTGGCCGCTGTTATAGTCCCTACGCGGCCAGAAATTCAGCGTTCAGTACAGTTCAGTGCCGGTGATTGACTTTATCCCCCCTCAACACGTTCTTTGAGGAATTGGGTGATCAAATTCGTCTTGCCAACTATTTGAGGTTAGTTTCTGGGCTTCCACATGCAAAAATGGGGCGGTTGCCTACCGCCATAGTTACCAATAACCACGACTCCAGAAATTGTTTTCGGGGCCATGATTCCGATGTCGGATTTAGTGAACCAGTACTTGCATAAGTACAGCGTCTTCCGGGTATTTAGCCGCTTGAGACAACTGGTGATTTGTTGGCCAGCATGGGATGAAGCCACTGAAAGATTTGGATAATACAGGCGACGAGGGCCATCCTTCGTATTCGTGGGATTTGATATCGTCATATGATTTTGGCTGAATGGGTATCTTACACCCCTGACACTTCTGGATGTGGGTATAACTAGACACGGATATACTACAAGGCAACAGTGAGCAAAGAAACGCCAAGGACCATGGTCATCAGCATCTCCAGCCCGCGCAGGAGACTAGTGACGCCTGCTCCTCCCCCCGTCTGACAGGTATTGCTGAAGATATTCCAGTCCTGACTAGAGCAGTTCGAAGCCGCGCCGGCGTTCATCTCGTCCACCAAGCTCTGATTGAACTTGAGCGCACACGGAGTCGCCTCTGGAGCTGTCTTTTTCAGGACTGGACAGTAGTCACGCACGGTCTTGTAGTCGACGATCTCGTATGTGGTTGAAACGCTGTTGTCCGGGCATGAACTGTTCAACCTGTCGAGAGATGTGGATTCTCCGCCCTCGCCCACGGAGAATATAAGCTCAGTGGGCTGCAAATGGTCAAATTGGTAATAGAACAGCTCGCTGACATTCGTGGTTGAGCAGACAGTCGGACAGACACCGTAGAGCGTCATCCCTTCCTTTTTTTACCATTCAGCTTCTTGACAACGTCCTGTTACTAGCCTCTTCTCTGTTTCTCTCTTTCTTTTTGTTGCATACAAATGCCGCTCCTCAACTGGTTAATTCGCCCGTCAGAGCCTAAGAGACTCATCTCCAACTCAGTGCGGTCCTGCCGGCTCCAGTCCCGTGGATTAGACAGACTTCCATAGCCTAGACACCTTGAATCGGTGTAAGCGTTCTCTGCTGTTGGACTTTGTTCTGGGGTTTCCCCTGGACCAATCTAAATCTCTAAATTCGAGCCTGCTCTGTCCGAGGGAGACCCGTCCTGTCCTCGACCACCAATGCTACGTTCCCCGAGCAACAGTTTCTGGCAGCAAATAGAACAACGTGAACATATTCAGCTGGAAGGTTTTGCATCAACAAAGAGCAGCAGTGGTGGTGCTGCCGGCGCGCTGTCCCACATGCAAAAATACTTCCAGAGTGCTGCACCAGGGGCGAATAGTAACTCCATCTTGTTTGCGAAACAGGGTCAAGCTGCTGTTGGATACTTTCATGGCAGCCAGCTCGATAACCAGTATATGGCAGAGACTGTCCTAGGGGAACCTATCCGCGACACAAAACTGTTGGTGACAATTCGACCATACTCCTGGAGCAGTCTGCTGTGCAGACCGCAATGCCCAGCAAATTTGGGGTATCGCCGTTGCTGTTGGCAACGGCAATAGCCCCTTGTCTGCAGCCCAGATCGCCGTCCACACCTGGTCTCAAGGATCCAGCGTTGCAGAGCCCTCTGTCCTGAAGAACCTTGCCAACGCTTCTTCCTCCTCATCCTTCTCCAGCTCGACCTTCTCTATCGTGATCTATTTGACCGAGTTTCAAAAGAGGTCTTCAGGGCAGGCGTTCGACCTACAACGTCGTGATGAATGCTCGACAGTGCAAGTGGTTTCTGGGGTTAGCTGTGCCGCTCTCGAAGAGAGATGTGGCATCACCGCTGCAGAATTCACCGAGTATGGCTCTGACGAATTCCTTTGTTCAACCCTGACATCCTACCAGCATGTCTGCTGCTCGTCAGGCAATCTGACTTGCATCTTATTTCCTCTTTCCTTGCTCAAGTAGCTGCGGCTCCGGTAACGCTCTGACATTTCGTCCCTTTTAGCCCGTATATTCGCAGCTCCTTTACTTCAGACGGTGTGCGATCGATGCCCACGTAACTGTAGACGCAATGCAATCACTGACGACAAATGCCTTCCTGCCTTCTTACCTCATAGAGTTTCAATGGTGAGGAATGATAATAGTAATCGCTGATGACCGGATATGGGCGTCGGTATTCACACTATGCTCACTATAATGGAAAGATGTATTTTGTCCCGATGCGTCGAATACGTACTATGTGGAATTGTCTACACACGTGCTGTCCCGTTTGAGCCCTAACCCTATCTTCAGCTACCATGAATGACCTTCCTTTAACTCAAAGAATTAGGTCAAACTAATAGGAGCCTTACTCGGCTTCCCACATGACAACACTTAAAGAAGAATAAAATTACCACCCTCCTCCCTTCTCGTGGAAGTCGGCCTTTCAAGGCGCTCCATGCGTCCACCAACGTCTTCTCCATGTCTAATTTCTACTTATTTTCACTCATCGACGGTATACTTAGCTCATCAGATCTACATTGCGGCTTAAGAGGCTCTATTTGGAGAGTACTATTCCCGTTCAAGGCTTTGGTTGGGCTTTATTGATACTGGGATCAAGGCAATACTCTGATCTCAGGCGTGATACATATATCTTGTCCTTATACTTCTCTTCCATAACGATCTTATAGAGCATCCGGATCGACGTAATTACCAGCATCAACTGTCAAATAATATAAAAGAATGAAGGTCTGATTCTTACAATCTAGCTCTATCGAGCAGCTTTAAATATACAAGAAATAATAATCAACCTAGCCTAATACGGCAGTTAGAAGAGATATAACTTTTGAACCGTGGAAATAGCAGAAGTCTCTGCATAACCATCGGCGAGCCGGAGCTTGCAGTTCCGATATCCCAAATAGGAAAGTTCCGTATATGACTAGCTGTCACGTACGGTCGACAGATCTTAACATGGTTGCCAGAACACAGCCAAGAAAAACTAATTAGTTGAAACTAAGAATTACAACTAAATACATATCGGCAATAGACGCCGCTATCGAGAGTTGAACGTGATGAAATAGCTGAGATGGCTTCATGCTGGCTGCTTATTGATTGGCGGACAAGCTGCGGATAGCTTCAGCTGCCCCACCCGCACTTGTCACACTCACACCTCACCTCAGCTCTTATTTCTCAAGATTCACACAGGCGCCATGGTTTTCCTTCTCTAATTATCCTCTTCTATAATATAGCCATCCTTGCAATGAAACCCATCATCTCCGTCCCGATCATCGCGGCTCTCGTCCACCGCGCCTGGTCCCGCAAGTCGCTGACACCGTTCGGCATCGTCGTCGCAGCTCTGACAGCTATCGCGCACGCCGTCAATCCATGGTCACTACCACTATTCCTCCTTCTAGTCTTCTATCTTGGGGGGACGAAAGCCACGAAGGTACCTTTCCCTCTTCACTCTCGTTTTCCCCCCTGGCGCCCCTTCGCCCTTGTTGTGTCGGGTCGCTGATTAAACCTCTCACAGGTGAAACATGATATCAAAGCCCAGCTCACGCTTTCCGCGACAGGCTCCCACGGCGGTGAAGGTGCTCGAACACACATCCAGGTCCTTGCAAACTCGATCGTTGCTACCGTTCTCAGTCTGGCCCACGCCTGGGCTCTAAGAAACAACAAAGCGGGTGGTCCAACAGCGGAGTGTTTCTCAAAAGGGCGCCACGCAGCTGATTTGCTTGTCGTTGGAATTATCGCGTACGTTCACACCAGCCCTATTTGCCTTTATATTTTACGAGTGATGCTAATATTTTACTCGACTTTGTAGTAACTATGCTGCCGTCGCGGCCGACACATTCTCCTCCGAGCTAGGCATTCTCTCAAAATCAAAACCGCGTCTCATCACATCGCCTACGTTCCGCGTCGTTCCACCGGGTACAAATGGCGGTGTCACAGGGACAGGTATACTTGCTGGTTTGTTTGGGGGATTCACAATCGCCGTCACCTCTGCGATCCTTTTGCCCTTCTGCGGGTCTTTTGAGAGTACGTTGCAGGACCGAATAATCTTGATTCTCGCGACGACAGTCTGGGGTGGGCTTGGGAGTATCTTGGATAGTGTCATGGGCGGTTTACTCCAGGCTAGTGTCGTCGATAAGCGGAGTGGGAAGATCGTTGAGGGAACTGGTGGCCAGAAGGTACCGCTCTCTTCTTCCGATGACTAGATCGAGTCCGCTAACAAGCCTAGGTCCTCCTCCACCCATCGTCCACGAAACTTGGAAATGCAACAGAGACCCTTCATCCCACCGCTGGCGCAACGGGCGCCCAACTCCGCAACACAGAGACTCCGGCGAATACGGCCGCGCTCAAAGGGACCAAGGCTACGGGGATGTCAACAGGAACAGAGAAGGGAGAGAAGACACATTATGAAAGCCGTCGTATCGAAAGCGGACACGATATCTTGGATAATAACGCGGTTAATGTGTTGATGGCGTTAATTATGAGCGTGGCGGCTATGGTGGTGGCCAGCTATGTTTGGGATCTGTCAGTTTGGGATGCTTTTGCTTGAGCTGGTCACTTAACTAGCAAATTTTGGATCTTCAGGAGCTTGAATGAATCTTGGTATACTTGGATTTATCCTGGTCTTTTAGCATGTAAGCCCTACGTGTTGTGCTGAGCCGTCGGGAACCTGGTTGGTTCTGTTTCCAGTCTCAAATTATCCATACAAGCTGTTTGAACCAAGCCCTATCATCTTGATCCCGCCTTGCACACTACCACCACATTCGGAGTATCATACTTCTGTCTTATTTTCATACCTCTTGGAGAGTTGACTTTTAGATCATCACTGTAGAGTAATTTTTACGAAAATTTTTTCCGAAAACCCTCACACTCCCGTTCCCGTGTTCCCAGAAAGCCCCCAGTTCTCGGGTTTCTACTTCAAGCATTCAGCATTCAAACAACTCAGACCTTCTCCTCTTTGCACACCTATCAAAATTCCTTATCCGTTCTTACCATCATGACACTTACCCACTCCAACCACCCGGAAGACCCAGCGCAATCATCGCCCTTTAGGGCCTTTACGTCTGCCTCTCGTTAGACTCAGAGTAAGCTCCCTCTCGCCTGCAGCCCTGAGTCTAGCCTTATGCTTACTAAAAAAATACACTCCCTAGTAAATAAACTTCACATCTGCTGGGGCTGGTTATATGTACTGTACAGCCGCAACCTATCTACTTATGACTCTAACCATCACACGTTTATCCGCAGAATATCCTCTTCCTTCTCCAGATGATTTGAGTCTCTCTGCAGCGGTGAAGCTCAAGGAGTGTACTGCGGATAGGAGTATTTGTGTTGTGAGAATCAAACCTGCCTAGCTCGCTCACGCTCGAGGTCTCAGACTCGCTCTCTACATATCGAGGCCTCGCGCAAGAGGCAGCAGCAACGGTATCCAGGATTGGGCATGTAGATTCTGCTTTCGGCTCAGATGAAGGAATAGAGCTGCAGCTTGGACGACGGTGCACCTCCATCATGAGCTGACCGGAAATGCTGAATCCCTGTCAAGGGAAGGTGGAGTGATGTATAGGGGGAGAAGGAGAGGGAAAGGTAGAGGGAAGATAGGTGAAGCCCATAGGCGATACGGAAAGAGCTAGGGGAAGTGTGAATGGGAACGGAGTAACCGTTGCAGATTTCTGGTGAGAAGGGTAGTTTGGAAAGGTAAAAGGTAAGAGGTAAGAGGATATTGGAGACGTAACCTAGATTTATTTTTGGACTATATATCAGAGGGAATTGTTTTCTTTCAGATTTTTGTAGCATGTCGATTAATTGTGTACGTAGGTCTGATGGAATCCAAGCCCTAACCTCTATCCGCGTGCAGCATTAAGTCACCCTATGTCTGTAGATTCAAGACTTAACGCCTTATCCTTATTGTAGGCTGAAGTTACCTAGGTTATATTATCCTTGCATATATGTCAAGAACCGGATAGATGTTTAGTTGTTTAATATTCTACTTAGTATAGATATAGTTTAGATTACCAACCAACGACCTCATTACTTACGAGTCTTTTCAACCACTGCTGCAAAATATAACAGAGTGCATGGCCATAGAGGAGCTGTCTATCAAGTTACTCACGTACACAATACTTACGTATCGTATGGAGGCGCCCAATACCCCATAAGCGCTGCCCAAAGAACACGCAAGACTGCTATGTACAAATTCCGCACACAGGTATAGAGAAAAACGACAGAGCGAGCAGTTTCAGACTGGCCAAGAGCGAAATCCCAGTGCCATATTTCTTCATCGTCGTCCTTGTCATTACCATCAAGCCGCTCTACTACCCTCGGTTTAAGCATCTCCCTAAATAGCTCATTTCTATCCTCGGACCATACTCGGCCCTCCCCTCGGCTCTTACCAAGCTTGCTCCTGCAACAATGACCGCGCCCTTCTCATTATTACCTTCTTCAGCCTGGAATTACTCGTCTTAGTAAACGGCTCTCCTTCTCACCATCTCGTGGTGTACATCTGCATGTCTATAAGGGTGTCAACTCACCTCATTCCCGTTCTGCTTGCTCCTCAAAGCCTTCACCACCCTTTCTCTCCCGTTTCAATCCTTCAATCCGCTCGCGCTCCCACTCTAGGAAGCCCATCGTTACTCTCTCTCCATTTGTGATACCCTCGCAGAACCTCTTCCACTCCACAGCACTAGGAATAAATTCCCACTCCTGTCGTGGGAACATGGCCGTCTTGCGGACGCGACTCGCCATGCACTTCATGGGGAGCGGAAAACGGAAGGTGAAATGCGCTTTTGGAGGTGTGAAAGATGAGCATTCGTACCGTGCAAGCCAGGACATGTCCCAGTCAGGGATCGGTTGCTGAAGCAAAAGAGTTCTGGAATGGGCGTTCCAGAAGACGCGGTAGAATTCTTCGTCTTCTGAGGGGTTGGCGTCGGAGAGAGTCCAGGGTTTGGGACGGGAGGATCCGAGGGTGGGTAGTTGGGTCAGGGTGTAAGGTTTGCGTCGTGTTTTGTGGACGTGTGTATACATCAGGGTGGTCGAGGGGGCAATGAGGTTGCTTTTGCGTTTGCGGATTAGTGTTTTGAGGGCCGTGCTTTCGTCGTCAGAGGAGAGATCCGGGCTGGCGTCCGAGTCGGCTTCGGTCTCAAAGTTGAGGTCATCTTCGGATGAGTCCTGGGTGCAGTATAACGATGGGGAGCCCTGTAAATTAGCGGTTGCTGAGCAGGGGTCGTACCTTTGAAGAGCCATTTCTTCAATATCCTCATCCTCCCTCAGTTGAACAGGCGACTGAAGCTAGCGCGGGTTAAAGCTGAACTTCTTCCTCTGTTCGGCATCTTGACCACGTACCTTAACATAATCATCCTCTTCGTCCGCTTCGTCCGCTTCGTCCTCGTCTTCGTCCTCGTTGTCCCAGGCTCTTCCTTCTGACACCCCCTTCCCCTTCAGAATATTCAGGACCTCTCCTGATGCGGCATCTGAACCTGAAAGACGCCGCCGTCCCTGTGCAGACCCCTGCTCAGCCAGACTCCCAACCTCTTTTCTATTTCCTTCTGTCTTATCCTCGTACTCATCCGCCCAATCCTCCTCCTCCTGCTGCTGCAAAGCTCTAAGCTTTGTCACAAGCCCCTGAAGAACATCACACCGTTGAAGGTATTCCGAATCCTCCAGACCCGTCGCAATAGACCACGCCGATTGTGTCATCCTCTCAGCGGTATCTGCATCCCCCCTCAGAAGCGCGGCCTCGACATCTATCAGCGTCCCAATCATCTTGACCACTTCCATATTTCGGTTCAGCTGCTCCAGCATCGGTTCGATGGGGTCGGCCTTGAGCTCCTCCACAATCTCGTGCAGCTGCGTGAGCATGGCTGGTGGTTGTGGAGTTCCGTTTAGGAGCTCGGAGTCGAGCAAGGGATTTCCTTCAATTTCTGGTAACGTCGCGTCGTCCTCGAGATCAGACTCGGTATCGGGGCTGGGGGTGCGGCTGCTGTTGCGGAGGTACAGGGGCGTGGGGAGGAAGTGAGTATCTTCGCGGTCCCAGTCGTAGTCGTCTCGTGCTGGGTAACTATCAATGCTAGACTCGGTGCGTCTGCCCTGAGAGCGGGTGCGACGATTGGGAATCTTGGAAGGGGACGGCATCCTTGTGTTTGCTCTTTGGGTCGGTATTTTATTGTTACGATACGGTTTGATCATGGAAGAGATGAAGTAGACAGGCAAGCAGATGGTGTGGAGAGGTTATTATTTAACATGCTACAGACAAAGGATAACACATGCAAGACAATCTCAGACTTTGTACGAAGGTTTTTGTTGAAGTATCTAGTACTAAGGAAACACCTCTAAAAACCAGAGAGAGATAAAGAGATGTTTCCTTAGTACAAGATATTCTTTGTGCTCTATAATCCAATCCACAATGTACCTAGCATCGAACACTGCAATCATCTCAGTACTATAGAAAGATATCGCATTAACTTGTAAAAGTCTGGTCCAGCAACCAGGCCAGGAACAAGCTAGACAGAAAGCGGGATAGTCGGCGCGGACCGCGAGGGGCAAAAGATAGAAAATTACAGGGAGAAAGATAAACCAGAAAAAAAAAAACCTCATTTTCCCCTCCCCCACGTTACTCAACACAGCAAACATCTCAACTTCTCAAGGTCCTCACCTCACTTACCACATCTCGAAGACCTATCTACACTAGATTACTCAGAATGGGTAACGTAAGTCATCTGCCTAGTCAACTAGTTCTCTCTGACCTACTCCACCATGATCTGCCGGATAAATCCACCGTCTTGCGCCTAGGTAACTGACAAGCTGCAAACCCCAGGGAGCAAAAGCCGCCTTTAAGCGTGAGCGCAACGCTAAAGACACCAAGTCTGGCGGCAAGTCGCAGCTAAAATCCGTATGTTGCATCTCTTTTTGCGCCCTCCCCCATTCACCGATTTGCCATCTGGTAGGGAGTCCGGTGCCTAATATGATTATGTAGAACGAAGCCGCAAAGGATATTCAGTGCGTCGTATGCCGCGCTACATTCCTCAAGACCACGAGGGGTCCGGCGCTTACGGAACACGCGGCGAACAAACACAACAAGACGCTGCAAGACTGTTTCCCGGGCTTCGTAGATGCGCCCAAGAAATGATCTCTTCCGCCTACGTACCTAACCTGCCTAACGTGCCTTGCCTGTTTCGGGATCGGGTAAGCCCGCGTTGGAAATCTCGAAAGGAGTGTTATGGAGTTTGATTTGATTGGGATTGGATTGGATTTGCCTGAACTGAACTGAGCGTTTTGAGCGCGAGATACCTACCTATTCACCACCTGCCTACCTACCCTTCGCTTAGGTGTCTGCTTGTGTACCGAGCAGCGGAATCTAATCATTTGCATTGTTCTTTCTCTCGATTAACCCCACGATGGGCGATTGATATCGTACCCTACTTATCGTTTTCGGAAGGCACGGCCTTGCCCAGAAGGAAATTCTGGAGTAGGTACGTCCCGAAACATGGGTGTTGTGCTTCACCTTGGGTGATGAATGAACGAGTCACATGAAAGCTTTCATCCGCACCCTGCAATGCACCCTGCAGGATGAGGTTAATGGCTGCTCAATTTGATCAGTGTTCCCAGCGGGGCTCATCTCTACAAGAGGCACCCGATGTAGGGGTTGGGTATGTAGAGAATCTTGCCCCTAACTTCTTGCTGGATGAGATATAAGAGGTATAATACCCGGTAAGTAGATGGATGGGTTCTTTGATTCATTCAATGTTATTGCAATGAACATTGACCGAGTGCGCACTATGACGCTGGTCTAAAGCCTTCGCCCCTGGGCATTGGGCGGCTTGCCTTACAACCTTATTATACAGCAACCGCCTTCTCATCCCCGCCCTTCCTCTGCCTCTTCAGGCCCCTCTTCAATACCCTCCCCCACTTCTCCCTACTCCGCTTCATCGCCCTCTCAGCCCTCTCCCACGGGTAATTCACCGGACTTTCGCCTCCAGTGAAGATCATAAAATCATAAAGAAAGGCACCAATAAACGCGCCACAGAAGCTCCCCGCCCAGGGCCCATAGAACCAGTACGGGTTGAGGAAGAGATCGCTTTCATAGCCCAGTGCTAGGAGTGCTAATCTGGGCCCAAAATCACGAGATGGGTTGAATGCAGCACCAGTCTGATAGGAGAATGTGATGCTGAGTGTGTACACCATTAGCCCGACAACCAGGGCGTTCATTCCTGCGCCTGGTGGCGCGTTCTGGTCGTCGCCCAGCGCGAGGACGGTCACGGCGCGAACGACTGTACCGAGGAATTCGTTGAAGAAGGCGGTTTGCGGGTTGACCCAGGGGTTGCGCTGGGATGTGACGAAGCTGTTGAGGATATTTGTTGTGCTGCTCGTGCTGAGGGAGAGATATTCATTTATAGAGTCGTGGTACAGCCCGTAAACCGCAAGCGCGGCGACAAGCGCGCCGATAAACTGGGCCGCAAAGTACTCTGGCATTTACCGCTTGGGGAATCCACGATAAAACCAGAGCATACACGTAATTGTTGGGTTGAGGTGTGCGCCGGAGACGCCACCAGAGATGTAGATTGCCATCATGGCTGCAAAACCCCACGCCCAGGCTGTAGTGTTGGGGTTCGTAGTCCCGCCAAGGGTGACGCTGAGATCTGCGGCGAGGCCGACAGTGAGCTGAATGAAGACTGCGAGGGACTCGGCAAGGGCTTCGCGGTGGTGCGTTCGGATGACGCTCCAGACTGTGTGGTTGTTGTGAACTTCTTCCTCAACAAGGTCTTGGACGAGCGGGTGCAGGTCTTCCGGGTATGCAGCTTCATCGAAATCGAGCTGATCGGGGCTTATTTCGGGTGATGGGAGCTCCTCTTGGATGTGTACGTCCTGGATGGGTTCGTCACTTAGGTCATGACCTGTGTCGTCAGGGGGCGAGTGCGAGGACTCGTGGCCCTCACCTTCTGGGACTGCGGAAAGTTGCTCTGATGGGCGCGGTTCAATTTGAACGCCGGAAGGCCGTCTGATTGCCGTTGACGATGTACGCGATATCCTCGACGGGCCAGCGTCCCCGGTCAGAATCTTACTCACAAAATTGTTCTCCCTCTGTATTCGCGCGTCGTCCACCTGCGCCGCCATGTTCTTCGGATCAGACTTCTCGATCCGACCAGCTTCCAACTCATTTGGATCAACATCCAACCCTTGCTTCTGTGAATTTTCTGCTGGCAATGGCGGTCTTTCAGTCGTACGACCCTGCAGAATATCCTCCTTCGTCGGGACCATCGCCGGCCTTACGACGCGAGGCAAAGGCTTCGCCAAACTCCATACCGGCTTTGTATTCGGTGGCTGCTCATATTCGGGATTGAGATCGCTGTATCCGGGGTGCACAAAGGGCTCATGTGCCGCCCGGAGCTGAGACGTCTCCTCTGGCCCGGCAAAAGTGAAGTTGCCTCCTGTGCGATTTGCGAGCGTTGTTCGTGATGACAAGCTGGATACGCGATTTGTGCGGCTTCGTCGAGAGAGTCCTGTACTACGGTGACGTAGGCCCGAGCCTTCAGTTGCTAATCCGGATGGTCGTCTACCACCCCCGACGCTGCGGGTTGGTGATGGGCGGGCTTGCATTTGCTCTTCGTCTCGAAGTCTGGCTGCTTCAGACTAGGTGATATCAGTGCTATACCCAACTGCGGTGCAGGGAGACCTTACTTGGGTTCTTGGTCTCGAGGGTGCTCTGTCCGCCATATTTTATCAATTCAATGTTCATTCTGGTGTTGTTTGGTGTAGCTGAGGCATGGACGGATTCAGGGACAGAAAGGTATGCTTGTAAATGACGCCGCAACCAAGAATAGAGACAATAACACAATCTCCACCATAGCTACTTCCAAGTTCCGACTTGGATTGTGCAGCCGTTGATGATACAAAGTTACGCAATGCCTCCATTATGAGCCGGTGAGTGTCCAGCGTAGTGGAGTAGTTCAACTTGAACTGGTGTATTCATTTCCCTATTGGTAAGCCGGTTGTTCATCAATCGATGACATCAGCCAACAAACCAATAACTAAGCGCTCAAGTCTCAATCTCTGAAGATATTTACATACCTCAACGCAAATCAAAATATACCCAATAACAGTACAGAATATTCCTAAACTTGAGACTGGAGAATTGAGAAACAAGCTCTGATCGACCAGCTTCCTGGCCCAAGTACGGGAACCGCGGCTAGTCGGGGAGTCGCTTTTGTCCGCAGTGTGGAGCAGGATCGGCTGGGCGATGTTACTATGATGTACCTCAATAAGGATTCTCGGCCACACAACTCAATAATGCATAGCAGGTGTATGCATGTGGATCCTTGACAACAATCAATATTTACCGGCCCAGCTCAAAAAACGCTAAGCGATATGCTAACATCTCAGCTCGAGATGAGACGCTTCCCGAAGCCCCAGGCGCTGTGGCTGTGCTAAAATCTGACCCCGCATTCGTCAGGGGTGACGAAGATGTGACAGCCATGTTTCATTATTGTCTCAAGTGAGCGCCTGGACAATATGGCTTTCAAGGTGAGATGGTGGCATTACTCAAGAGCATACCGGTAATGGTATGTTCCTGTTACTTTCGAGTCCTTCGAGCCCAAAGAGATACGCAAGGTACCGTTTAGGTACCGATCAAAGGTAAGTTCACTCGAGTTGACTAATCGCGTCGACAGTGTTCTTGCTGGAGACCCAGCTTCCACAAGGGAAGCTGCCTAAGCAATGCCAGGAAAAAAAAAAAAAAAAAAAAAAAAAAAAAAAAAAAAAAACAAAAAAAAAAAAAAAGAAAAAAAAAAAAAAAAAAAAAAAAAAAAAATTAGAGCTTACGCATACAATGGCTACAGTAGATGTTCTTGACGTGCGAGTTAATTTTGAGCATTTTTCAATCTATCCCAACCCAACCCTAGGTATCTGGTATATCCTTTATGTACGCCAAGTTCCGTTCCCATATATACCGTGAGCGCTACTAGAGCGCATCCGTCATGAGTCGTAAGACCGCCTGCCTGGGCGAGGGCCTGCCTATATGCGGGTCGTGGAGATCCAAGAAATGCCGGGGAAAAAAAAGAGCGACATGACGTTTCAAGGATGATTTTATTTTTGTTGTTTGCTTAGTTCGCTGTACCTAGTGTGAGGGTATAAGCAGCGCTGGAGGAGCAGGCACGGGTGTTGTGATCGTCAGGGTATTGGTAGGATTCGGAGCAGTTGACGTCGCCGGGGGCGCAGGTGACGGTGTCGCACGAGCTGTCATCGATGCTGACAGCGAAGCCAGCGGCCACGAGCGGCGAGTCTGAGCTCAGATTGATGCTCGACATGTCCCAGAAGAGAATGTCACCGACCTTGGTGTACTCGTACTGTAAGACGTCGGAGCCATCCTCAGAGCATCCGAGCTTGATGGAGATGCCGCCGCCAGTGGGGTTGGTCTGCCAGGTCTCCTGGTAGGATTGGCCGACGGGCAAGGTCACCATGGGCGAGGAGGTGGCCGAGACGGACCAGAGGTAGAGGTCCTGGGACAGGTTGTTGATGATGGTGACACCACCGCTGATGCTGCGGGGGGCCGGAGCGAGAGGCAGGGCCGAGGTGGTGGCCAGGGTAGCAGCGAGGCTGATGATCTTGTTGAAGAGCATATTGAAAGAGCGGTTGTAATTGTTTGTCGTGTGGACTGGACGAACGAGGTTGTTAAGTATATCAAGGATTGACAGCGTCTGATCTACAGACAAAGGAGTGTGATTGTCAAAGGACTGTGGGAGGTTCAACCTCTATTCAAGGAATGAATGCTTTGTGGTGCAGAAAGAGAACAAGAGAAAGGCTGAGGGAGGACAGGTATTTATCCCCGCCTGTTTGGCTACATGGTTCTCGCCAAAACTTCGGTGGGCGGTTGTCAAGAATTTTCGAGCTGGGCCAACGCCCGGTGGACCAGAGGAGTGAGGCATCAGATTCACTGTTGCTGGATTTCTGAGGGAGTTGGTGTGCGCCACGTTAGTAGCGCCGATTTCAGGCACAGAATCATATTTCCAAGCGCCAATTAGAGGCTATCCTTTGTGGGGTAGAAACTTTGGTACCTGGATACCATGACCAATCATAAAACAATTGGCCTCAATGACTGGGTCCACGTTGTTTGAGCCTGGAAACCGTTGGTTGGCACCTCCTTGAACTGACGCTAAAAGAAATCTCTCAAAGTCGCGAATCCACCCTCGTCGATGGCCGGTCTAGATTGCTAGGCAGCCTGGCTGAGCAAAAGATGTGTCATTGTGAGGTCTTCGATGCATGCACTGTTAAAAAGATGCCTTGCGACTGCTGTGCTCAAAGTTGGATTATTGCGATAATTGGGAACCAAAGACAAGAGCAAAGATCGCAAAATGGAAATTGTTCAGACTGCTTGGGCCATGTTGAGTACTCGAGAGTAGAAGAATCGTAAAGTGTCGCAGTGCGTTCGGCAGTTTGCGGTGGATCCAGTAACGGGCGAGGCCGAGTCAGCGTTCGTGGCCACCCTCCCGAAGGACCGGTTCGAACAATCACACCCGACGTGTTCCTGAGGATCCTGACAGCACTCATGCGAAACCGTGGATGATCAGCTCGAGACTGATTGGTCATTGGCAAACCAGGAATCCAAGCAAGTTGTAGAAGTTTTGTCCGAACATAATCCGCCTTGGTATATAGTTGTCCGGCCGTGGTTACATCCTTTTCCTACCATGGTGAAGACGCCGCCACTCTATTCCATGAACACAACCCCACGGAAGCCTGGGAAGTTCGGTAGTTGGAGGGGTTTGTCATGCCGTTCAACCTGACGGAACAAAATGGGAATCTCCGCGAGATGAGTCGGGTTCACCGTTCGTCGGGCGTGCTTAGTAGAGCTCGCTCTGGACCCTGATGGATGCGATGTGGATTGCTTTCATTCGCGGCCGTCTCGTCAACCTGAAAAGTTTGCATCATCCTGGACAGTGCTCGGACTTATTCGGTTAAATCATTCGTACCTGAAGTGAGCCAAAGTGCGTTTACAGGCACCTGCAGGAAGCACAACTGACCGAAAGCTCGGAGATGAGGTCAGTATTTGGACCTGGAGGTGTTGTGTTGGCGAGAGAAAACAGAGTCACATGCTCCGTTGCTGAGCTGGCTTTGATGCCTGAGTTTGAGGTGTCTATACAGAACACCAATAAATCGTCAATTCCCGGTTGAATTCGGGATAGCCCGGATCGATCTACTACTGAAGAATTCCCAAATCGTTCTCAAAAGGTCGATGGTACATAATCTCACAGATTCGTCGACGAATGATATAGGTTGCGGTTTTTAACCTGCGCTGATGGTCAGGTTGCCCCTCGCTAAAGGCAACCCTTGCACCCTTGCACTAGAGGAGATACCGCCAACTCTATTTATCGGGCTTCCAGACGGACTCATGATAGCAAAGCCATGAAACTGGGCACCAATAACTAACGCCTATCCTCCGTTTGGTATGCAGTTTTTACAGCCCGACGAGGGGTAGAAGATAGGCCCTGAGTTCCAGGTACTACATACCATGCTGCCCCTCAAACCCACAGTAAAGAATAGAGAGCACATAGCAGTGTAACCAGGATTATGTGAGTCATAAGCAAGCCCCTCATCCACTCAGCCCCGCATACAGGCAGGGTTCCTGTTACTACCGAGCTGGGGAGGGATTATGTGCTGCTCATCGAGCGCTGGATCGAAAGCCTTCGGGGCATCTATCCATATACCCTGGAGGTCTATGGTACAGTCTGCCGGTGTAAACCATATCTGTCCGAATTTTCCTAAATGATCTGGCCCGGTGTCTTCTGAAGGCATTCGTAAGCCGCTCTAGCGATTGGCTAGCCAATCCGCTCATGGACATCAGCAGTCGCCGTGCTGGTTGTTAAAATGCCTCTCTCCAAAGCTATTGTTCATCGTGCGGGTAGAGCTGCGACCCCTGCGCGCACTGATTATTGACTTTCTTTAATCTAAGATGCATGATTGACACCCATAATGACAAGTATTACCAAAGAACAAATCGCTTGATGTGGAGCCGCAACATGAGCATTTAGTCTGCTTTGTAAGCACGATGCAGAAGTCCCCGAGATAGAATGCGGAGGGTAGAGGGTGTAAGAGTGTAAGCGCCAAAAAATGCGGGCCAAAAACCAAATGTCAAAAATGGGTATGATTAGTCCTAATAGTGGACTGGCCAAGTGATCGTGGGTATAGCTGAGGACATTCAAACATCACAAACTGCGCAAACAGGTGCAAATATGCAAGACATGGAAAACATGCAAAGTATACAAAGCATGCAAACATGAGCTGATGCACGTCCGACGTCACCACCCACAGCTCCGCGAAGGCCGCGGAGAGCGGCTCAGTCAGGCCATCTAAGTAGCAGCTAAGCCAATAAAAAGAACAGCTCGAGGTTAGCAGAGATCCAGTTTGCAGCCAGGGCAAGCTCTGGACTGTAGTAATCCCCTCACGATGCCTCAACTGGCCAGGCCCGTGCGGGGGCTCAGCTGCCTATTCACTGACTTGCATTTCGATTGACAATTCGATTTGATACAACCAGGCGTCTCCATGTATCCTGATGTCACTCATCTCCTGCTCTGTCCAATCTAATCACGCTCACGATGTGGGCTGGTCGTATCTGAGCCAGTCCGGGCTGATCTGGATTAAACTTCCACGAGCACTGGAGCGGGTGGAACAAGCAGGGAAGCTATTTCCAAGCTGCCGCGGATGCCGTACCTGCTTCCCTTGGATTCTTCACGATGCTCGGCCAATGTAAGCATTCCATTCCTCTCCTCTTCTTCGAAATAACCCCCTATTTACCCCTCTCTATCTGGGAAGCTCCATATAATATATCCCTTATCCTTTGCTGTCTGTAATCAGACCTCTTTACTGCATCGGTTGCTATACTATCCTTACCAAATCTCCGTTCTTCTGCCAACATAATCAACATGAGTCCAGTGGCCTTATCGCCCAAGCGCGTTGACATAGTCGACATCCGCGGAAATGATATGCAGTACTCGCTAGTGAACGAAATCCGGAACGGCCTCAACCCTCCCAACGGGACCCGGCGTTCATTACCTACCATGCTACTCTACGACTCCGAAGGGCTCAAGTTATTTGAAAAGATCACGTATCTGAACGAGTACTATCTGACAAACGCTGAGATTGAGGTGCTGGAAACACATTCGCGACGTCTCGTCGAAAAGATTCCGAGCAACGCACAACTTCTGGAACTCGGTAGTGGGTACGTCTATTGAGATTGTTTACTATATGATACCTATTTCCTGACCTGTGACAGCAACCTCCGAAAGATTGAAATCCTCCTCCGGGAATTCGAGCGGGTTGCCAAGCCTGTAGACTACTACGCCCTTGATCTGTCCTTATCCGAACTGGAGCGCACTTTCTCCAATGTCTCCCTGGAGGAATACAAAAGTGTTGGATTCCACGGCCTTCACGGAACGTATGACGATGCTCATACTTGGCTGAGCGACCCGAAGAACAGAGAAAGGCCGACGGTTGTTTTGTCCATGGGTTCTTCGTTAGGAAACTTCAGTCCGCCAGACGCAGCGGCTTTTCTTGCTGGATTTGCTAAGTTGTTGAAGCCATCAGACATGATGATCATCGGACTCGATGCTTGTGAGGATCCGGACAAAGTATACAAGGCCTACAACGATTCAGCTGGAATCACTCGAAAGTTTTATGAAAATGGCCTTGCCAATGCGAACAAGACCTTTGGACGCGAGGTCTTTCGACCCAATGAATGGGAAGTTGCCACCGAATACGATGCCGTCAATGGTAGACACCAAGCATTCTATGTACCAACAAAGGACGTGACCATCGGTGATGTGCTGCTCAGGCGTGGTGAAAAGATCATCTTTGAAGAGGCTTTCAAGTACGGTTGCCAAGCACGCGAGAAGCTGTGGCACGACGCTGGCCTAATTGAAGCTGCTGAGTTTGGTAGCGGTTCTGAGGACTACCGTACGTACATCTAATCATGTAACAGAAACATACTCATGAGAACAGATCTACATCTTCTGCAGCCGGCAGCCTTAAACTTACCGCTGCTGCCCTCCCAATATGCTTCTGGTCCTATTCCTAGTCTGAACGATTTTCAGGCACAGTGGGCCGCGTGGGATATAGTCACCAAAGCAATGATCCCACAAGAGGAGCTGCTTTCAAAGCCGATCAAACTACGAAACTCCCTGATATTTTACCTAGGACATATTCCCACTTTCGCTGGTGAGTTCCGTCGCATACGGATTTGAACTGGGCTATTGCTCACTTAGATTTCTAGATATCCACTTAACTCGTGCTTTGGGTGGCAAGCCTACAGACCCGAAGTCATATAAACTGATATTTGAGCGCGGTATTGACCCTGACGTCGATGACCCGGAAAAGTGCCATTCTCATAGTGAAATTCCGGATGAGTGGCCATCTCGCCCAGAAATTCTAGATTACCAAGACCGGGTCAGAAATAGGATACGATCCACACTCGAGATACCTGGCCTGTCCAAGAATAGAACGCTGGGTGAAGCCCTCTGGATCGGGTTTGAGCACGAGGCAATGCACTTGGAGACCTTTCTCTACATGCTGATCCAGAGCGAGAGAGTCCTTCCTCCGCCGGGTAGTCAGGTGCCAGATTTCAAGAAGATCTTTCTTGACGCTAGAGAAAATGCGAAACCGAACGAATGGTTCGCTATACCAGAGCAAACTCTAACCATTGGGCTTGATTGCTCAGAGGAAGTAATGCCAACGTCAACATTTGGCTGGGATAACGAAATACCTAAGCGTACTGTGACAATACAATCATTTGAAGCGCAAGCGAGGCCCATTACCAATGGTGAATATGCCTTGTACCTTCAGAAGAACGATATTCACAGACGGCCTGCCTCCTGGATTATGACCAATCAAGCAGATGGAGTTGCAAATGGTAGCACCGCAGCTGAGAATTTTCTAACCGACTTCTCAGTCCGCACGGTCTTCGGCCCCGTTCCACTTGAGCTCGCCCAGGACTGGCCAGTCATTGCATCTTACGACGAGCTTCAACAATACGCTTCATGGATGAATTGCCGCCTGCCGACATTCGAGGAGGCCAAAAGCATCTATGCACACTCAGCTCGTCTAAAGAAAACTGTTACAAACGGCTCCACGGACGAAATCAGCAACGGGCTCAAAAACGGCTACCACAAACCGCATCTCAGAAATGGCACCGTCAAAATCACCCCTTCTACAGCCCGGCCCGTCCTCCCGCCCGCCACATCCGCATCCTCCCCACCTGTCTTCATCGATCTCACGAACTGCAATGTCGGTTTCAAGAATTGGCATCCCATGCCCGTGATCCAAAATGGCGATAAACTGGCCGGCCACGCAGAGCTCGGCGGCGTTTGGGAGTGGACTTCGTCACCATTGGAGCCCCACGATGGGTTCAAAGCCATGGAGATTTACCCAGGCTATACCTGTTAGTCTTCCTTTTAGGTACACTCGTCTACTTCATTTACTGACTCGTTTGCTTCCTAGCCGACTTCTTCGACGGAAAGCATAATATCATCCTCGGTGGTTCTTGGGCGACTCATCCTCGGATTGCGGGGAGGACGACGTTGTAAGTTCCATATTTGTATCCAGTTTATGGACAACAGGCTAATAGAGTTTTAGTGTCAACTGGTATCAGCGAAATTATCCTTACCCATGGGCGGGGGCGCGACTTGTAAGGGATGTTTGAGGCACACATTCTCTGCGTCCAAACTTAGGTAGCTATTTATCTAGAGAAGATAGAAGAGCTTTTGACACGGCTGGACCTGATCACACTTGGGTATTAAATAAGAGAATATATCCTTACTCTGGATAGAGGATTGTGTTGATGCCTTAGCTGCGGAAAAAGAAGAACTCAAACTCGTCCAATGCTCTATGTGATACGATATGAAATATGAGATAAAAACGTCAAAACTCAAAGGGACGGAACATTGTCCGCGGGTATCTCGAGCTCTCGTTGCGCATCCAAAGGAGGGGTCATCATAGCATTGTTGTGGTCCGGTTTCTCTGGTTGCTCATTCAGTTCAGCAATATGATCGGCTGGTAAGGTATTTACGAAGTCTGGACCCGGGCTTGGCCATGTAAAATCTACCCACGTAGGCGAGAGAATAGACTGGATCTCCTTCGCAAGATATAGGATACGGCTGCGGCGCTCGCGGGACCACACACGGTCCGTGATGATACCATCGGAGGGTGTGAGAATCGCTGGTGCGCTGGGTGCTGAGGGTATGGTGGATGCATTGGCCCCCATGTCAAGGTCCTCAACGTCGTCGTCTTTGTTTTCGAGGCCGTCGACAATACTATGCCAGACACGAAGGGTCTCGGTTAATTCCTCAATGTTACTGACACCCATGACGCTCACGCCTAGTCGTTCGCCCGTGCCCATGTTTGCAACGGAGAGGAAGCTCGGGTCTGAGTCTGGGCTGCGAGCGAGAGGGGGGCCGAGAGCGCCGGCCTTTGCACCGTCGCGAAGCCAGGACTCGAGCGCGAAGCGGATGGCAATGACTTCAATCTTTTCGCCTTGGGAGTCCGCCCACTCTGCAGCGTTGCGGATGGCTGTCCGAAGGCCATCTGGTGCCGGGTGAAAATCGCCCATACTGCCAATCGGCACGCCCTTCCTCCGCAGTAGACCCATGCCAAGAGGGGATGCGTTCGGGACAACGTCCACACCAGCTGCGACAAGACGGGGTAGACCCTGCGTCAGAAGCCGTGTGTTCTGCAGAGTAAAGTTGGCGTAGGACATGACTACATCAAGCGGCTCGCCGGTCTCGCGCAATACCAACTCGGCCAGGTCACACAGCACATCAACGGGGTACCCAGAGATACCGACGTAGCGAATCGTACCCTCTGTATCACGAATCCGGCGCAACTCACAAACTGCCGCCAGTACCTCTCCAGGAGAGACAAATTCAACATCATGACAGTATACCACGTCCAAGTACCCAGTGTGAAGACGACGCAGACTCCGGGTAACACTTTTCCTTACCCATTGCGGAGAATAATCGAACGACGAGCTGGCGATCCGTCCAACCTTGGTGAGAAGGTGATACGAGCTTCGGGGAAAATTCGACTGGACAAAGTCTGTGGCGAGGGCGCGGCCGAGGAGGTCTTCCGCGGGGCCATAGTAGGGAGAGGTATCGAAGGCACGAACTCCACTGGCGAATGCGCGATGCACCAGTTCGGTCGTCGGCAGCGCGTAGGGGTCTTCGTTGTACTGCGAATTGAAAGTCGCGGTGCCCATAATCAACGGCGGGAGAGTCGCCGATAACGGAACGCGGGCGGTGTTGCCGGCCATTGCGGAAGCAGCAAAGGAGGAAAATAGGTAATAGAAAAGGAGTGGCAGCGGCGCTATGCACTCGCTATGATGAGGGATCTCGTAGGATATGTAAAGGCAGAAGGAGGAGGCGAGAAATTTATGATAGATAAAGTAAGCCGGGGGGCAAAATATTTTGGCCTTTAGACTAAAACTCCAGCCGAGAGAATGGAGGATCCCCACCGGATGGCGCCATGGCTGGACCCGATGAGCATGAAGGGAACGCAGGGCAAGGACGAATGGCCATGGGAACCAGCGGAGTGTGGGCGGTTGACTGTCGGGATTGTGGAGGATTGACGGGTATTGTCATGAATAAGTCGAAGTTTGATTGACTGCCCGATGCGGAAGTGGCGATCTCGTATACTATCGCTTTATCAGATAAACCTTACATGCAGGACGGAACCCCGCAGTCACGACGATACAGACCACACCTATTAATATTGCGAGCAGAAATAAATACTGCATTGCCTTCGTTTCCATGGATGCACACGACCTGTCTACAGAGTCAATTCTGAGCTGCAATCTATCCTCCAGATCCCGCTCTACACTTCAGCACAAGCCCTGAGAAAACTCAATATTTCTTACTATCACTTAATTTCACTTTCCTACCACTAACAGGCCTCAGATCTAGAGGCGCAGGATTATTAATCAATCAAGGACTAAGTCCTTCCCCATTAAGAGGGATACCACCCTAGCATACCGCGTTTGCAATGCAAGGATTCTCCAGCCACCTGCACTCAGGATTCGCCGACTGGATGCCGCTGGATGCCGCTGCGTACCACTGCATACCTCCACCACGATGTAGTTAGTCGACCCTTTCTAGAAAGGACTATTTCCTCTCCTCCGTCCATTCCACACCGGGCAAAACCGCTGTCTTCTTCGGGCGACCAGCGCCGCGGAACTCCTACAATCTGCGCTATCGGATAACGGAGGATCTTCCTTGCTATATGGAGATATCTCAGGCCTAGTTTTTACCCCGCCTGGAGAGTAACTACTTCGCATCGCCGACGTCGCGCTGCGGAGCACTTTCGAAGCGGCGGTCTCGTCGGAGATTAGTTCCCTTATCGCCGATCAATAGTGAATCGGATTTCCAATATGGATCGGATCATATTTCTTTCCTAATCCAGCCTCAAGTTGCCGAATTGGCACGTGCTAGGCTTAGATCATTTGCAGTAATTGCCGATCGGACTCTTGAAGCAGGGAAAACATCCCACAGCTACAGCTTCTACATCGTCGGGGGTCCAAATCGACCGAGTGCATCTCATATTCTCCATTAGGGGGACCCTTGACCACGCCCCAGGTCAATTCGGACAATACGAAATGCTCATTCTTTCAGTGCGCATGATGGTGAACTCTACACATTGGGAGTATAGCCCACCGGATCGCGACACAGTCGCTTACCGCCACTTAAGGATAGATACCGATTGTGTGGTTTACCCAAATAGATGCTGACGTGGTTGGGTGCCAGAGGGGTTCTACCCTCCACCCAGACAGCTAGCCCACAGGCACACCTGGCAGGCTACAACACTGAACTGTAAAAGCTCTTCTATCAAGCATGAGACGAACTTCACCATCAACGCATCATGGCCGCTTTGGGAATACGGCGATTGAATACTATCTCGAGGCGACAAATCTACCTGATGGCCCGGCGGCTGTTCCATCGCCAGTTACTTGGCCATCTGCTTCGGGTCATCGCTTCTCTCCTCTTCTTATCACCGAATAACCTGATCCTTTTCGTGACACTGGGTATAAGGTGCCTCTCCTTGTTCTGTCCACTCTCAGCACTGCGCCGAAGACAGGGCATACTTCAAGACGTGCGATTTCGCCCAAAGACTATCCTCGTCACTGGGTTAGATACCCCTCATGGCCTGCATATCGCACGGTGCTGGTATAGTGAAGGCCACCGGGTAGTGGGAGCAGATATCGCGGAGGCAAGATTCGCGTCCGGGGGGAGCTTATCCAGGGCGCTGGTGTCCCATTACCGCCTTTCCAGGTCGCAGTATGTCTCTCGGTTGCTAGACATCGTGCTGAGAGAAAAAGTGGATATATGGATCCCATGCGCGCAAGATGCCTCTGTCGTTGATGACGGCATGGCGAAGCAAGCAATCGAAAGCAGAACGAACTGCAGATGCTTAACTCTCGATCCTGAGTTGGCCTCTCAATGGAGCCAACCCGAGTCGTTCGTCCAGTATCTCATCGACCATGGCCACCCAGTTGTCGAGAACCATGAGGTCCATTCCCGGGACTCTATACACAAGATCCTGCATCGGTCGCCTACCAAAGTGTATCATTTACGCAAAGCAACACTTACGGTCAAAACAACACTTGCAGTCAACACGGAAGAAATCATTGTCCTCCCAAAAAGGACACTGAGCTCAACTTATTCGGAAGTCAGTAGAATTCAAGTCTCCAAGAACAGTCCTTGGATAATGCAACAACATGTGCGGCTAGGAGAGTTTATTGCAGAGGTGTTGATTATACACGGCCATGTCGCTGTTTTTGTGCTCCGCTCGACCAGTCGAGGTTCGGACTGGGGTAGTTCACGCCTGAATGAAGGGCTTGCGGCGGCAGCGCATCAGGTTGTGGACAAATTCGCATCTGAAGGTGGCTCTCGAGTGACTGGACACTTCCTCATGCGGTTGGTAGTGGATGAACAGTTGCATCTAAACTCAATCCGCTACGAGGTGTACATTGCAGGCTGTACGCAAGGCGCAGCTGCTATCGCAGATCTCCTGCAAGATACGCCCGCACGCACCTTGGTCGATCGATACTTGGCGATATTAGAAGATGCCTCAACGACTTCAGGAAATGGCTTCACCCGCCCTGAGGTTCGTATAAGGGTGCTGTCGCGGTCGAGCGTTTACCAGGCGACTACAGATTATGAAGCTCGCAAGGCACTTACCGCAATATATTCTATTGCTAAACAAATCAACTGGGCTTTGGATAGAGCAGGAAAGCTCATGCTGTTCTGGGCGAACTGGCGATTCTCAATCGTCGATCCTCTGCCTTGGTGGTGGCATATCCATGTTTACTGGCCATTGACGGAGCTCGACTTGATGGTAGGGTTCTCCAAACGAGCTTTGACGTCGACATAACTGGAGAAGTATTGTGCTGTTAGGTAGCAACTTTATGGAAAAGATTTTGTGGGGGAAAAGATGCTGTGAGCTGAACTGCGGATCAGGCAGTTTTCCTTAAATAGAAGCACTCAATCCTGTGCGCTTAGTCGTTTCAAGGTCGCAACAACTTTACATGTTTTTTATTGCCAGCATCGCAAAGGACAAAGGATGAAAGGAGAAATCTTGCAAGATTAGTATATAGGAGAACCGAAGAGCAGCAAAAGACATGATTCCAGAGATGAGCATAAAGTGGGCATGACGTAAGGCAGATATTTTTGGATTTGTACATGGCAGATTCCAGCATTGTAAGTTATGCAACAATTCTCGAATGCACTGCCTCCAACTCAATATCACTTAAAAGGAAACTTTATCATCTTTTTTTCATACCCTCAAACATCCCCGCAACTACCGGCCGATTCGCTTGAAATTTTCTCTTTGCGTGTTTTGTCTGACGAGCGTCAGCGGTTACTTAGTAGTGTCCGCGCGTTGCCCCGTTCCACCAGTTGTCAGCGACGCCGTAAACACCAGCGGGGACCAGATCTCACGGTCACGCCCAACTTCGGTATTTTCACAACTCACGCCCAATCTTGTCGAGCTCTTATCCAGATTCCATCTGCTTTTTGCTACACATCGCTCCATTCTTCGCCTCTTTTTGAAAACGTCAACACAGGTCTACAAATTTATCCTCCACGATGAGGCGGCCGTCATTTAATCCCGGTCGGACGAAGAATCTCATCCATGGCCTTCAAGGCTTCCTAATTTTCCTGGGATGGGCTCTCACCATTGCTGTATTCACAAAAGGAGGTGGTATCGATGGGCGAACGGCCTATTATTTCGCTTTGGTAAGCTGTCGCTCGGATTGCCTGATCATCTGAACACCAGTCTAATAATATCGGTTCATCAGTGTTGGTTCAGCATTCCAGGCCTTATTTATCTAGTCGCTGTGCCCATGTGGCCTCGCGCTCGAAGGTTCGGAAACGTCTACGCCTTTGCGACCGTCGACTGTCTCTACGTCCTCCTATGGTTTATTGCCTGGGTCTGCATTGCCAGCTACGTGGCACAGGGCAAGAGCGAGGGCAAGGACGACAGCAGCTCGGATAAGGATAACACATCGGATGACAAGAAAAGTGGTTGCGATAACTGGAAATATGGCAGCGCCAGTAAATGCCATGTTAGCACCGCCGCGTGCATAATGGGAGTGGCTATCTTGTTTGTTCCCTACCGTTCTACTGCCGGAGTGCCTGCTAACACTGCTGATCCCTAGCATCCTCTTTCTCATAACGGCGTGGATGTCCTTCCGCAACGTCATGCACTTCCGCCGAACAGGCACTCTACCCGACGCTGTCTCCGACCCCACCTTTGCAGCACAAAGCAAGGCTGCATTCTCTTCGAATCCCGCCCAAGACTTCGACGAAGAGGACGACTTCCGCTCGCGCGCCGGAATGGGCTCCTCGGTCCGAGATCGCGATGAGGATTATGCGCTGCTTCACCAAAGCGAGATTGACGACCTTGGAAACCCGGGCGGCCGCGGCGCCTACGACCCAACCACGTCCAGCGGAACAGTCCTGCATGATTACAACGCTAGTGAGTACAGCACTAGCTACGGCGGTGCACACGGTCAGCACTACGGCGCGCCGTCAGAGTACGGCTCTACTGTGAGCGGGTACGGCCACCGCTAATCTACTCCGAAAGCACTCCTCCGATCACTTCCTTCCTCGAAATCCCCTAATATGACCATGGAGCGGAGTTGGGCGCCTTTGAATCAGCTTAGTCCTGTACTGCATTACGTGTTTTAGGCGACTTTTGCTGAGCTTGTATGTGTTTGCGGTTTCTGGCGATGTGATGATTTTGCGGCGGTTGATTCGTCTCTCAAATGCAAAGTGTTGTTCTTGACGATTGGATGACTCTCAGACTGGGTTCTTGTGTGGTTTGACTTGAATGTATAACTAAATCTGAATATTTAGCCTGGTAAAAATTTAGCGTCTGTCTTGACACCAGGATTCTTCAGGGATGAGTTACTTTATGGCAATATCCCACCGCCTTGAATTTGAACCATCTATTATTTTAGGCCACCGCCCGGTCTGGACAGCTTGCGGATATCAGACTTCAAAGCTACTTACATTATCTTCCCAAATCACTCAAGTCACAAACTGCATATCTGCTTTTACAAGGTCTGGTTTACGTACCCAAGGATATATATATAACGCGCTCTGGAATCTTGCTCTCCGACCAGTACGTCTCACCTAATTGTGTACCTCAGCAATACTAACACCACCCAGAACATATACCTACACAATAGTCAACGACCACACCAAGAACAACCAAAATGGCCCAATCAATCGACCTCTTCAATCAATATCCTCTAACAATCGATCCCTCATCAAAAGCGATCTCACTCTCCCCGAACGCCGCCTCAACATACACGCCCTCCCAAACAGCTGCCCTGAACGCCGAACTCTCCGCCCTCAACACCCTCCACCGCACCCTCCTGAGCCTGGACACCCCATCCATCCCCCCACCCCCCTTACCCCTCAACCCCAAACGCTCTGCGCAAATCACCAAACTCCGCGACAGCGCCAACATGGCCTACCGCAAGAACAACTACGCCGAGGCTGTTCGTCTGTACACATTCGCGCTCGAGATGGCGCTCGCTAGGCCCGGCTGGGAGCCCGTTGCCGTGGCAAGGGAGGAACTAGCTGCGCTGTATGGTAATCGCGCGCAGGCGTACATGTCGCAACAAATGTGGGTTGAGGGGCTTGTCGATGCCCGGGCTAGTGTCGAGGGACGGCCCGTGGGTAATGTTAAGGCTTGGTGGCGCGGGGGAAAGTGCTTGGCTGAGATGGGGAGGTGGGAGGAGGCGAAAAGCTTCGTATCGAGGGGGTTGGAGCTTGAGGGCAAGAATAGTGAGGGCGGGAAAGAGTTAAGCCAATTGTTGACGGAGGTGGAGGAGGGGTTGAAGAGGGAGAGGGGGGGTCAATAGGTCATGTCATCGGTCCATATGCATATGGTGATCCGGGGATGTGGATATGTTGGAGTGCTAGATGAATTTGTGCTTTACTCGAATTCCCTGAATGCTTTGCTTGTTCCTATACTCTTCCTGTTCCCCTAGAATATGTGGCGTTATGGCTGGGTTTGCGCTTGTCAATACTGAATCCCATTTCATTTATGTTGTCGCTTTCCCTTTCATCAATCAGTGGCCGGATTAGCCGTTCTTCTAGGTGATGGCAAACAAGCTCCTGATCACGAAGACCAGATTCCAATCCCAATCAGGTATGGGCCGTTTGGTGAAGAGAGACAAACACCCCTGCATCCTTGCAGTTCTGGGCAAGGCTGGCATAAAGACCGTATGATTCCAGCTGACTCTTCAAATTTTCCTTTACCTCGATCAGCCAAAAAAAAAAAAAAAAATAAAAGTGCAGAATGATCGAACTTTTAGTCCCGGTCTTCCTGATTTCCCGAGCCAACGCGCTCGTGAGGCCTGACGGAGTGGTAGATGCTTGTCTTTCCTTCCTCTCTCACCCTTCTCGCCCTGATTCCACTGCAACTCCTAGCTCTCATAACTGACCTGACTTCATTTGACAACGTAGGGCCGCCTTCCAGCTCTTGGATGGAGCTCTTGGAACGCATACGAGTGTGACATCAACGCAACTGTTATCCTGACGGCCGCAGCCCAAGTCGTGAAACTGGGACTCAAGGATTTGGGTTATGAATATATCAACAGTAATCCCTCCTACGCAGTCAATAATCCCCAAATCACGCTCCCAGGAGGGATAACACCACTAACAGCTGCCCAGTCGATGACTGCTGGTCTATAAAAACCCACCGCGACCCCAACACAAACCGTATGATCCCCGACCCAGACCGATTCCCTAACGGGATTGCCAGCGTAGCATCACAGATTCATGATCTAGGCCTAAGAGTTGGTATATACAGCAGTGCGGGTGTAACAACGTGTGCCGGGTACCCAGCTAGTCTAGGGTATGAGGATATTGATGCGGAGACGTTTGCTGAGTGGGAGATTGACTGTGCGAGAACCCACCCCATTCGAATACTTGCTGGTCTCTCAACTGACAAGCTTTCAGACCTAAAGTACGACGACTGCGGGGTCCCAGATAAATGGAAAGACCCATACACATTCTGCGTCCCCGACACAGCCAACAACGCCGGGCCCTTTCCGAACGGTACTTGCCCCGACCTACCCAATCCTGCACCGGCAAACTACGACTGGAGCACATCCCCCAGCGCCGAACGCTTCCGCCGCATGCTTGATGCCCTCAACAACCAGGACCGGACAGTTCTCTATTCCCTCTGCAACTGGGGCAACGCAGCAGTCAACACCTGGGGCGCAGAGATCGGGAACTCCTGGCGCATGAGTGGGGATATTTCGCCGGGCCGCGGGGAAGTAGGGTCCGACAGAACGAGGATTGCGGTCTGGGAGAGGATTGCGGAGATTTCGAATGAGATGAGTTTTCTTGTTAGAGAGTATGCGGGGTTTTGGGGATGGCCAGATGCAGATATGCTTGAGGTGGGGAACGGGGAAGGGGGGATGACGATGGCGGAGAACAGAGCGCATTTTGCGCTTTGGGCGGCGATGAGGAGCCCACTTCTGATTGGAACTAAGGTGAGTCTTTATTATTTTTACTATTCTTGCTCTTCTGTTCAGGCGTGGCTTTGTTTAGCTTGTTGGGGCTGTATTGCGTTGCCTTGCCCTAATTCCGTCATGCCCGGACGTCCAACCTCAATGCACCGAATAATTGAATTAACACTAGGAGATGCTAATCGCATATAGCTTGACACGATCAGACAAGAGCACCTCGCAATACTTAAAAACCCTACTCTCCTGACATTCCATCAAGACCCCTTCAGCAACCGCCCCGCTTACCCCTACAAATGGGGTTACAATGCAGACTACACCTTCGACGCTGCCCATCCAGCAGAGTACTGGTCTGGACCCTCGCCTGCGCTAGAAGGTACGTTAGTCGTTATGCTTAACTCCGAGAATGTCACGAGCACGCGCATCGCTGTTTGGAGCGAGATCCCGGAATTGCAGAACCAAGACCAAGGAGATGCATTCGAGGTCATGGATGGGTGGACCGGCGAGGATCTGGGTTGCTTCAAAGACAAGTATGAGGTCGAGCTTGAGGCACACGATGCGGCAGTCCTGGTTGTTGGTGATTGCTGCTGATATCCATCTATCTTTCTGGCTTGGACGTTTGGAGATAAGAATGCGATGATGGGTTATTTAGAGGTCAGCACGAGGTAAGGTATATAGTTAGCGGCTCTAAAGATCCCATTCTCCTGAAGTAGTCAAGAAAATGCATGTTTCTCTCCTGCCCAATACTCTAGATGTATGCAAGCCTAACTAAGAATTAACAATAACACTCGGGTTCGATGCAGTTACTGTGCTTATAAAACGCATGAACATTTACCTACGTAGGTCGAGCAGCCAAGAAGAACAGGCTCCAGACACCCAACCATACTCTCCCAACTGATTCATGTTCATTAGTCCTCGCAATGACCCTACTAGCCAGTCCATTCTTCCGGCCGGCAGGACGGTATACTCCAACTTTCTCAACCAGATATGTGTTCTTATTTAAATTTCTATTTTGAGTCGAAATAGAAAGCAAATATCGCTCTCCGTTCGGTCTCCCGTCCGCAATAAGGTGCCCTGCCTCCCGCCGATTCGGTTCTACGGACAAGAAGGAAATTAGGACCAGGATTTCTTTACAACAGTGTGCAAGAGCCTCTAGAGAGTACTAAACGTCGAAACAATAAAGGGACTTGAAATGACGCAACACGTTACCAGATGATGGAAGGATAGAATATGTTAAGGCTGGACAGTGTTGGTACTAGCTCTACGTGAGTGTGTGTATATATAAGGTAGCCGAGGAATTGCATGTATAGCAGAACCAAAGGCATATGACGAAAATAAGCACTAGACCAAAAGGAAACACCAGCAGCTCACTATACTAAAGTTGCCGCAGGTGAAACTATGGTTTTGGCATGCTAAACATGCACTCAGTAGTCAGCCCTCACCCACCACATCAGACTCGGCTGTCTGTCCAGCAGGACAACCAGAAATATCTTCACCATCAGCGCTATGATCACCGTCAGCGTTTGCTGCACCTGGGATAGTAAGGAGGCGGGGCCGCTGCAATATGCATCTGTTTACCTTTTGGAATGAAGTGGATGTCACACGGCTTTTGAAGTGGAAAATATCTTTTCTTGTAGATGGTAGAGATCATAGGTAGCGCGGTCACCGTTCCCAGAAAAGCATATGCTGGACTGATGGAGGTTTGAGCAGAGGCTAAGTAGTATGGTCAGCTCAAACTCATCGACAACGGCCCCATAAAGCGTAAATTTCTGAATTTGCTGGTGTTATCATTTGGACTCTTGTTCCTCCTCGGCGAGTCTGCCCATTTGGCAGGATAGCTGGCGAATTCTCTCCGCTTTGGGAGATGGTGGATTAGCCATTTTCTTACTGTGAACGCATGGATTCTTCGTTCCAAGTCTTTGTGTCATCTTGACTAGGACCAACTTGGGCAAAGAAACAAGCCCATTTAGTGCCCGCATAGGTGTTGAGTGATTTCCAAGAACTTTGCGTCCCTTCTGACTGCGTATCCAGAGTTCCGAAAAACCAGGAATCGCAGGCCAGTCATCAATCTTCAGACTCTCAAGATTAGGGAAAAAGGCCACGAGCAATGCGGCCAAAGGACAATGATAATCATCCTTTAGAATACCGTGACCAAGTGCTTCCTTCGCTCGAACTTCAAGAGATTTGTCGGTTCCCTGATCAAATATAAACGAACTTAGATGCATCGTCGACTCAGGGCAGGACTTTGAGGAAGAGTGCAACATGGTAAGCTCGTCTGATATCGAGTTTCCCAGCTTTATTCTGCCAGAGCCAAGGAGACATCCCTTACACAGCCATTTGAGAATTTGACGTCCGTAGGCCCGTCCTGGAGATGCCTCCCAAACTGTTTGGGTTTGAGCAAAGTTCCTTATCTCCAAGAATCATAGGAATGTAATCGAAGATCCTTTATAACTTTCGCACGGGATCCCAGCTTTTATAGAGTTCCGTGGTCGTGAACGTCAGATGCTTTCCCAGGCCAGCCAAACCGGATATCTTCACGGCTGAGCGCAAGAGTCCCCAGATAATTCTGCTCGTTGGAGCTGCCAGGGAATACATATTCGCTGAATGCGTGTTGTACTGGTACCTTGCCCTGTAAAGATGACGGCATCTTGCGGAAGAGACAAGGGCAACCTAAACTCTCCTTTCAACTCTGTGCTCCCTGCCACAAACTGCAGATGATGGTGGTTATATCTGCCGGAGGGGACATTCAAGCGTGTACTGCTTTTTGATAAAAAGATTGACCGGTTGAGTGCATTCGAGTTCGGTAACTGAAGCCATATAGGGTCATAGAGATCTGGTGAGGCTTAAGATGTGAACATATATAAATATCCATCGTCAACAGCCACGGTTATCTGCTTGTTGAGTTCAAGGCCATAATAAATCAGATTCATCAAATGGCGATATAATTTTGAGACCTCATTGTGCGTCAGTCTCTTCACATCGGCTGGCCCAGAAAGCTGTATCTGCGAGTCCAATCATCATATGTTTAAAATATCCTTGGAAAATAGCTAGATCTGTCATAGCATTGTTAGGAGATTTATCTGATGAGGAAAAGCCAGCCTGGGAATAATGTAAGAAAGAAAATGTGAAACTGCTCAAACAAGATCCAACACAGGGTGAAGGAATGGCACGCAACGACACGGGACAGGTGCAAGCGGGAAAAAGAGCTTAAGTTTATACAGAGATATCACGAATTTGACACTCGATTACTCGAATCGGACTGCAACATGAAACTTACTCGATGATGCTCGCCTGGCTGGCTTTAGACAACCCGGGCCAGCCAAATCTATATTGGCAACGAGGTCAACTGCGAGATGTTAAGATAGGGTGCATGCTCAAGTACAGTCATGACTACAGAAGAACTTATTCGAATATTTGTGCAATCAGGTCAATATTTTTGCATCTATTTAACGAGTGGCTATAGTTGGCTGATAACTTGTGTGGGTTTATCCCTTAGAGAAGGGAGGAGAATAACTAGAACAGCTTGTGCTCAAGAGTCATGTCAGACTCGGGCTGCAATCCAACGCAGGCACGGAAGATGTTGGTCAAAGCGCTGCGCTGCTTTGCCAAAGAGTTAACAACCGGAGTACCAGGAGGAGTCAGGGGAGCCTTGAGCATGTAGCTGAGCACGCTAAGAACACTGTGGAATCCCTTGTACTCAGCAGCATCATCAGCCTTCCAGGTGATGCGTGTCATCATCTCGGCAAGCACAACCAAGTCGATGATTAGAGGAGAGGCGAGCAACGAATCTTCGCAGATGTTGAACAAGCTGATGGTCTGGTGGCCGCCCATGAAGATCTCGGCGTAGTACTCGTCCAAAGCACGTTTGTTGTCACCAACTCCAGGCATGTACTTGATCACAACGCAGTGGTCAGGGTGCTCATCCTTTCCGTACAGGATATGGTTGGCGGCAACCATATCATCGACCACGTTAGACTTGGAAATCTCCTTGGAGCGGAACTGCTTCTGAGAGCTCAAGTTCTTGCCGTCATTGTTACCAAGGTGGTTGTAACTGGCGATCGAGGTAAGCTTGATACCAGCGTTGATCAAGAAGTCAACCAGGGCAGACTTCATTTTGGTCTGGCCAGATTTGAAGTCATCGCCACCGATGAAGGCGTTGTGCTTTTCGGCCAGTTCAATCGCACCAGGAACAAAGGTATTCTGGGGAGACCCGTTGATGAAAGGGGTGTTGTCAAGAATACAAGCAACAGCAAAGACGGTAGATGGCGAAACCTCGGTGTGACCGGACTTGATGGAGTTAACAAGATTCTCAGCAGTGTCATTGACGCCAGGCAGAATGTCGGCGTAGCGTTCAGTGTTGGCTGTCCACATGACAATCACCTTGTCAAGGCCGTTTTCAGCCTTGAAATTGCTGCTACAGTCAGTAAGGTTTTCCAAACTGCAGGGGAAAGAACTCACCGAATATCAGCCTGAATCTTCTCAACATGAGCCCATGAGGCCTTGCTTCCCTCAAGGACGTTGTCGGCACGGTCCTCCTGGTTGGCGGCGATGAAGTCAGGATAGTAGATGCTGGGCAGAGGCTTCATCTCAGCCATTTCCTTACGGACAAGCTGCTTCAGGGTGGGCTCAAGGACCTGGGCACGGTCCATAGAATCAGCAAGGTTCATGCTGCTAATGTCCCAACCACCAATGACGAGGTCATTGGGGTGGATCATGGGCAACATGTCACTAAAGGGAATGTTGATCTCCTCGCCAGTCTTAGAGTCGGTTCCAAGCTTAATGGTCGAACTCATGACAAGGGAACCGTAGTAGTTGGCAGCACGGGTGCCCTCCTTAGTCTCCCAGGAAAGCTTCCTGCGGTTGGCGATTATACCAGCAGTCACAGTGGAGCCGTTGTTTCCACCCCAACCGACCAACATCAGACCAACTTTGCCAACTTTACGGTCAACCTTGAAGTGATAGGTGGTCGTTTTAGGAGTAGCGATAAGCTGGCCATCGGCAGAGCGAGAGACATCGGTAGTATGGTAAGCATAAGTGCTCTTGATTTCCGTCTCGGTATACTCGACGTTGGGCGAGTTGACGGTAAACAGAGTGGCGCGAGCAGCATGGGCGGACCCGTTCACGGCGCCATTGGCAGCAACATCCAAGTTTGCGTGGGGAGCCATTGTGTCAGAATTTCAGGGAAAATTCAGAAACAAGTGTTGACAAGGCTATGGAAGATGTTCGATTAACACGGTGATTATTTAATGGGTATATATTATACTAGCTGGTGCTCCGCCACGGGTGGATGAGCGCCGGCCGTTGAACGGGTGGTGCCGCCTAGAGAACAAAAGGGTCAGCAGGCATTTTTCCTCGACAGTACAAGGTGCGATAGGGTCAAAATGGCATAGGATTCGGTCCAATGGCTCTGTTCTGGGGAACACGGGGAATGTGGAACTTACGAGTTTAGAAGTGTGGAGAAAATCTTGACGGTGTTAAGCGATCACGTCTCGGTAGAGAGTGTGATCAGAAGACCTTAGAGAGAAGCAACGAATAGAGCTTGAAATTGAGGCCAATGGAGTGTTTGGGGGGTGGAAAAGAAGGAAAGAGGGGTGGACAGGAGGGTCAATTTATAGCGGGACACTCGACTCCGGGTCACGTTTATCTTATCCGCCCACTGTCCGGCCGCATCGCCGAACTGGCCAGCACAGGCCAGCGTTCCTTCTCGCTCCGATTCCAGGCACCATACACAGCCAATCACCGGGGATCTAGCTATTGAGTCTCGGCTCTTTAGGGCGGGGCATAGCAGACGAGGAAGGATTGAGACTTGCGGTGAGGATCGAGGGGTAAATGGCACCTTCTCGAGTCTTCACGCCTCGCTATCACTCCACTTGTCACTGCACGCACACTGAGTATTGAACGATGAATGACTTCTAGACTCGTCTGGGAGTGGATATGAACTCTTTCTGCTTTACTACCGCAGACATCCTCGGACGCCTCCGCCCAGCGTGTTTAGCATTCCCTATCCGAACTTCCCTTGCGCGCGTCCGGTTGCTCTCGAATTTCTCTGGTCCAGCGGGTCATTCATGATCGAGCTATTCTCTCAACACATTGCGTGACTACGAAGTTGCATCACTGTACTGACTGGTTAAAAAGAGGAGTCTCGGATGACATTCGCAACTCGGCAAGACGTGGTTTGTGCTGCACGGGGAAGCGAAGGTTGTGTTGGATGCCTGGAGGGGCAGATAGACTGGCGAATCGCTAGCATATCGTGAATTCCTCCAATCATGAGCTTCGTCTAGCACTCCGCAGTCTGGAGGAGACCCGCATTCCAACGCTGACAGCAACCCGTCCACTCACCTCATTGAAGGGCCGGAACCGGGAAATCAGGGACCACCATTGCAAGATTGTGTTATGAGAAAGTTGGTGTCGACTAGCCGAGCTTCAGAGTGCGCCCAATCTAGTGTATAGAAGTTGACGATCCGCCCTCTGTCTCTCGAGTGCTGCTTGGGATAAAGTTGAAAGTTCAAGGTACTTGGCTTGTGCATCTGGTTTGTGCGCGGCGGCCGGCGGAAAGCTCGGATGGGGTTACATGGTTCAATTCTTCCCGCCAGCTGACTTAAGCCCCTGAATGTTGCCAGCCAGCAAACGGATCCTTTGCGGCCGTACCCAGCATGCGTGCTGTTACCCTCAGACTCGCAGACGTTGCTTTCCTCTCATCCGTAGGAGATCAGTTTCTGATCTAGGCTGTGCAAGCCATTTCCGCTAGAGCCAGGGTTTTTAGAGGGAGGGTGAAGGTGGAGCCGCTATCAATTCGTTTCCTGGTTGCTGCTAACAAGCCAATAGAGAAATAAAGTTTCAGATGTACTCACTCGGACGAACTGAATTTAACATGGGCATGAAGATATTCGGACAACAATAAATAACAACTCCTGCTGGCCTCCAAAGTCAGGGCTTAGAGGACAAGTGTCGCAAGCCGGTCATATCTTCCAAATTTAGAGACTATTCGGTGATCACCTGGGTTTTTGCGGGTCGATCGACCACTGTGGACTGATCGACGAATCTCGAAACCCTCGCCATCAGCACCATTGTCATTTAACACCTCCACCGCCTCACGTACCTTCAGGGACCTCTGCGTATACGCAAGGCGGAGGGGAGACAAGTCTATTGATCTATCACTCAGTTGTTTAGACAATCTGTGAGATAGGAGTCGCAGTCGAGATTTCATGTTGATTCTCAATGTTCTGATTTGTATAGATGAGACATTTCTCCAGGAAAGTTCAATAATTCGGGGTTCTGCGTTCCATGGAAGCGGATGTTACTAGGAGGAATGACATCGGTCATGCAACTGAGGCGTCGACAGCCACGACGCCGAGTTTGTGGTTGGTGGGCAACAGCGCATGTTACTCTTCGAGTATCAGAGACCTTCAAATATGACCTTGTTGAACCTGGAAGAACTGCCTAATGAGTAATGCAGTCTTTCCGACCATGGCCTGTGGTAGCAAGTCAAGTACGAAATACGGAGTAACGCGGCAGACTCTAGAGCAGCGGCAGGTGAAACTTAGGTCGAAGTCAGTCTTACAATAAGAAACCCGTAGCCATGACGTCCCAATTGTTATCTTGACGGAGTAAGGTTCTTGAAGTGCGAAGGAAGCGATGAATGTGACTCCATATAAACTCCGATAGAGATGGCCCTCCAACCGGAGTAATCTTTGAGGCTTCGAAACTTCCACTGAAAAAAGCAGCGCGAGGGGCTCGTGCAACACCTCAAGTCTGGTCTGGGAAAAGATATGCGTCAATGTGAGCCGATGATCGAGGTGAAGATGCGGAAGATGATGATCAGATGGAGTGACAGAGGAGTTGGGGTGGCCAGAGCACGAATGGAAGCGTGAGCGGCTGGCCCCCTGAGCGATCTGCGGAAGGATACACGGCTCACTGAATGGCGACTCAGGGGCTAGTGGCTCGACTAGCCAGTCCAGCCCGTTCAGGAGGGTCATAACCTGACTCCATTCGGTTGTCTGCACATAAACGGTTCACTAGTGGGGAGGACATGGGGGTGGAACTGGAAAAGGGGTAAGTTGTAACGAGGGCGATAACAGTGCGGCGGCGGTCAACACTGGGATTTTCCTCAGAATCGATAAAGAGCTAGCTGGGATAGATGAGCGGTATAACTCTAAAGACATGGCATGGTGTCTAGATGAACAAACCTAGAGAGACTGTTGACAAGAGGAGACGGCTGGATGGAAACGCTGACGTTGAGAACGCGTGTTGCTCGGATGGTTCCTCTCTTGATGCTCGCCCGCACGAGGCCTGGCGTTGGTCAGGCCCACTGTCACTATAATGCTGCGATATTATCGATTTCTTGTTATAATTATCGTTGTTTACCATTGGTCACCCTCTCAGAACATTAATTAATATTGACCGTTCGCGCTCTAGTTGCTTCCCCATCGCCTTCAACATCAACAACCACCATCCACTTCCTATCATCCCTCAACTACCCCGTATCGAGCGAGCTCTGGCCAGCACTTTTATTCGGAGGACAAAGGATTACGCAACCTAGCGAGTTCTTGTGTCGACGAATGCACGACCGATGATTGAGTTGCCAAGTCGGATGATTTTCTAACAACGGGGGAGTTGGCAATCGAGACCGCGTGTTCGTCAAGATGGCATCAGACATGGGCGAGTTGCCCATGATCAAATGCTCCGACTGTGGGGTCAACGTTGACATCCTTGCGATGGGGGATCATGTCTGCGCCAAACCTGCAAACGGTAACCGCTTGTTCAGTGCTCTAAAAGCTATCATTGTTGCTAACTCACGCGCAGTTATACCGCGAACGCCGTCCCCTCCCTCCCCTCCTCCCAAGTCGATGCGGAGGCCAACGTTAGGGGCGCAAGATGCATGGTCGTCTAATCCTGGGCGAGCAGAGCCGCCATTAAGTATCGACCCTCTGAGAGCTAGTATGTCCCTCTCGCCGGGCACCGCCATACTGTGTGTTAACGACCGATCTTATAGACCACTCGTTCCTAAATCCAAGTACTGGACAAGACGGTAGTCTGTTTCCCTCTCCCCTTTCATCAGCTTCAGGATCGCGCTCTCCGCTTCGGACAGCGCCAGTGTCCCATGACTCCAGTGCTGAAGACAGCAGCGAGGGCATTCCGAGCTTTCCTCTGCCTCGGTCAATGTCGGGAAGACGGGTGAACGGCATGGCTGTGAAGGAAGAACCTGGATATACGCACGCGGTGAACAGGAGTCTTGACCATCCACCGCATAGCGCGCATTTGCCACTGAACCGACAAGATCAGCCACCACCGCCGTTACCGAAAGACGATGCCTCGTTCATGCATAAACACTCTGTTTCAGTGGACAGCAAAAGCAGCTATAGAACGTCCTTAGCGAGCACCCGGTACGGCGACCGAAGCTCGAAAAGATCTACTGCAATCTCCAGCCGGCGACCGTCGTTTGGCAGTGTGGCTTTAGCTGGGTATAGATATGAGGAAGATATACCCCCAATTCCGCAGTCCCCACCCCGTCCGCTTTATCATTCAGTTTTCTCGGATTCCTCCATGTCTGATATCTCGGCAAAGAGAGACGGGAAGAACGAAGTCCACAGTGGATTCGATTTCAGTGGTGCCCTCGATAAACCTGCAGCCAGCCCTTTACGAGTATCTTCGGCTGCAAACTCGGAACGCCTCAGCAGTTCGCGCGGATCTGCCGAGTTATTCTTTAGCAGTCCGGCGCAGAGCACATACGGCCCACCCCTCGATCTTCCCGAGTCTGAATTCCGATCGGAGTTACCGGCTGAATCTGCGAAGGTCGAATATAAGGCCTTCAGACCTTCAGCTTCCGACTATCTACAGCCCAACCCTTCGGACCAGAATGGGCAAGGTGACACGCGCAGGAAGAATTCAGACGCTACTGACGACAGCGCTATATCAGTGTCTAATTTCGCTCGCGCTCTCGGTCTGGACATCAACGATGAGGGCGTGGAAGATTCAACAACTTCTTCTGATTCGTCACCCTCAGAAACTAGAAGTGGCACTTCCCTATCAAGCATTCAGTCCGACGTCAGCACGTCCAGGCGAAAACCATCCGATCTAAGTCGTCTTGGTCCTGTTGTTGAAGATCCTCGGAACGAAACTGGGGCAAAAGCAGAACATCTCGATAAGAGCCGCTCAGAGAGTCATACGGTTCTTGAACCGCCTCGTATCCCTGAAAACATCTTTAGCCCTGACTCCCCAACAGACCCGGCCCTGTCAAAAGGTGGTGATCTATCTTTAGTCTCTGAAATCTCTCAAAGCACCGAGATTTCGCAAAGGCCCCGAAGCCCTCAAAGTCCCTTGAGTCCTCAGAGCGCCCAGAATGTAGAAAACGGGGAAGAGCAAAACCCCTCAGCGCGAGCTGCAACAGAACCCACACCCCGCCCACACCAACCCAAACCGCGTGGGCCATGCCGCGGCTGCGGCGAGATGATTATTGGCAAGTCCATCTCCTCCGCCGACGGCCGCCTGACAGGCCGCTACCACCGCGCCTGCTTCGTCTGCTTCCAATGCCGCCTACCATTCGAAACAAACGACTTCTACGTGCTCAAGGACCGCCCCTACTGCGCCCAGCACTACCACGAACGCAACGGCTCAATCTGCGCTGGATGCCACGAAGGTATCGAAGGTGAATACCTCGAAACAAACGAGCGTACTGGTCCTGGGCCCGGCGATACCCAGAAATTCCACCTTGACTGCCTTCGTTGTCGTACCTGTAACATCGACCTCCAAGGCGAGTATTACGAATGGAATGGCTATGTTTACTGCGAGCGCGATGCCAGGCGTGCCGCTGCTTCGGTCTCTCCCCATGGCTTCCGCCGCCCCACTATGCCTTCATCCCCCCTCGGTCCTCCTGGGCCTGGCATGCCTATGCCCCCTCCATCTCGCGGCCGACCGCCCCCGCCAGGATATCCCGGTCCCGGCCGAGGCCGAGGTCGTGGTCCCCGTCCTCCAGGCCCACCAGGCCCATACGGCCCTGGACCTGGCCGTAGCGGTAGACCAGGTCCTGGTCCAGCTCCATATGGACGTCCTCCACCCTCACCGAACAACCTCGGACTACCAGGACAAGCACCTGGTGGCGCCCGCCGTTTCCCGGAACGACGGACCACAAAACTTATGAATATGATTTAAACGTCCTGCCCTTTGTTTTATCATCGTTTATGCGAGCTTCGAAGTCCATATTTCATCATACCCACCATATACAGGCGCTAAATTGGAGGCTTTTTCGTTTCTGTACTATTATTTGTCAGGGTCTTTTCTGCTTGCAGATGTACTATCACGCCTTTTATTTGCCCTATGTCTATGAGTCATGTTCAAGTTTACCTTCTCTATCTCTTTCATCCCTTCGTTCCTTGTCAGTCAGGTCAACACCATTTTTACATATACCCCTTCGATTGATTCCAATTATTGTCCATATATACCTTTGAAGCACTCACCAATTTTTGATTTGCTTCTAAGACAACACATGTTCTATTCTATCTATGCTGATTTGGCGCGCTGTTGTTTCCCGTGCTTGAGGATATACTTGTGTCTCTTCCCGCACAGACGCTTGGCTTTTCCTTGGGCACTGGTAATCTGGTGCATGTTAGGGCAGGGCTACATACATACGATATGCCTGCAGGTGTCTGGCTACTCATAATGTTTTTTGGGAGGGGGTAAATAGCGGGGTGTTGTTGAGCTGTCTGAATACATAGAGTGTATTAAAATATTATTTTGAGTTACATGATACAAACTCGACCTTCTATAAAGCACTTCGACCATGCCCAAACTCCATCTTATTGAAATACATAGTATATAATGATTCTGATGCGGGAAGGAATCCTCAAGCCGGATCATAACTGTCTCTCGGTGACCCCATTGGCCCTTTTGCTGTATTTCCCCCTACAATGCGTCCTCTCATCATGCACCGCTTCAGCATCAGACAGCCCCCCTCGCTATCGTGCAGGTATGCGATCAAATGCTATGCTTTTTTCAAAGCGTGAAGAAGCAGCCATTGCTAGGGACGACGAGAGCGCAATGGAATTGGTTACCACCAGCATATGCGAGGTTTGCCGCTGAGCTGCAGGGGGCTAAGGAGAAGGCGATAATCGTAGTCCTTTCCATGGTTGCATGCCCTTTATCTCTTCTTTTCCATTGAAAATTGCCCGGAAGGTCATGGTCAGATCACTGTCGGCCTAGCGAAAGGTAGGTATCGAGTCTACTGCACTCGTCACTACGAAGTTAGGGTTTGTCGTCCGCTTGCTGGATGAAGAATCTTCAGGATCATGGCGCAGCGCTGTTAAATATCTCCCACATGAGCCCATCAATATCAGATATTCCGCTATAATTCAAAAAATCACCCTGCAGGAAATCGTCAAACAGGTTTGAAAACTCAGAAACGGAAGCAGATGGATCAAAACCCGCATTTATCTCGTCATGAGTCACGTGCAATGCAGCTCCATGATCGTCTGCGTGCCCTTCTATTGCAGCTTGACCATTACTTCTGTGGACAGTGTGATACTGTGGCTGTGGCGTAGATGACTGTGTTTGAGCTGGCTGCGTTCTCAATAACCTCTGAATCGTCGCCGTGGATAGCTCTTTGACACAATCGCGCACTCTCGTAGCCTCAGACCAGTGCTCGCCGATGCTACTGAGGATATTCTGCGCGGTATTGAAGTTCGAGATCAACTCGTCCACAGGGACCCTTGCGGCTGCCGCTGGCAGTTTCCATATGCAATTAAGCATTACCAGGGTACCGAGGAAGATCGAGTGCACAACTAGTCGACTGTAGAGGAGACTCTCTGTCGCGTAGAGCTCGCTGAATACTCGAAGTAGACCAAGGGCGTGGTTGAAGCATTCGTCGAGGATTGCGTCAGACGGGTTTGGTATCCCAGGACTTGGCCGTAATAATAAAATCATTGTCTCGTGATATTTCACCCTGCATAAAAGCACTATCTCGGCGCTGACGCCGGGCGGTCGCGGAGGGATCGCAGCGAACCAGCTGTCCAAGGATCGGACCATTTCTTGTTGCCAGCTTACGATGTCCCGGATGACTGGGAGCGCATAAGCTGGGACGCCGCGGTTGATGCTATGCATGATGTACTTTATCTCCGAGTTCAACTGAGCTAATTTAAAGAGATGAATCGAGAACGACATGTGGGAAGTTGACTCTCCGTAGGTCTGGGTATCATTGCCGATCTTGATAAGGTCATGATCTGATATTGCGAGGGGAAACTAGATATAACAGTTGAGCTCAGGCTTAGTTGGGAACGGGTTGCACTTGTACTCACCCTTATATCGCAGGCCTCGTCTCTAATGCCAATCGGTCGGCCCATCATAGTGCATACTGTTCGGTCGAACGTGTAAACAACCCAGAATATACGCGTTCGCATCTCTTGATCAAACATTGATATTTGTAGCGATGAAGAAGCTCGAACGTCACGCTGAAGCCCTAGGTCAATCACGCTCGCGAGACACTGGTAGTTAAGATTCCAGATGTTGATATTGCAGCTCGGATTGTATAATGCATACACCATCAGGAGAAGTAAGCACTGGAGGGATGTCACGGAACCGTGGTTGCAGACATAGTCGACATGCTTCATCGCTGACGCGTAATACCCTTCAACCGGGAGACGCACCTTGCATTGGCGTGAGAGATTCAGAGAAGCGATGGCCAGAACCATATAAACTTGGAACGTTTCTAGCGGGTGCTTGTCCTGGCATATGTAAACCCGGTTGATTGCGTCCATATGCATCTGTTCATGTAAAAAAGGGTATAGAAGGTGGACTGTTTGAAAGTACTTGGCCGTCAGTTCAATTGTACTTTGCTTCTGAGCCGGCATTGCCACTGGTGTATTTAGAAGCTCAAGAGACAGGTGAGCAGAGTCTAAGGCAGCAGGCGTTGAGGTTCTTGGGCCACCACGGCAACCAGCATTATTGAGAATCCGCTTCGCAAAGAAATATCCACTGGAAGGGCCAATATACCGACGATCACCTCCTGAAGATAGGGACACAAGCCCGATTTCGTGCGCTTGTTGAGATTCTTCATTTACTGCAGGTTGCGAACAAGCGCTTGAAACTCCCTGGTCCCCGGTGATCACAACCCGTGGACTAACCTCAGTTTGCGAGCCTCTGCTTTCCTGAAGGGCGTCATGCGACGCCTGATGGTAATCTTGTGTGTGAAAATCTGTGGTCTCATTGAGCGTTTCCGTCTGCATTCCATCTTCCAGCGTTTCTCGTGTGTTCTCAGGACCGCGGCTCAGGTCGATATCGGCGCATCTATCTCGTACAATCGATTCAAGCCATTTAATTCGATTCTCCATGCCTGAGATGTACCTTCATTTCTCGTCAGTGTGTTTCACTCCCGGAAATAGAACGCAGCAGACTAACGATCTATGAACCTCCTGCTTGCCATCATTGATGCAGGGAACGCCTGCCTTTAGGCAGGAGCTGCAGGAGGGAATATTCCCATCGCACTGTCTGACGGTTTAGCTGTTGTTGATGATCGTACTTCGGGCAACATACGCGGATTTTCCGCCGCTGGCAACGTTTGCAGGCGGCACGATTCCGTGTCCTCTTCGGCGAGTCCATTTTCTTGCTGAGACGATGACCGAACGATTGAAGGCCTGCAACAGCAATCTTAGGCCTCTAAAGGTCCGACTGTATATCTGACATTTACGTCTTAGATAATTGCGCCTGTACGTAAACGAGCCTGTGGAAGTGGAAGATGTGGAAGGGAAAAAAAAGGTCTGACGGGGGAGATCCGCTGGATAAGCGGAACTTCCGAGCCACATTGGCAACCACCTTTCAGTGCATCTACAAATGCTAATTTCGGACTTTAAGCGCAGAATGATAATAACACTTGGATCAGCCAGAGATTATGCCAACAAAGGAATCTGACACATGTATTCATCCTCAGCATCCACCTCAAAATCAAACCGGACCAGATCCTCCTTGTTCGGAATGAAGTACGTAGACGTTACCCTACGAAGTAGCTTTAGCACCGAGGGCTGAGAATCAGAAGGACATAGACTATAGTAACTTACCGGTGATGCTCCTCGCTTGCTTGGTATTCTGCCAGAGCCGCCAGGTCTTCGTGGTAACTCACGAGAGCTATTTGAAACCCTTTGCTTCGTTCAATGGGATCCGTGACGCTGGGGCTACCGACAATAAGCCGTCCATTCTTAACCGAAGGTAGATTCTTTAGCGTTTTGAGTTCTCGAATGAAAGTGGTCTTTTGTTCTAAAGTGACACCGGAGCGGAACTTGAAAAGCACTAAGTCATTGTTCAGCACAGGTTATAAGCTAGATGGTGGACAAATGACAAAACTATGAACATACCTATATGTATAAGCGTCATTTTGATCGGCGTAATCGCGATGGTCGTAACTATGAGAATAACACAATGCAAAACACCGCTGAAGAAGACACAAGTGCAGTGATACAGATCCGATCTTGAACAGAACAAAAATGCTCTTTTGGCGCCCTTTAAATAGGGCAAAAGGACGTGGTGTCTTTACGGCTATACCGAGTTCTCGGATAAAGTCCGACGGGAGCGTTGGGTCACGGCGGATGCGATCCGTCAAATACTGGCTAATCGAAGAGAGGCAAGCAAGGCACCATGAAGTTGATTGACTTGGTAAGGTAGCGATTGATTCGAACTATAGTGATTGGAGTTAGAGTTGCTTTTCGTCGCCGTTTCAAGCTTCGCCAATTATAGTGGTGTGCATAGAACTCTGAATTTATGGAAGCGTTGTCATGACCACACCATTTTCCCAGAGCTAGTGTTAAGAGAAGCATATAGAAAGTATATCTGAAGTATACAGTGAATGTTGCCATCGATCGGGGGAAACAAAGACTGAGAGATGCTTGAAGAGCGACAATATACCAGTTGGTCTAGAAACCACACATCAGCCGTATCTACCTTCCAAGGGACAGCTATACCAGTCATGCTTTCGGTCATTTTTTCCAGGCCGAAGATAATAGATAGCGATTAGAAAGTGCAGGTTACAGGCCTGAGATGTCTATTTACGTTCTGCTCATTCGTGAGCTCACCTGGCTCGTTCCGTTCATTATATTCCCATATTAAGGTCACTTTCAATGGATTGAGCGAAAAGGAGCCTAACTTCATAATATCATAAAAAGTTGCATCTGATTCTGAGAAATCATACTGTGATTCTTGGGGATATTATACAATGGATGTTCCTATGGCTGCTGGATCATTGGTCGGATGCAATAAGATTCTACATCGCTGTCGCTAAGGTCACTATTCAGCCCTAAAGAAGACCGATACGCCCTCATTTCGTCAGAAAGACATCTCGAAAAGACGTGCTCGTCCACTAATTACTTATTGAGCCAGTCGATGTTCATCAGTATGTGACGAAAGGCGTTGCCAATCACTGAGACTCCTGACAATTACCCAGGTGGGATAACTCATGCCAGCGCTTGAGGCCTGGAACACATGCCAAATGTGAGGGATAAATCCAAAAACGCAGTGTCGATTGGCTGAATGAAGTGGGCCCGTACATCAAAGGCAAGTTATCATTTGATAGTGCAATGTCTTTAAACAATTGCTCGTACCACACAAGGTCAAGGTGTCCTAGTACCAGAGGTAATGCCGCCCAAGCCCAGCTTTGATGAATCTCAACAACTACTTTTTCGACTCATTCTTATCCCTAACATTCCAGTGTAATATGGGTCCTTTATAGAAGATCTGAGCTGTTACCGAGAACAGTGGCATGCCCGACCCAACGACGAAAGAGCACGGTAGGAATCAACTTGGGCCTGCTGAAGTTAGTTTACGCAACAAACAGAAGACAGTGAGAACGAAGCTGGTGTATTGAAGGACATACGAAGAAACAGATATGGTAAGAAAATATAACGGAAGCTCTTCGAGATTATAGTAAACGATTCTGCCGATATAGAGTAGTGATTTAGGTCTTCATCAACCGATGTTTGAGGGAGCCGTTCGGAGAAAAAAGAGTAAGGGAGTTGCGGACAAAAAGTTGGTTAAAATATAAAAGAGCCGTGGACGAGCTGCGATGCGAAGAACAGATTGAAAAACAGTTGGAGCTGGGAGGTCGAGGAAGAGACGTGGTTATTGAGAAAGAATCGGCAGTTGAGGGCGTGCTGAGAGGCGAAATCACACTCATCTTTCAACCTTATGTCAGGTAAACAAACCTTTTTATGTGTATTACTATTATCTCCCGAGATCTCTACCCTTTTTACTGAGTCCTTCCTTGTACATAAGGAATACCTCACCTTACAAGCCCCAGGTCTTGATTTAGCTTCATTCTCTGCTATGGTCTCTAAGAATGTCCAGAAACTGACTAGATCATCTCACAGGAACAAGTAGTGGAAGCATATATGCAGATGACCAGCACGCTCCCATGAGATAAAACCTGCGATGAAGCCAGCTGGTTGGAAAGCGCAGGGCAAACCATAGTGACAACGGGAGGAAGACAGAACTTGCTCTATGACCAGCATTTTTGAGCCATTGAGCTTGCGTTGGATACTATGCGAACAGGTTCGGCAAAGGCAATGCAAAAATTATTCACTTAGTCAGCTGCAAGCCTTCTGTTCTGATTATATAGTGATTGAGCAGCAAGCTTGGAGGCAGAAAGGCTGTATCTGGAGCAAGAATATCCTACCAAATAAATATACTCAACCAAGAATGAAAAAGATCCAACCCATTTCTACCTACGGTTATCTATAAAGAAATAGGCACAAGGCACGGAATGTCTGGAAACCTTAAGAAGAACATAAATCCGCAATAACGCCCGTATAACAGCATCAGATTCCAGCCGACGAGGAAAATAGAAGAAAAAGAAAAGGCAACACCATACACCCATCCATATACTGATCACCCTCCAAAACCAAGTGACGAATTTTAAACTCATAGGAATCGAGTGCACATTATTGCCACAAATGTAAGAAGGCAAATATGCACCGAGACGCAACGAGATGAGAAAGGTCACGAAAATACCGCATGGTGTGTATGTTCGTCAAGTCGTGGTTCAATGCTAGGTGCTAACGGCCGAGAATGGCGAAGTAACGGGAGAGAAGGGGCGTGGGGAAGACAAACGAGGGAGGAGAGAGACAATCCTTGGACAGCCAAAACATGCCTATACATTAGCAGAAGAGTAGAGAGGCCGAGACCAATGCCGAACCTCACGACTTGGCCATCTGATATTGTCCTAGGACTCCACCTGTAGCTCCTGGAGTCAGCGCTCCGGGCGTGTGATTTTGGGGGGTTTGAACGCCAGCATTATTTGGGGTGCTCGGCGTACCAGCAGCTGAGTATATTGTGGCGCCGTTGAGATTCGGTGTTTGGTGTGGATTGTTATGGTATGTCACGGTCGGCATTTGGCCGTTCAAGCCCCATATCTGACCAGAGTACTTGGAGTCGTCGATCTTGCCGTTAAAGACCAATTGGCGCATCTTCCAGAAAATCTCCCCTGTGACGAGAGAGTCCGAGCCGGCTTGATGTGCGATGCCAACCCTTTTCACTCCAAGCTCGTCTGCGATGTCCTGAAGCCCAGATTTTTGTCCGAGATTGGAGATGATCTGAGCGGCAGCCGGAGTTAATGGTGAGTCGTTGACCGCTTGGTTGCGTGTTGCATGCTTCATCAAGTACTTGATGTCGTATAAAGATGGGAAGAAGATGTTGAGGAGCTTATGGAACTCTTCCTCATTCTCTGGAAGCGCTTGACAGAGCATAATCTTCATCAGGTAGCCAAAGTCGTAACCGGAATGGAACGAGATCCAATGGACATCATCCAATAATACCAGCCCAGAACTAATAAGCAGTGCTCCAAATTCAAGCGGGTCGATACCGTTCTTCTCATGCGTTGCAAAGTCAATACCGGCTTTTGCTAACATCGCCGTTGACTCCTGTGCGTACATATCCTCTTCTAGGGAGAACCGGAAGTTAAACTGCCATGTGCAAGGCGCAGGTACCAGGCCATTTCCCAATGGATGTCCGTTCGCATCGGTGGCATCTGGCGGTGGGACTTCCCCTTTCGGCGAGAAAAGCGTGATCCCAAGCTGAATCATCTTCAACAAGTCGACGTTGCATCTTAATGTTTGGTAGTGGTAGTCTGCCTTGTTCGTGAACGATCCGATCGGACGTGCGACGATTCCGGGGAATTCTGTATCCTACAGGATTTAGCATTGACTGCAGTCGAGACAATTCTTTGTGCCCGGTCTTCAGCATACTTACCATGCTGATATAAGGGTACTTCTCGACAAGATGTCTCAATACTGCCATCTCCTGAGCAAGATTGTGCTTCCACACGTCGCGTATCCTCGTCTTAACGCCACCACCCTTCCCCTCAAGTGTAAACCGCCCATCATGCGCCTGATGTAATTGCTGCTGCTGCATCTGCGCGCCTCTCGCAAACCCCATCTGAGCCGCATGGCTCGCTAGCCCGGTTCCTCCACCATCCCCCGCGGCTCCGAACCCCGCGACGGACATCCCATTCCCAACCCCGGCGCCAGATAGCGTGAACGGATTCATATTTGCGTTCGGGGTCGCCGTTGTGAAACCAGGGTGTACGCCAAGGGAGGGGGGTGGAAGAGCTGTGTTGCTAGACTGGGTGTGTGCTGGGTGATGCTGCGCTTGCTGTTGTTGCTGGAGATGGGCCTGCTGCTGTGCTAGATGTGAGTAAGGCCCGGTGAGACCGGTAGGCCCGTATCGGCCGACGGGAGGGGGCATATTAGCGGTATGTGAATCGGTATCGACTGCGTCTCGAGGGGCTGGTCATGCATCTGAGATTGGTGGGATTCGATAGGATGAAGACACAGCAGCAGAATAATGCCTACTCCGCTGGTCGAAAGCGGAAGGCGGAAAGACTTTGGCTGCTTAGTTGGGATTAGCGCGCCAAGCTTGACTTTCTCCAGCTTCCCTTCGCAACTGACGACGTTCAAACCACCATAGGAAGCCCTGACAGCTCATACGTCGTTCTCCGTTTCGCTTGTGCTCGGAATACGGCGAGATCCGCTGCTGAATTGGATATTGTCGCTCCTTATCATCAATTGATTGCCAACTGCTGTGCGATCTCACATCCACACAATGCCTGCTCCCAATCCCACCGGCTTTGACATCAACGAGTTCAAGGCCGCGGCCAACCCGCGGTCGGTTTGGGCCAAAAAAGACCCTTGGGCTCGACAGTACGGCTTTCAATGAATTTTTTTTTCCGAAGAATTTGAGCTGATTGTTCCGCAGTGAGGCGTGGAGGTACACCGGTCCATTCAGCCGCTTCAACCGATTCAAGAACATCTTCCCTGGCTTCGGTATCGCTACCGTTGCGTTTGCCGGCTACTGCGCTTACGAGCACTTCTTCATGAAAGACGACCACCACCACGGCGATAGCCATCACTGAGCGTTTCCCAGGAGAGCGAAGACAAGAAGTTATGAGTCCAAAGCTAGACGTGCAGCGGAATATACCCCGGCTTTCTTACGGAACCCGGGCTCGGTCTGAAGGCAGTTGGCACGCCAGGTACGGTATGTGTGAGATTGTGCTATACTATAGAAGGGTTGCCTGGTCGGATTCTATCTGATCATTGCGCAAGATCCCTGTCCGCAAACGGCGCCTGGGTTTGAATTGTCAGTGTACATAGCATTTGTTTTAGTATCGAAACTACTGATCTCCGGGATACAAATGGATTTTGTCTGTCCGTCAAACTCCGTGTACCCAAGGCTAGAATATTCATCGTCCTTAAAGTAAAAATCCAGCAGAGATGCCATAATGATTTGTCTATATACGAGTCGAATCAACCAGGTCAATGTTCAAACCCACTATTCCTCGAAAACCAATGAGATACCATCATCACCAGCCGTAACAACCCTCTTTCCATCGAATCCCTGAACAAACCCCATGATTCCACCCGCTTGTTCGCCCTCGTCGTTTTCTGTAAGGCCAAGATGCCCTTTCCATTCAGTCAGCAGTCCCTGGGCAGCGGCGGTAGTGCCACCACGAGCATCCCATCTCCTTACAACACCGTCGATACCAACAGATGTTAAGAGATACGATCGGTGAGCTGCAGTCGCTGCAGCCAGGGGACTCGGGCGAACTGATGGTGCGACTGCCGCGCGACTTTGTAAGAACTCAACCTTCACCACGGCACCCTCGTGTGCCTCCTTGATGTGTCGACGAACAGCGAAACGATGAGCTGTGTCAAAGAGTGCAATCGAGCCATCAACCGAGCCAGCGGCGAGGAGAGTTAACGGAGGAGCGGAAAATGAGAGGGTCTCGACGCTGTCCGTTTGAGGCTGAAGCGACGCGAGAAGAGTGCCCGCTGTAGCAGCGGAGGTTTGTGCAGCAGGCCTGCCTTTTGCCTTGGAGGAAGCACCGGCACCGGCACCGACACCAGCTTGGCCGAGACGCGGAAGGCCGACGATCTTGATATGGCCCTCAGCTCCACCGACAGCCGCAAAGCTACCACCGGGTGCAATCGCAACGGAGTAGAGACCACCTTCAACAGCAAACCGCTGATCTTCGGCCGTCAATCCGACAACCGCACTCGTTCCAGCAGAATATGAGACGCCAGCGGCCGCAGCAGCACCGAAAACATCGTAAACATAGAAGCTACCGTCCTCGGAGACAGTTGCAAGAAGGTTTCCATCAGGCGTCCACGCTCCGGCAGTACAGGGGCCTGTGTGCTGGAAGAAACTCTGCACAATTGATATAGGCTCCGACGCATCTTTATGGTTAACCCGGAATACCCACGCACTACCATCGCTACCACCAAGTGCAATAACATTCGCCTTCTCGTCGTTCTCGCCTTGTCCACTTCCGGCGGGACAAACAGCAACCCAGTTAATTTCCTCTACCTCCTGCACTTCAGCCACAAACGCCCATGCCGTTCCATCGAGCTTCGGTGTTGTATCCCTCCAAGCACGCAGCTTCCCATCAAGTCCCGCCGTAAGAACATACTCGCCGCGCGGCTCTGTAAACGCTACCGCATTAACACTGTCACTATGCCCCTCCATCCTCAACAAGGGCTTCAGCGAATCTCGTTCCCGTCGCGGCTGCGGATCACTCTCATAGCTTGCGGGTAAAACTGGCTTCTCAGCATTCGGGGTCGAGTCGAAAAGGTAAGCGCTGTCATCTCCTGATCCCGTAACTACAATGGCATTATGAATCGGGTGTTGCGCGATGCAAAATATTGAATCGGTGTGGGCATCGAAGTGGGCAGCAGAGTCATTCTGGAGCTCAATTTCTTGGTCTTCAAACGTCATTTCTTGGTCACCATCGGCATCTTCGCCGTCGGATTCCATAGGGTGGTCTTCATCGCGGGTAAAGACCTCTTCTGCTTCGTCGGCGTCAATGAAAGCATCTTCTTCGTTCTGGCGGTTGGGATCTGAGGAGGACATTATGAAAAAGTAACGGTATAAGGGACAGTCGTCGGCTTGAAATGCCTTAAAGGTTATGGAAAGAAACAGAGATCTGAAGTAGCTGGAAATTTTATCACCCCGCTTAGAAATTCATTTCTTCCCCGCGCTTTCGACCAAACACTGCAAACTTGACGGCACAAAAAAATATTAATCATCACAAACAGGCTCATTTGCAGTATAAAATCTATGTCTAACCTGCATAAATATACTAATCTGCGAACTATATGCTAACCGTATACGCAAGAACGCACCCAGAATTTTACCCACTTTGAAGACATCTATAGCTTGGAGCCTGCTTGTCTACGCATGGCCGCCTCTTGGTCACGAAGCAGCCGTCGCAAGATCTTCCCACTGGGGCTCTTGGGCACAGTCTCGATGAATCTCACACCACCTTTAAGCCACTTGTGTCGAGCTTTGTGATCCTGCACATATTTGATGATTGACTTGACTGTGGCATCGTCATCTGGCCCCGCCTCAGGCGACTTGGATACAATCGCTTTGGGCACTTCACCAGCTGCTTCATCGGGGATGGCAATGACAGCACAATCTGCAACCGCTGGGTGGGTGAGGAGATGTGCTTCGAGCTCGGCTGGAGCGACTTGGTGACCCTAGCACACAGGTTAGTCAACAAGGGGTCATGCGTTCCTGTCGAATCCTACGAACCTTGACCTTGATCAGCTCCTTTATCCGGTCGACAATGAACACATGTTCATTGCCCTTGGGACTCTTCCGAATCACGGCTTCATCACCGGTATGCATCCACCCATCGCCGAACGTCTCTTTAGTAGCTTTCTCATTGTTGAGATATCCAAGAACGACGCTGGGAGCTCGGACCCAGAGCTCGCCGGGGGTGTCATACTTGGTAATTTCCTCTCCATCTGGGGTTACGATACGTGCCTCCACGCCGGGGATAAGCCAACCGGAAGACCCAAGCATGATGTCATCAAAGTGCGTGGCTGTGACGACCGTTGATGTCTCGGTGAGGCCTGTGAATCGATATCAGAATTTATCGGCCATACTCGTGAAGCAGATGACCTACCGTATGCCTGTCGAATAGCAACCTTCGGATATAATTTTTGAAAGTCGAGGGCAGTCTCTTGGCCCAGTGGTGCCGCCCCAGTCAGAAGCGCCACTGCCGAGCTAAGGTCATACTCAGCGCAGATTTCTGGGCTCCGAAGCATAGTGATAATGATCGGAGGAACCTTGCAGCTCGTTAGACAGATTCACTTACGGCCAAGATAGGACTTACCACAAACAGAACAGAGATCTTAAATCTCTGAACGGCGGCCAAACACGTCCTCAACTCGAACTTGGGAAGAACTATGACTTGATCTCCCCGGAAGGTCCCAGCATGGCAGATAACGACCAGTCCGTAGATGTGGCTCTGAGGGAGCAGGCCCAGCAGGACGTCACTATAGTGGCTGCCGTCCGCATTCTTGCGGGCGTCACGCCATGACTTCTCTAAAGCCGTCATCTGCAGAACATTTGCAATAACATTGCGATGCGCAATCATTACTCCTTTCTTTGATTATCTGTCAGCATTCCAGAAACGCTCCTTATCTGGAGGGAGGTGACTTACAGGTAACCCTGATGTCCCGCTAGAATAACATAGATAAGCAGTTCGACGCGCGCCCTCCCCAGCCCCCCATTTGAGCTTCTCCAACTTCGGAAGAGACTTTCCTTTTTCGACGATCTGTGAGAGTGTCTTATATTCCGTCGGGATCTTCCCGCTACCGGGCAGCGCGTCAATCAAGTAAATACGGTCTTTGGGCAGCCCCGCCGCGGATGCCGCCTTCAAAGCCGTTGGAAGAAGCGGAACGCAAGTGAACATAGCCTTTGCTTTTGAGTCGAGCAGTTGGTGCTTCAGCTCATCTGCGGAGTAGGCTGCATTGGCGGGAGAAACAATCCCGCCAAGCTCGTGCGTTGCCCAACCCAAAGGAATCGAGTCGATCTACAAAGTCAAAATATAAGCATCTGGTCCAGACTGGAACAATGATCCAAGACCGACCGTGTTCAAGCTGAAGATAACAAGTGTCTTATCCCATTCCGAGCCCCTGTTGGGCTCCCAGTTGAGCAACTTCGCGAGCCCGCGCGACATATACTCTACCCTGTCCTTTACCTCGAGCGCGGAGTATGTCTTTCCGGTAAGCCCGCAGGTAAATGGGTGTCGTGCTTTGGATAGAGGATAACGGCCATTGGCGTCGGTAAGCATGAACTCGCTAATTGGGATATTGTCAGGGATAGGCGGTAACACCGCCGGACTTGGGGATGTGAAAACCATGACTGCGGCTAGGATCGCACGTTACGAGCTAACGACTTAGTAATGTAATAAGGCGTGATAGCTAGCAGACTTGAGAGAAGAAAGGAGTGACAATGGAATAACAGAGCAGCTGAATGGAGGTTGAAGATATAATGAACTCGGCTAAGGAGCATTAACCGGGGTCTAAGGCGTGCGGGGGAAGCTCCAGCGGACTCCACGAGTCTAGCCCCAATACGGAATGCCGAACTTCATCCCTCCGTCTGTCCAGGGGCACTCGGCTTTCGTCCATGGCAGCTCATTGTTCATCATTGGATCCAGCGGCCAATTATCATTATACCCAAATATCGAGCTCCTGAGACGTGGGGTAGGGAAGCCAAACCCCACGTTACTCCTTACTGCGCAGTGCCGACCATCTCCATCTTCCATGATCTTTAACTATTGCCCAGCCACCAAGATCCACATAGCCGCGTTAGCAGCGCACCGGAGTAGAAAAGCTGATCTATACCGGTCTACAGAATTGCAGCCCACGAGGATATGCATGATTATTGAACCTTTAAACGTGTCATCCGAGGTCATTGATCCACTGCTTCAGTTTCGCGACGTTCCTGCTGACGCCGTCCTCGGTAGAATTGGGCCGTCGTTTTACGCGATAAACTAGGACAACCGATCCGGTCATTGACATGGTTGAAATCGGCACCGTTACTGGGACAAGATCTCTGGGGACTATGTGCGCGGCCACGCTCGGCGGTGCTAGCGAGTCGTTCATTGCAAGGGCGTCGTGCTAGTATTTTGTTGCGTACTTGGGAAGCCGTTGGTACTAACGTGCCTCGATTGATCGGAGCCGATACACGACGGGGAATGATTGACAGGCTGCAGGGGCAAACCGTATCGGGGAATGCCTTAGAGCTGGATAGCACAAGTGCAGCACAGACTGCAGAGGCGTTAGGGAACGGGATGCCTCCAAGAACACTCAGCAAAGACTTCATGGTTGCTGGTCCAGATTCCTGCCAAAAGGAGTCCCTTCTACATTGAAGCCAGTCTTGACAAGCAGTCCATGCGGGGGCCACTCGATGCCATAACCTTGCGAATGTCCAAGTGAGTTGCACCTCTTCACTTCTGGAAACTTTTGCTTATTCTTGAAGCCCGTCTTGCTTCCACGACCATAGTCAAGGGCAAAGCCAAAAGTAGCGCGATGATGCCATTATAGGGGTTCCTGCCAAATAAACTCGTGTCCATAGGGGACGAGACATAGGATTCATCTTCAATTTGCAGTCGAGCTCTTAAAGCCAGTGCCGCTCTATAGACGATGCTTCTCCATGCAAAGTGAACCGCGGTAGCGCCAGCCAATGTCATGCCCTACTCCATTCAATCTCCTAATATAGCGATCGAAGTCCGCAGACTCTGAGGTCCTTACCCAGAGTTGCGGTATCAGATGGTCTTGCGCGGTTTCGGGCTCCGTGAACATGTACAAAGAGCTTGACTTGCTTGCTGATGTACATGGTCCGAGAAAGGTCCCGACGATGGATGCACCCAAATCCATGGCATGATCATAGGCCAAGAAAAGACAGACGATTTCATGAATTATACGTCCTCGGACCATCAACAACATCAATCCACAGGAGCTTTGTCTGGTTGAGGAAACAGCCGTACGTTCATCACTAGAGGTCAAGCGGGCTCATTCTACAACTCCTACGTCAGCTTACTATTCGGATATGTCAATGTTGCAGAAAGCCTGAATGTTGACGAGATACCCGCACAGCAATTCCAGTGCGGTTGATGTCGCTCAGCTCTTATATGCACTTTAACCTTGGATCCCAATAGGGATCTACTTACTTTACTGGCTACGAATTGGGGCATTTTAATCGCTACATCCGGCACCACGACTGAAGACGAATAATAACGGATACATGTACAACACCCCTCGAATCTCCCGCTAGACTACTTTTGATAATGAGTCAATTCTACAGGTTCTCGTAGAGGACGACCGACGACCCTGTGACGGGCTTAAACTAAATGCTGTCTACTGGAGGCTGGCTCGCCGTATCTGGCTTGGCCCAGTCAGGAAAGTATCCGGAACCGCCGAAGTGATTCCCTCAAATTGTGGAAAAAGTGGTTGGATCATGTATAATGGCCAAATATGCGCATATTTTCCCGCGCGTGTCAGGTCTCAAGCCAAACTGGCTCTGATCTATCATCAATAACTGCAATAACACGATGAGGGGTGACCTTAACAGAGATACGACGAATTCCTAATTGAACCAGACTGTTACATTCCATGGCCCGATAGAGACACCAGTTACAGCCCGACATACCTCAGGCTTCTCGCCCAGCCGCCAGAAGCCAGAATGGGGAAAATGGAACAGACCCGGTCCAGTATTGCTTTACCGGATATAGGATGCCAGCCCATCTTAGACATTCAGCTAAACCCGCTGTTGATACCCCATGAGCGCCGTGGTTACCAACGACACTCTTCTACTATAACCAACCTAATCAGGATTTTATGAACATCTACTTATTTGTTCCGCATGGGCTCGGACGATACCGTTCCGTGCCAATTTGTACTGCCGAATCTTTCGGCAACGTATCCGAGCCGATCGGATGACGTCCCGATAGTTATCTCATCCATTAGCATTGCACAGTATGTATTATCTTAAAACATATCACTAAGATTGCATTCATAATACAGAACTTATTCATAATACAGAACTTTTCATGCTTGGGGAATACCAGTGATTATCAATAAGTGATAAAGACTAGATACGAAGAGGTCACGGGTAGACTCCACCTAGTGTTGTCCAGGTGCTTACGCGGGGGAACAGACCTGAATTGGAGTAGTTATTACCTTTCCATACTAGTCTACTTGGGGTATACCGTGGCTCAATGTATGTTTATAGCGAAAATGCGGGGCTGGGACGGCTGTGGATAGGCATCTTGGTGTTCTGGTCTTGGAACGCTATCCGTCCATTTTCAGGTGTTGAGCTTGTATGCAGATCATACCATACTGTGGAGGGGACCCCAAGAGAAAGTAAGCTGGAGGGGCGAGCGGGGTTATTAAAAGTGAAGATGCATCTCAGCAAGATCAGTATGCAAGATCAGTAGAGGCATAAAGACTATAGGAGTCTAACTCAGTGCAAATGTTCACAGCGTAATGGTAATGGCTACCACGATTCTGGTCGAATCCAGGTTAATTAAGTACGATGGCGTTTCCGTAAGTTTCGGTTGAAGGGTGTATAATGCTCAGTGACATGTCAGTACCCAATGTCGTTGAGGTTGCCTGAGGACCTTGCGGATTCCGCCACATATATTAGACCTATGTATCCTATCCAACCCAGAGATCTAATCTATCCCTTCTTACTCAAAGTTCATACAAAAAAACACTCACTTGTTATAACTTCATATATTTCATATCTCATTCAACTACAAGCAAATTTTATAAGGTATTTATGACAGGTCAACAACGCAGCGGATGCAGTCACCCGCCTTCATCTGCTCAAAGGCTGTGTTGATGTTGGCGAGGGGCTCACGGTGGGTGATGAACTCATCCACCTTGAGCTTGCCATTGAGATAGTCATCCACCAGGCCGGGGAGCTGAGTGCGACCCTTGATGCCACCGAAAGCGCAGCCGCGCCATACACGACCGGTGACGAGCTGGAATGCTGTAGCATGGTGAGTTAGCAGATGATTCAACGAGGCTTCTATTCATATCGGGCGGCTTACGTCGCGTGGAAATCTCCTGGCCGGCAGCAGCGACACCAATGACGATACTCTCACCCCAGCCCTTGTGGCAGGCCTCGAGGGCAGCGCGCATAACGCCGACGTTGCCGGTGCAGTCGAAAGTGTAGTCGCAGCCGCCGTCGGTCATCTCGATGAGCTTCTCCTGGATAGTCTGGCCGTTGAGCTTGGTCGGGTTGACGAAGTCAGTGGCACCGAACTTGCGAGACCATGCCTCCTTGGCGTCGTTGACGTCGACGGCGATGATCTTGCCGGCCTTGTTCTTGACGGCACCCTGCATGACAGAGAGACCAACACATCCAGCACCGAAGACGGCGATGTTGGAGCCCTCTTCGACCTTGGCGGTGACGACAGCGGCACCGTAGCCGGTTGTGATACCGCAACCGAGCAGGCACGATCGATCAGTGGGGATCTTGTCGGTAACGGCGACGACGGAGATGTCGGCGACGACGGTGTACTGCGAGAAGGTGGAAGTGCCCATGAAGTGCAGGAGGTCCTTGCCGCGGGCCCTGAAGCGGGATGTGCCGTCGGGCATGACACCCCTGCCCTGGGTAGCGCGGATCTTGCCGCAGAGATTGGTCTTGCCGGACTTGCAGAACTTGCATTCCCGGCACTCGGGGGTGCTGTGATTGTTAGCCAAGCGCTTCCTCGGCTCATTCCGAAACTTACTAGAGAGCAATGACGTGGTCACCGGGCTTCACAGAGGTGACGCCCTCACCGACGGACTCGACAATACCGGCACCCTCGTGTCCGAGGATGACGGGGAAGGCTCCTTCGGGGTCCTTTCCGGAGAGAGTGTAGGCATCTGTCGTTGTCAGCAAAAACCCACCCGCTGCGTCAGTTCGATCACTAACCTGTGTGGCAGACACCAGTGTGAAGGACCTGGATACGGACCTCATGGGCCTTGGGAGGCGCGACCTCAACGTCCTCAATGGAGAGGGGCTCACCGGCGGCCCACGCGATCGCCGCCTATAACTGCAATTGGTACACGAACTCGGGACTCCCATTGTTTATTCATTTTGCGTGCAGGTCGGTCTTACCTTACAAGTGATGGTCTAGAGAAATTAGTATCTGCGGTTCCATACATATCATGATTGAGGAAAGGACCTACCTTGCCAACAGTGCTAGCCATGACGACAAAGGTGGAAGAGTCGGATGGATGGATAAAGTTGGAAAGACACTGGGAAAACACAGCGGAAGAAGGTGGATAAAAGAGTCAGCAGCGATCGGAGAAACAGGGGAATCGATTTCTCCAAATGGATTGGGCCGGAAATTAAAAGAAGAAGAAGATGCAAAGACGCAGAGAAGAGGCAGAAAGTGGTGAGGGGGACGAGGGGGTGGGGTAGGTAATGAGGGGCCACCGGCCGTCTATCGTGATCGCGTCTTGCTATTATTCGGCGGACGTCAACGAATGATACAATTATCCTAGCACCTTTTTCTTATTTCTTTATCTCTCCTCATTCTCCGCATGGATATTGAGTCATTACTAGACGGAGGAGAACGAAGATTTGGAGATGGCAATGGTCCAGATTGAGTGTCTGACAGATATCACGGGCGTCGTCGCTCAAGAGCTGGACTATCAGACAGAGTATCAGGTCCACTTCGAGGCGATCAGCTATTACTACTTTAGATGTCTAATAAAATATTTATGGCGTATCAGCTATCTGCTCTGTACAAAGCTCATCTTGGAGCTGCGATGCGGCATCCCAAATTGGTCAAGTTATCCGGCCTGGTCCGGTCACGCCAAGCCTTCTATCGGAAGGCGGCCCGATCACCTGAGCGGATCGTGAAGAGAACAAGAACGTATAGACTGATGCTACAATATGCTAGGATTTGGATGGCCTTATTTAACGTTTCTATGCTGGTAAACAGTTCCGACCCAAGTTATCTAATCAAGGGGATGTACAATCCAAAGCTACTCAGGATCATGTTCAGGCTGTAATCACACTACAAACACAAGATATATAAATCGATAGTTATGTTATTAAGCGCAACAGTATTTACGCCAAGCTAACCAACCACCAGCTTTGGTACTCCCACCATTTCCGCCTCCTTATTCAGGCCCTCAATCTCGCTCTCGGTAAATGGGATTCCTTCCTTCAGTCTCTTTTCACGTGTAATCTGCTCAATCTCTCCAGGATAATATATCCGTTCCACGCCCCCCATCTTCTCACACCCAACAACCCTCTGGTAGAGATAGTCCATGCGTCCTTTGAAATCCTCTAAGCTGACAAACAAATCCGGCTTGATGGCCATAAGGAAGTGGCCGACATCTGCCGGCTTGCTCGGGTCATACGGCCCGGTAACGTGACCGGCGAAGGCTGAGCCTGAAAAAACACCTGAAAAGACGTCCATCATCACCGCAAGGGCAGACCCCTTCGGACCGCCCATGGGGAGCATCACCCCTTCCAGCGCGCGCGCTGGATCGTCGGTGATATTCCCATCACGGTCGAGAGCCCAGTCTGTTGGGATCTTCTCGCCTCTCCGGAGCGCCTTGTAGATCTTCCCCCGCGCTGCAACGGACGGAGCCATGTCGAGGATGAAGGGGCGTTCTTTGCCTGCTGGAGCGCCGCATGCAATTGGGGACACGCCCATAAGTTTCTCCTTGCCACCCCAGACGGGTAAAGCAGGTGAAGAGTTCGTGAAGACGAGGGACATCATTCCCGCATCGATAGCTTGTTGAACGAGCCAAGCGGACATACCGAAATGGTTTGAGTGTTTGACCGAGACAAGACCGAGTCCGAACTCGTTCGCCATTTCAATAGCGCGTTTCATGCCCATATGTGCTGATACAAAGCCAAATGTGTTTTTGCCGTCGACCAGGGCTGCAATGGGTGTTATCTGGGTGATTTCAGGCGATGCTGCTGGGTCGAGGACGTTCTGGCGGATGCGTTGCATGTATGAAGGAATGCGGTTTGAGCCGTGGGTGTCGACGCCGCGAAGATCGGCTTGCACGAGGCAAGAGGCGACTATGGCGGCGTGGGCTGGGGGAACATTGTTGGCGGTTAGGATTTGGTGGACGAAGCTCTCTAGATCTGAGGGGTTGATGTGGTGGATTTTCTGTGAGGCGGTTGGCTCAGACATTGTGGACGTGCAAGGGACGTGGCTTGACAGTAGCTTGATATCTTAGAACAACTGGATGATGCGTTTGTATTTTGCTTTTTAAGGGAAGGGTAATTTAGCCGGATTTGCTCAATGAAATAGATGAAGCTTTTATGCCTCTAGATTGAAGCGTGTCATGGAGGTGACGGAGCATCCGTGGTCGGGGTTCGGGAGTATTCCGTCGATCGGATGTCCCGTTCAAGGCTGCTATGTAAGCGAGGTTACAACTCGATGAATAACAGTCTCTATTGTGCCTCAGCCTCAGTGAATTGAGGTAATGTTCCAATTTGTCTATTAGTTGCAGAGATTGCCAGTTTAAAAGTCACCGGCTTTGAGATTAGGGTGGCAAGGAGTGCCTTTTCATACTTATTTACATGCTCATTAAGAGTATGTACATGACTGTCGAGGCCATCGCCGCAAGTGTAGTGCCACTTAATGACCTATCAGTCCTATAACATTTCGGACAAATTATTTTCAAGGGCACCTACATGTTAGAAACGTTCAAAACAGAAGTTGACGAGTCCTCATCGCCATTACGGCCATCATCAACATCGCGGCTGCCTTTCCTGTAAACATTGAACTTTTGCGGTCCTTCAGCCCAGAGATGGTATCCAAGGCTGCATTCAGAGAAGGAAACCCTGGGCTGGTTTGCGTAGAATGTGTCGTAAGACTTGTCGAGAGCATCGGCAAGACTGTGCACGTCTCCATTGGGATGTAGCTGAGCCCAGGGATTACGGCAGGAGTCTTCTGTACAGGACTTTAGCACCATCATGAGGGCGTTGGTTCGCTGGAATATCTGAGATAGAGGTCTGTTGGCGATGCGGTAGGACTCATGTTGTGAAACGTTTGCAGCCAGATTGACTGTTTGGTATGGATCATCCTGTGCGTGTGAGCAGCCTCAAACAATGACCGTAGTCGGGGTACGGTACCTTAAGATTATAAAACTCTTTCTCGTTGTTGCACCAGACAGCATAGTACAGGCTGTAGTCATCTGAGACCAATCGCAGTCCTTTATACGTATTCCCTTCGTAAGCATTATCGGCCTGGCCTGTTTGATTGCTTATGTATCCGTAAATGCCTTCCGGCACCGCCTGGTCTTGTCAGAAGAATAATGAATATGAAGCTTGGTAAGACTTACTAGCCCCCAGTACTCAATGGCCACGTGCTCAATCTTATGCGTTGCATTCCCTCCGTCCAAGTTGAGAACAGTCTTACCGTCCAGACCCTCTCTGTTGGATGCGCCGGCTATTGCAAGGAACGTAGGAGCAAGATCTGTATGGCTGGTGGCAGTATCCACTGTTCCCTTGGGAACTCCAGGCCCTCGCACAATGAGTGGAACATTTATATCCGTCTCTGTTGGCATTTAGTAAGGAATGCCGAAAGCTGGAAGAGAACACTCACCGTATCCACAATTTTTTCCTGGCCGAAACGCGTGTTGGCCGAGGTGGTATCCGTTGTCGGTAGAGAAGAAAATATACGTATTGTCAAGGACACCAGCCTCATCGAGTCTGGAGATGAGTCGATCGATCATCTCATCCACAGCCTGAAGTGCCCGGAGACGACAACGCTGGAACTCGTCAATATAGTCCACTTCCTTCTGGCTTAGTTGTGATATATCCTTGACCCAGCCAACCGCGCCTTCAATGACCGTGTTGAAACTCTTGTCTCTAGGGACCTTGTAGTCCTTGAAGAGGTTTGCATGGCGGGGCGCGTATTCTGGCTCTCCAAACCAATGCGTACCATCTGCCGTGGCTGAACCATTAGAATGGGGCGCGTTCGGTGCCACGGTCAGCATCCAGGGGCGATCAGGGTTCTTCAAAGACTCATTCAGGAAGCCAATTGATTTGTCTGAGAGCACATCTGTCACGTATTGGCCAGAATAATCGACTGGCTCTGCTCCGTTGCGCGTCATTTTTGCATTGTAGTAGCGATAGGTAAATGGATCCAAGAGAAACTCAGACCCGTTGAACCCCTTGGCATAGGGCTTGTTGTAGTTATCTGGGGTATGTGAATTCCACAGTTTCCCGACATAGTAGGTGTCATATCCTGCCTCTTGCATCCAGATCGGCAGGTAATTATCGTTCCACCCTGCCTCGACGACCTTTGGGTATCCCCCATATGGTAAGGTGACGTCGGTGACGTTTGTGTTATGCGGCATACGGCCAGTCCAGATATTGGCCCGGGAAGGACAGCAGACGGCCGTGGAACAGAAATGTTTTGAGTACGTTGTGCCTTTCTGGACTAAGAGAGCCTGTAGACATTTTGTTATTAGCGGGAGGTTCACACAAGGAACGGAACTAATCACCTGGAGCCGGGGCATATGATCTAGACCCCCCATGTATTTTCCTTGGTCATCGGTGAGGATGAAGAGAATATTCGGCTTCGCAGCTGTCTGAATGCTCCAAAGGAGCAAAAAAGGCAAAGTGAACTTCATTGTATGATGTGAAAGAAGTGTTGTCAGAGCATAGTTTCTGATTAAGCCCGGGCAAGATATACCCTGAAGCCCGTAGGTAGGGAGTAGTAAAGCACCTACTTTACGTAGGATGTAGATCTGATGGTGACATTGCCCCAAAAATTGCATTATAGATGATTCGCGACCCTGGCCTATAAACAATTGTCACTGTTTAGATCGGCAAGCTAGATAAAAGCTTGGCCCCCAAAATATCCAATGACCATTCTCCCTAATATCAGGACAAAGGGGCTAGCTGATTGCGGAATAAGGACGATCTATTTGCAATATCATTAACCATGGCTGCTGATTGCTGAATGGAAGTCGCACGATGCTAGTGATACTCGGAATATTCCACTTACTCATTTGAAAGCAATAACCATCTGAAACATATGCAGCCCAAAAGGATCTGTTTATAATGCCCAGAGGCAAGCCATGGTCTCAGAATCAGCCGGGCTCTATATTGGAGCACGCAGGAATTGGAGACTGAAAGAGATGTGGTGGTCAATAGAAGGCTTGCCAAATACCCTCAGAACATACCTGAAGTGTCTTGCAACATTTAGCTTGATAGTCACGTAACGTAACGAGATTTTTATAGGATAACATAACCTCAAAGCACCACTGATCGGCGACTGGCCGTAGCGCGTGTGTGGAGAGAGCTTTGATCTGCACCGTGGTTACAGGTCAGCCGGGGTACACGGTTTGTGGTTTGGCTCGCTCGAGACGAAATGGCTTATGTAATGGCCTTTTCGGTCATGTGACGCTCGAGCGAGCTTGAGGAAAATTTCGTCTTGAGCCAGGTCTTCGCTTCTGATTACCAACAACCAACAAGCTTGCGTGATGGCCTCTCTCTCTAACAATATAAGTTAATTATTTAGAAAGTACTTAATAATTGTTTGCATAGCAGCTTCTTTTATTAAAATTGCTTTTTTTACAGCCTAATTACTAATATGCCAGTTTAGAAGTAGTACTAGTAATACCTCTGTAAGGTGGCTGCTGGCTGCCTCAAGCTTCCCAAGTATAAAAAAGTAAGTTTAATTTCCCTTCTTTTAACTACTTACTAACTGCTTATTAATTACTTACACAGGACAAAGATGACTGCGTCTACATATATTATGGGGAGGTGTTTTGCAGGGTCCTGTCAGATAAGGCTAGACTTGTTAAACCACGGGTTGGGGCGGGTTTTCAGGGCTAGCTGATCCGCCCGCGCGGGTTTTGGGGTGGGTTACCTAGACAGTAAACCGCCCATGGGTTAAGCAAATAATCTTTGTCACGGTCTTACGCCCCGTGATCATGAGCCTGCATAGACTACAGAGCTCATCCTGGACACGGAGCCCGGAAGGAGCGTCGCGTGATTAGTCAGTTCATCGCATACACCGGTGTATGCGATGAACCAACTTCTGCCATATCTGACCGCCTACCAAATCAAGCTAAGCTTTGCTTCGTAGAGACATCCCACAAACGATCTCCTCATGTACATAATTCTCTTTTCCATGCTTAGGATTCCGAATATAAGCACCGGAATGGTTATTTTAATGTTCTGACTGGCTTGTGGTAACAATCCTAAGCATCATCTCATTATCTCTCTTCTTTTTCTTCGTCGATCGAGGCTTTACGGGCCAAAAAACCCACTGTGGGTAAAAGCCCAAGTAACATGATTGGCTTCCCGCGTATACTGACGGCGCTCCTAACAGTCGGACCAACTGAAATCCCCAAATCCTGACTTGGCAGACCCAGCAGGAAGCTTGACAATGTATAACAACACCTGAAATCCTGAACTAAAGCCCGAACCAACGCTAGAACTGCTCAAACACCTGAAATGGCTAGGTCAGCCCAGAACCTGCCCGAGGAACTAGCCAGAGCGCCTGTATGTGACTGGCTATGTTTCTTGATCCTCCCTCAGAATGCCGAGGAGTCTGTCTAGTATAAAGAGTTCGCCCGCGAGCAGATCGCCCAAGATGACAAGGAGTAGAGGCATATACAAGAGACATGTGATCGCGTTTTTGATCAGCATCTGCAAAACTACGAAGCCCTCTGTCTTGAGAAGGCAGTTCTGGAAACAGAGAATGCTGACCTGAAGCAGCAGATTCTTGACCTTAACAAGGAACTGGAAGAAGATCCTATAACTACCAAACTCTGCAAGGAACTTGAAAAAGTTACTACAAAACATAATAAGATAGCCCTCTGCCTTGCCTGTAAAAGCAGCCGTGCTATGTCTGCAATACCTGCAACTAGTGCCCTAAGGTCTAAATAGATTACTAACCCTGAAAAATTGTCTGATGGCAAGGAAGACCTGGAGTTTAAAGAATAGTTGCTTGCAATAGAGTACAAGTTAACTGTTAATACTGACCACTTTTCCTCTAAATATGGCAAGATTACCTATATCCTGAGCCGCGTGAAGGGCCTTGTATATTAAACTATGTACCCCCGCGTACATACAGGCAGTAAGAACCCATATCAGACTGCAAAGGAAGTCTTTGACCACTTAAGAGTTGTCTTTATAGACCCCAACCGCAAGAAGCAGGCCAAGCGCGAATACAGGGAGCTAACAATAAAGGGCAAGACCTTTAGCAAGTACCTCCAGCAGTTTTCTGTATTAGCACAGGAAGCTGGTATTAATCCTAATAACTACAAGGATAACCTTTATAAGTTGATAACAAGTTATATAAAGTTTGCAGTTCTGAATTACTATAATAATACAAGCATGGGCTTTGATGCCTTTGTTAAGAACTATTACTACACTGCAGACACCCTTGCTTTTATTAACAAGACCAAAGTATGCAACAAGCCTTAGAGTCAAACCGCATCCACGATCCGTAGTCAGGATAGTGGCAAAGCTCCCAAATTAACCAGCATAACTAGGACTGCAGCAGTAACTACCACGCCAGTAGAAAAGGCTCCTCAGGGAGGATGGGCGCTGATAACTGCGGAAGAATATCAATGCTGCTGCCTGGAAGGCCTCTGCTTTTACTATTACCAGAAGGGTTATATAATACCTAACTGCCCAAAGAAAGCCGTGCAGGCCACTGCCCCTGCTCTGCAATCCCTAGAGCCCCCCCCCCAAGTACACTGAGAAGGAGGAGCCAAAAAATAACCAAGCTTAGGAAAAGTCTCCCTCCTAAGCAGACAAAGTATTAATTTATATATATTAGACCTCCGGCAGCTGCTAGGTCGTGAGGAAGACAGTTTCTTAATTAAAACATTAATTACCCACCAGGGTATGGCTGTTGAAATAAGTACACTAATTAATACTGGAGCAAATACTTTTGCATGTATAGATTTAGACCTTGCAACCAAGTTAGCAAGCTGCTTTGGGGTCTTTATGGAATATATTACAGGTAACTATAGAGTTACCAGGTTTAGTGGAGAGCACACAACACCCCTTACACACGCAATATTCCTGGATCTTGTGGTCAACGGCCGCAGGCTACCTCGCATGCCATTCCTAATCCTGAAACTGGGATATTATGACATGATACTGGGCCAACTGTGGCTAAAGAAGCACTGTATTCTTCCTGACTGTAATACTTAACAACTCTGGTGGCCAGAAGACCTGCCCCTCCATGACAAGGTCTTTGCAAAAATGTTTCTCCTGATTTCCACAAGAGCACTTGACAAGCAACTAATAAGCCGGGAATACCAGCAAGAAATTGTACAAAGAGACTGCAGGATGGAGCTAGAAGAGTACCTGGTGCAGGCCTGCCACTGGCCCCGACAGACCCAGCAAATAGATTACCAGATCATGCTAGCAAAGATAGAGCACACTATAAAGGCCTCCTACAAAGACCCAGAGCTGCAGGAGTTACAAGAGCCAAAAATTAATAAGCAAACAAAGGCTGCCAGGAAACTAACAAACCTGGGTATTAATATTGCTATTATCAGGGCGGCCGGATTTTACTAGACAGCTTTAAAGAAGGGCAACGCAGTATTTATTACCTTAATAACAGAGATTAATGCTATTATAGCAGATTGCAAGGCCCCAAAGGCCCCCCTAAAAAACAAAAAGGATAAGATTGCACAGATTAAACAGATTTTCCCACTGTAATACCATGACATGATAGATATTTTCTGGAAACAGAAATTAGATGAACTGCCTCCACTGCAGGAAGGTTATAATGCCAAAATTAAGCTAATAAAGCCAAATAATATCAACTACGGCCCCTTGTACAAGATGTCGGCAAAGGAGCTTAAGGCAGTGAGGCAGTACATTGTAGATAACCTTAAAAAGGGGTTTATTAAGCACTCTGCAGCACCTTTCGCATCGCCCATCCTAATAGCTGAGAAACCTGGGGGTGGATTACACTTCTGCGTAGACTACTGCAAGCTAAATGCCATTACCCGAAAAAATTAATACCCAATCCTGCTAATTAATAAAGTTCTGGAACAAGTTGCTTATGCAACAATCTTTACAAAGCTAGATATTTGCCAGGGATTCTACCAGTTATGCATGGACCCAGAGTCAGAGGAGTTAATAATATTCTGTTCTTGATTTAGCAGCTTTAAATATAAAGTCATGCCTTTTGGCCTGGCAAATAAACCAGCAATCTTTTAGCAATATATAAACTTAATCCTTATAGACTGCCTGGACAAATTTGTGACAGTATTTATTAATAATCTGCTAATTTACAGTAACAATGCCCAGGAATATAAGATACATGTAAGAATGGTTCTAAAGTAGCTAAGAGCTGCAGGCCTGCAAGCTGTAATTCACAAATGCAAGTTCCATGTTATACAAATAAAATATCTAGGGTTTATTATCTCTACTAAAGGAATAGAGGTTGATCCTGCAAAGATCTTGTTAATTAGCAACTGGAGTATTCCAAACACAGTAAGGGGTGTACAGTTATTCCTAGGGTTTTGTAACTTTTACCAATACTTTATCAGGGGCTACAGCCGTATAGCCAGCCCACTAAACTGTCTGACCTGTAAGGATGTACCTTTCACATGGGATAATAATTACCAGGAAGCCTTTAAGACACTAAAGCACATGCTGACCTTTATACCTATCTTGCGCCATTACAATCCACAGCTCCCTACTCAAGTGGAAACAGATGCCTTAAGAGGAGTAGTGGCGGGAGTCCTTTAGTAAAAACATGGGGACCTCTGGCACCCTATTGCTTACTTCTTAAAGACCATAAGTGCTGTAAAGCTAAACTATAATATCTATAACAAGGAAATGCTTGCAATTATATATTTCCTAACTAAATAGAGGGCTAAACTTGAAGGCTTGCAGCATGAGGATTGCTTTAATATCTATACAGACCACCAAGCACTGGAATACTTTATGACAAAACAGAAACTTAACTGTTAGCAGGCTAGTTGGTCTAAATTCCTCTCTTAATTCCATTTCCTAATATGTTATCGCCCCGGAAAGGAGAATACCCTTGCTGACGCGCTCTCCCATCTGGAGGAGATGCCTAATAATGCAGAGGACTGTACAGCAGTGTTGCTACACCCTGAATAGTTAGAAGAAGAAGTTCTTCCCCAGAGCTCCACCAAGTTATTACTGGGGGTAAGAGGGAATACCAAGATCGCGCCATTAGACGTGGGCTTACACATTGTGGACTATATCCTAACAAGGAACTATACCAGTCTGCTTCTGGAGCTGTATCAGGAGAAAGCACGTAAGGAACAACAGGATTGGATATTAGACGGGGAAGGGTATTTGCTTTTTTGGAACTGCTTAGTTGTCCTAGATAAGGACAATCTGCTAGCCTGTTTGTTAGACAAGATATATTGGCAACCATCTACAGCTTACCCAGGGCGTACAAAAATAAAGGCCTTGGTTAAGGCTTGTTACTACTAGCTAACATGGAGTCAAGACATAACACAATACCTTAATAACTACATGGTCTGCAAACATATAAAGAAGCTGCAAGACCTACCACCTGGTTTGTTGCATCTACTTCCAATTCCCGAGCAGCCATGGCAGCATATTAATATTAATTTTTGTTCCTTCCCAAAGTCCAGGAATGGTTATAACACTGCCTTTGTTGCAGTATGCTGGCTAAGCAAGCAGGGACATGCTATACCATGCAAGAAAACTATTACAGCTCAAGAAATGGCTTGCCTTTTTGTTATATACTTCTATCCTTGGATAGGGCTTCTGGATTTGGTAGTTTCAGACCGCGGAGGCCAATTTGTATCGGAATTCTGGGACGAGTTTTGCAAAATCCTAAGGGTGAAGGTAGTCCTTACATCCGGCCAGCATCCAGAAGCAAATGGACAAGTAGAAGTCATGAATTAGTGGATTGCACAGTGCTTACAGCCTTTTATATCCTACTACCAAGATGACTGGGATAAACTCTTACCTGTATTAAACTTTGCATTAGCATGTCTGCCTAGCAAATTAACTGGCATATCCCTATTCTTGGTTGAACGAGGCTTTGAACCATGCATGTCTATGGACTGGAAGACCCCTGCAGAGCTGTTAGCTAGGTCTGCTAGCCGCAGCAAGGCACTTGATATGGCAAAGCAGATCCAGGATGCCTGGAAATTTGCAAAGAAGCATATGGCTACATCACAAGAGCGCATGAAGCGAAATGCAGATTGCAAAAGGCGTGATGAATTCTTCAAGGTAAATGACTGGGTCATGCTAACAACAGATAACTGGAACCTGGGTTGTCCAAGCAAGAAACTGGCGGAGCAGATGACCGGGCTGTATAGAGTTGTGGAGAAGGTTGGCAATTCCTACAAGCTGGATCTACAGCCTGGGTTGCGAATACACCCTATATTTTTACCTGACAAATTGCGCCGCGTGTTGAAGAGTGACCCATTACCAGGACAAATCATTGATCCTCAGGGCCCGCTAGAGATCAATGGTCAGGAGGAATGGGAGGTAGAGGAGATTATAGCTTCAAGACTCTGCAGGAAGAAGCTGCAATACAAGGCTTGCTATGTTGGCTACAACTTTAACAATAAATGGTACCCTGCTAGCGACTTCATAAATGCACTGGAGAAGATTGCAGAGTATCACGCGCGGCATCCAGACAGACCAGGGCCTCCAAAATGACTTGCAGAGTGGCTTAGAGCAGCCAAAGCAGACAAGTACTTGCTGGTTACGGCGGATGACGACCTACCCGCAACCCGGAAATGAGGACATTCCCGTTTTTATAAGGGGGGGTTGTCACGGTCTTACGCCCCGTGATCATGAGCCTGCATAGACTACAGAGCTCATCCTGGACACGGAGCCCGGAAGGAGCGTCGCGTGATTAGTCAGTTCATCGCATACACCGGTGTATGCGATGAACCGACTTCTGCCATATCTGACCGCCTACCAAATCAAGCTAAGCTTCGCTTCGTAGAGACATCCCACAAACGATCTCCTCATGTACATAATTCTCTTTTCCATGCTTAGGATTCCGAATATAAGCACCGGAATGGTCATTTTGATGTTCTGACTGGCTTGCGGTAACAA
>QPHH01000003.1:629987-677908 GCA_003574815.1 Aspergillus spinulosporus | reverse complement strand
AGATTATTTGCTTAACCCATGGGCGGTTTACTGTCTAGGTAACCCACCCCAAAACCCGCGCGGGCGGATCAGCTAGCCCTGAAAACCCGCCCCGACCCATGGTTGTGCTCTCGGGCTGTACAGGCTGGTTAAGAGCTGCGCTCTACCACAGATACAGATAGAGATAGGTGAGCGCGGAGGTCGAGTATACGTGATGGGATGGATTAGTGGATCGTTATGAATAGAATGTTTGATATGCTTTCTAAGGATTACAGTGTCTAATATATGGTTGAGCTCTCTCATTAATTATTAACGCGAAATGTTAAGAGTATAGATCAATCCAGCTGCAGCTGCGCGCCATAGTAACAATTCTCTCAATTCCGAGAGCTCTTTTCTTTTCCTTTCTTTTCCTTTTACTTTTATTTGTTATTTTTTGCATTGAATTTCCAGACTGGGGCCCGCCAATTATGGTCTTCAGTCATTGTATACAGGTCAAGGGAAGTGGTATGCCATTCTTAGCGGCCTGCGACATTTGTGCGGACTATTGATCCAACAAATCCGCTGGGACTCTCATGCGCTATGTCTGCACTTATTGTCCTAATATGACCCATGCCTTCCCTGCATGGCAAAGTATATCAAGGTAGCCAGCTCCTTTTGTATGCTGAACGCGAATCTCCTCGTGTTTTAGAGAATCATCGGGATGTCAGCCACCAAATCGACAGATACAATGAAACCTAGTGGTATAGCTAAAACGCCTTAAGACCTCATCAGTCTTGAAGCGGATGTTTTGAAACATGACAGAATAGATAGCTCTGCTGTTACGCAGCCTGATTTGATGCTGCGGGAGTTATAAAGGTTGCAATGTGATGTTATAGTGGAACAACAGGGAGTGTTGTGTTACAAAAGAGAATGCAGAGAGGCGGGTTGCTCAGCCAAGCAACAAGGAGGATCGTGGGAATTCTAGCTCGCACGCTAGACCAGCTGAAGGGGATTGGAATTGAAATACGGTACGGAGATATACAAGATGGAAAATCTAGACGCAGCCCCTTCAAGAGGAGACTTCTCCAACCTCTCTTTCACGATCTATCTAATCATATGACACGCAAGAGAGACAGTAGGAATACCCTAGAAAAACGAATATAACACAGCCAGTGCTTGTCGTGGTGACACCCAATACCTTGCGGTCCAAATCCATCACTCAAATCCAACTCTTTCCTCATGTACCTCATCAACATTACCACCCATATTAATGTCTATCAAATCTTCATCACTACTATAGTACTCCTCCTCTTGATTCGACACCATAAATCGAGGACGCCCGAGTCCAGGCGCAGTCACACCTTCTGCCTGGGCACTCCTCGTAGTGAAGAACGGGTGTTCCCTTCGCAGCGGCCAGTTTTGACAGATATAGCCCATCGGGGTATCAGTAACGTCCTGGCCCTGACGACGGATTGCGAGCCATTCCTGCAAAAAGTTAAGGCGGTTCTTCGCCCAGGAATCCAGCGATTCGTCTTCCCCGCCTGGTTTTCGGGTGAGCGAATAAAGAGGGTTTGAGGCATCTTCGTACTCTGAGAAGGGAAAGTAGAGTCTTCCTGCAATAATACCCAATTCGAACGGGAGCCAAGCTGGGGGGGTCCAGCCGTCGGGGAGGCTGGGTAGTGAATAGTAAGTCAGGTTATTGAAGTGGAGCATTGATTTGGTCCAGGGCGCTGCATAGAGAATGAGGTGAGTGTTTCGAGGCGTAGAAGCCCTCATGATTGGGATTAGGATCTCTGCTTCCTCGCTAATAATCACCAGAGCTGTCTCAGTAACAATATTATAGAGCAGCCAATTCACGGGTCGAGTGTAGGTATCGTCTTTCTCTGATTTCTTCAGCTTGACAGTCCTTGGAAATTCCGCGGAAAGGTAGAGATGGGACACTAGAGAGGAGCCTTCGATTTTGTACTTCTCCCCAAGGTGCGTCTTTTCCAGCCATTCCGACGCTGATAGAATGCCTGAAGGCCCAAGGGGGTCTCCTTTAGCGAAATTCAAAATGGACTCATGTAGACCGGGGAAGCGTAGGGCCTTTTTCTGACTAGGACGTTGTATCTCCCTTTCCTCCTCAATTTCGTATGCCACTTCACGTTCCTGCTCTACTTGCTCAAGAGCTGAACTAATGGCCGACCCCAATCCATGAGACTCCAGTCGTCGCTTCTCCAACGCTTGTATGAGCCTGTCCACTTTACACGCAGAGGCAAAGGAGGTGAGTGATGACGCTGATGCGGTTTCCTCGCGGTAGGTCGGTTCGTATAGTTGCTCGAGGGTTTGCTGTTCGGGTTGCTGCAGAAGTTTGAGGTAGGCTGTTCTGTGTTCGGCATTGGATAGGATCATTTTGTGCGTTGTTGCTGCTTGCAGCCGGGTAGTGAAGTCCCTGCCTTGTGCAAAGTACAAAGGTGAGAGCTCACGGTTGACTGCGCACGTCTGGTCGAGCAGCCAAGCGACGACGTCAGAGGAATCCAGTTTATCTTTCGAGGTCTTATTACAAACATGCAATATGCTCTGATGAACTTCTGGCGGTGCGATGAAGGTTACGGATTGCGTCGAACCGAGCTGACGAAGCCTCATGGCAGCTATAGGTTGATCAGTAATAGTTGAGTAGTCATGTAGACATGAAGGCTTACCTTGCACTGTATGGTCTTTGGTCTGTCCCAAGCCCAACGTCAAGGCTCCATGCGCCGTTGGGGGAAATCTCAAGTCGACGCCACGACTTCTCGCCTCATCTAAGTAGACTAGGGCTTCACTGAGGTCATCTGCGAATGGACTTGCAAAGAGCGGCGCGCGCTTAAAGTTCCGATACATTACCCATGGTGTGTTGTCGTCACCAAAGTATACTGCTCCCTTAGCTTTCCAGTCCGCCTGTAACCATGTTTTCGCCACGGTCTCGTTGTTCATCTCCATGATAAAAGCACCGGCATCAATGAGAACCCGAATATTCTCCTTATGCAGGTACTCCAACAGCGCATTCTCAGACATTCGTCTTTCGCACCGCCCAGTAGCCACTCGATAACACCGATTCCTGGGCTGAAGAAGGTAGGTCAGCACCTCAGCATTCGTATGTGACAGGCCTGGCAGGTCGCGCTGCTCAATGGTGAGTGGGAGAAGTCGTCGGTTGTCATTCGTTCCGGAGAAGCCGGTCGTGAAACCTGGATTGACCCATAGGCCATCTGTCGAGCGATATTGCGAGCCGTGACTCAAAATCAAATCCCACCCAGATGCTGATAATTTGGTGGCAAATTGTCTGGCATGCAGAGGGAACACAAAATTGCTCAGGAAATGATTGATGACCTCTCGCGTGTAGCGTAAGTGCCTCCATATTTCAGCAACCAAGCCTGCATCGTCCGTTGTGATGGTAGCCCAATGTCGTAACGCCTCCGGAAGTGTGGCCGAGGTTTGTGTCCAATGCTCGTATTCAGTGGCCGGATGATCGCTTTTTAGAACTGCTCCCAGGCTTTTCTTAAGCTGCTGCTGGCTCAAGCCCTCGTAGTAGAATGCGAGACAAGTGAATAAGATTGCGACATCTGGATGGCCCCATTCGGCCTGCTCAGATGGGACTCCCTTAGCGTGGAAAGGCACTGCGATTGAGTCCCTACCGGGGTGAAGTCCGTACTCAACGTTCCAGCGTTTCTTGAGGCACAGAATGAGAATCCCGTGTACCAGCAGTCCTCTAAGTAAATAAACTACTTTGCGTAATTTGGGGGTATCAGGGAACAATTTTGCAACGCGTTTCGTCACAGACTTATCGACTTTTTCTTCGGTAATGAACAGCCTGATCGCCTCTTTGTCCTTTGTGTTGCAATCCCGGAGCGGCAACAAAGATGTCTTTTCACTGCATATATCTTGCGCAATTTTATGAACCAAAGCGTGTTCCACGTCTTTCCGTAGTATGTAAGTCACGGGAAAACCAGTTGAGTTCCGCTCGAGAATGTCGATGCTCCGTGGGTACTCCTGAGCGAGGTCTCTAAGGTAACATGCACAGAGACTAAGAAGAGTCATGGCGACCTCCCATCGCTCAGGATTGCCATCGACCGCAAGCTGCGAGCCGCCAGGGTATATGAGCTGCGTTTTCACAGCCAGCGTAAAGTCCGCTTCGTCAATCACATCCCGAGAAACTTCCTCTAGCCATTTTTGCGTGTCGATCATCACACTCGCTTCTGGTAGTTTCGAGTCAGCGAGTCGTTGGAGTCCACTGAGTTTGAATGACAACGTATGCTCCGGCACGCCTAGTATAATACCTGAGTTCAGCAAAGTTTTCTCATGTAGCTGACGGTAGTCTTCCAGAATGGAGTGTGTTGTCCGAGTCCTCCGGGAAAACGGGACATGTACAATATCTCGCCCAAGGAGTCCACCAAGACGAGACTGAAGGATCTGTGCTGCCTGGGATAATAGGGCTTTTGGAATAAGAAGCCTGCTCAGCACCTCACCGTTAGCCAGAACCGCGGCTACCATTGGTATAATTACAGATGTTTTCCCCTGGCCCATGTTCATTTGAAGGACGGAATTGGACCCGGAGGAAGGTGAAATCATCTCCATGGCTACGGTAACCTGGTCTTGCCGGATCTGAATGTTTGCATCAATCTCGAGTAGTAACCAGTCAGGAAAATCAAGCGGATCCCAATTCACATGGCCAGGATCCGTACGATCGCGATTGACTGTATTTTCCTCCCGCTTCGTAGCAGCCTCTTTCAGCCTGAGAAGCTTCTGCAGCTTGGCAATCGCTAGAGCATATGAAACAAACAATTCTTTCATGCCAGGTCCAAACTTATGACGAGATTTCGAACGTAACTGTTGTAGAATTGTAGTTGGAGTCAGGATCGGCCAAAGGTTGCCTCTAGATAGCCAGTTGAATCTCTCATCAGAAGCGGAAAGAGAATTACTGATGCAGTCATAGTAGTCTTTGATCTTAGCGCGGGATAATAGAATATCCTGATCAAGATTTCCTTTTTCCCTGAGTGGATTGGCTCGATGGACCTGGCCGGTGGCTCCAATTGTCTTCAGAGCTGCGATGCTTTGTTCCAGATCTCGAGCATATACAGATTTGACTGGGCACTCCGACCGTCCAAGTTGATGTACGATGTTTTCGAGCTCGATGATTTGCGCTGACAGAGACCGCAAATTGTTGGAGTCCTGGGTGCTAGTCGGCGAATCTTCAACTTCTAGGACCGCAGTCTCCACAGGTAGCCCCAGAGATTCAGAAAGCTGAAGTGCCGGCTTGGTTAAAAGGTCTTCTTTCAGTCGAGGATAAGAAGTGAAGTTGAAATTTTGCTTCGGGCCTAGGTATTCCTTACGAAGGCGGCCTGATGTCGCCGAAGACGCAAGATCATAGTTCGCCGTGTAGTGATGATTTAGGATCGTCTGGACCTTCTCTATATGACGTTGGAAGTGTAGATTATGATAAATCCTTGTCCACTCCGGTAGCAGAGCCTTCATGGCCTTCGCTTTATCTAAGTCCTTCGGCTCGAAACATTCCGCAGAAGGTTCTGCGCAAGGCCATTGTCGAACCAGTAGCTCCGCTAGTTCAACGCCCTCATTCTCACATTTTTCATCGTAGGAAAACGCGGAATCCTTGTAAAACCGATGTCTCTTTGAAGTCGTGGGTCTGGCAGGGTAAGACATCCTGATAATTGGTAGCAGCAAATCAATAGTAGGCTTCTCGTCCCTAGCGAATCTAACAAAAGAAGGAAAGCGAGGAAACGGTAGGCCGTTTCTAAACTCTGGAAAAACGTAAAAAGATACAATAACCCGCAGCGCCGTCATATTTACCCCATCTTGAAACGCTATCACACCCAGTTGGAAGGTTAGGTTGTGAACATCTTCTTTATTCGACGTTCTGCTTATATTAACGAGACCTCCCCACTCTTCAGCAAGGTTTAGCGAAAGATAATCGCTGATGTTGTAACAAGTGAATGTGTTCGAATAACCGCCAATCGACGGCCAGCTTTCGAGTAAGCTTATTAGATCTTGTGTGGTGTGCATCGCCGATGGCTCATTAAGAAGTAAGGTCACGACTTCGCGAACATTGGTCACTCTCTTTGAGTTAGACCAGCCGTCGCGAGCCACATATGGGATGTCTTCGGTCAGGGCGGGCTGTGAAGAATCAAAGGCTTCAAATATTGACCGTCGCCGATGAGCTCGTTCGCGCAGATGACTTATGCTGGGGGGCATGGTAGGCTCGTTGATCGAATCTGCTTGCTTGGTAGAGAACCTGGATAAGACTTCAGATCTCTTGATAATAACCTCGACAAGGGGATAGAAGCCTTCATGTTGGATGGTCACAGTCAAATGAGGATCCCAAAACACCCTCTGCTGACACCGCTTGACTTTTGGATAGTACTCCCTTTGCGGTGTCAGACTAGCGATCCGAAGCAAGGTTTTTCTAGCATCAAGAGATAAAGGCACCCATGGCTGGCAAAAGCCTGATCGGAGGCAATCAAGAGCTTCTTGCGTACCAGTTCGACCAGTGAGCGGGTCTGGCAATAAATGACTTGTCAGAGCGTGCAGTTGAGCCTTTGCATACAATAGTCGAGGATCAGCAGGGCATTCGAGTCGTCGAAGCACGTTGTTGATGGTGTACCTGACATAGATTCCATTGCTCTCCAGCTTTACCCGAACGTGGCTCCCGTGGCGTGCCCAGCTGGGGTCACCTAAGGGGACGAGTATGCTACGCTGGCTGCTTCGGTCGTCACGTAACACAAGCATACTTTGGAGGCCATAAAAGGTACCTGGGTCTTGATCACGGTCTATTAAAGCTCCAAGTTGACGACACTTGAGTGAGCCCGATTTCGTAAGGCTAAAGTCAAGGTTCATGCGCTTCAGCTCGACGACGAGAGTTTTGGGAGTCAGTATGATAGTGATCCGATTTGACTGTTCAAAGTGTTGGAATACCTGCGAAATCTGTCTCGCGAGGCTGGAAAATGGGTCAACCAATGTAACTTCTCGCCGCTCACATCTCCTAGTTCGAATATTTATCATCCAATTTCCTTCCCTTCTCTTCCAAATGCGTGGCTTTTGCCTCACTTCAAGAATGCCAGTGCGGAGGTCCATCCAATGAACGCAATCGAAAATCAGAGGATATGGAAGGTCAAAGTCCGGGCCGCGCCCAAATACACTTCGTGGCACCAATTCCAAAATGCTTCTGTATGCCTCTGCTCGTATGACTAGCTGTTCACCACGATGACCTAGATGGATTCGATGTCCATCAGCAGAGTTGAGCAGTGTCCACTCCATTCCAGGGTGATTTGAAGATAGAGCAAACAGACGCTGACTACCGAAGAGTTCTTTCAGAACTGGTGAGTCCCGAATGTCAGCTGGCAGTTTTCCGATTGTTTTACCATCAACGACAAGATGACCTTCAAGAATATGGAAATAAAATCTCTGTGATACGATGCCGTCTGACGCATCGGTTTGGGAGGTAACCCAATTCTCATAAGGGGGCGATAACAATTTCCACTCTCCATATTTCCGTGGCGTGTTGTCTGCTTGGGGCCAAGCAGCGTCAATGGCAGCTCCAATGCTGTCAGATTCCTGCATAGCACTAGTACCTATCAATGTTGACATCTGACTAGTCATCTTGATGTCCCGGATCAACATATTCCTTGTCATGTTCGAAAAGAGGCTCAAATCGGCAACCAAACTCTCTTGCATGGCCAAAGATGCGTCAAAAAAACACCTCAAACTTTCCGAATCAAGCAGTGCTTGATTGGTCAACCAAGGGGTAAAGGTCCTTCGACAGAGGAGCGCTGACAGAAAACAGTATCTGGCGGCGGTATTGGCCACATTCACTTCATCAGCTTTCCTTGTTTCGTCTCGTAGTAGTTTAACCCAGCTCATAGTTATTTGCCGGATCCTTAGGAGGACCCTCTTGGTCGCGGAACGGGACTCTGTAAGGCCCAGGGAAAATAGTCTCAAACAAAATGTAAGAAGGGTTTCCATCATATTGTGCTCGCGGTGGTTCGTGGCTATTGACTCTACATGCCGGCTAACTTGCTCTGTCATTCTTTGACAAAACTGTTCATCCCTGAACATAACATGAACGGCCCGGAAGTTAGTGTGTTCCAGCCTAGGGCCCGCCTGTAATGCCAGGTGGTGAAACAGGATCAACGTCTCTTGTAAGCTGAAGTTGATATTTGAAGACCCTAATTCGGCTAGGATGGATAGCCAGCGGCTGTTCCTGCCTCCGGTAATGGTCTGATGTGCTGTAAACTCATGCATCGTGAGAGCCGTTGGACAATCGCTAATGTTAGCTGCAATTTTGTAGGAAGAGGGTCCTTCTGCGTCAGGAGCAAAGCACGGCGAAGAATAAAGACCTGAGAACGGGGACTCTTTCGGAATTCGAAGCAAAAAGTGGTGTGCAAAGCTCAGCTGCTCAGGGTAGTCACTGAACCATAATTCCCTCTTAGAGTCGTAGAAAGAGTACCTCGGGCCATGCGGAAGTATGATATCCTGAACGGTAGCAGGAAGCTTTCTCCAGCTATAATGTGTTCCCAAAAAACTCTTCTTTGGCGAGGCCAGACTAAAATTGCTTGCTCGGTTCTTACTGTATATTTTGAGCTGGGAGTAATCGGTGAGCAATAATTCTGGTTTGCCCTTAAGGGAAGGACTTGGTTTAGTGCACAGCCTTTTCACAATATTCCAGGTGACTTCACGATAAGCAGCTAAATCACTTGGTGTCTGAAGCTCAAAAAGTACGGCCTTCTGCTGAACTTCGCTCTGGAGATCAACTGGGAGATAATCTTCATGGACGTCAATTTTGAGTCGGCGTCGGGACCTCAAGTAATAGCAATGAATGCAGCCACGAATATCGTGAGATCCGTCAGGGTTGCGAAGTAAAGTGCAACTTGTGGATCTCAGCTTGTCAGTCAGATGATTGAAAGTCCTATTTATTTCCTTTAATTCTTTTTTCTTGTGATCTTCAGCTTCCTGTGACGCTCTCAGTATACGTTGTTGCAACTTGTGAAGCAGGCCTGCGCTAGGTGAATCGAAATACCGCTCAGCAAAACAGCCAGGTTTTGGGTCTCCGAAAATCGTCATTTTGCCATATTTGGCTTCTGTAGAGCGAGAGTGAAGGTAAGACTGGATGTTTTGAAGACGTCTCATATCTCTCCACCGTTCTAGAAGTAATACGTCAAGGAGCTCAGGATTGAACCATGGATGAAAGTCCCTCAAAACAGGATATGTCTTCGTTGCAGCTTTGTCCATGGCTACCCACAAGTCGAAGATGCTGAGTATAAAAAGTGAAAACTGCTCAGGGTCATCTTCGTACGCGTCCCCAACGGTCTCCATATAGTTCCCGATGGAGGATGCCAAGTCTATGCATCGCTTGCTAATTGCTTCCGCCGTGGATGGAAGCTCAAATGTGTCGGAGGCTATAGCCGCCTCACGATTCGCAAGCATTGAATACCTCTCGGCCAAGGCGGCGACCTGCTTTGTCGTACTGCTTGTCACAATACTTTCAAGATGGCTTGGCTCTAGAAAGCTTGTTTGAGGGGCTTCGTGTTGACACGGGCGGAAAAGATCCTTGAGATATTCGATGCTATTAGGAAGTGTCAGGTAACAGTCACCGGGCGTACACGAGGGCAGTTTCGGGATTCGGCGCTGAAAATCCTGTTTCCAGAAATTCCATTCTTTCTGGATCGCTGCGGTCGCAGTATCAATCGAGGCAGTGCAGTAAGGTTCAATCAAGCGAAGAACTTCAGTGTATACCATGTGTACCTGGGCAGAACCGGACTGTTTCTCTGCTTCGAGCTTCGCCAGCCGGCGGCACAACTTGACCATCAACAAATGGTAGTGCTCTGAGTTTAGCGCTGTCACGCAGTCATCTAGTAGCTTTGATAAGAACATGCACATCAAGCCTTTGTACTGTAGACGTCCAGCCTCTCCGAGTTGCACGTGTAGCAGGCTTTGAAGGCAGACTCTCAGAGTAAGCCACATAGGGGAGCGCCGCCAGGGAACTTTCGCCTGGTCCCAACAGACATCATCATTGACGCGCTTCCTCAAATATGGCACAGATAGTCGTTTGCCATTGGCCTCGAGGAGAGTCATCAAAAATTGTGTTATGAGCGCAGGATCACACGTGTCTCGATCCTCAGTCACATCCTTACCTGCTTTGCGAACCTTGGCAGCAAATTGAGGAAGATGTTCAACACTTGCCTTTTCAAGGAACGTGGCAAGGTTCTCTTGAAAGCTGTGATCGGAGAAAATCTCGTGGGGTAAAGAAACTGCACACCCGGGAAAATCCCATTGCAAAGCACCTTTAGCAGCGAGGGTTCGTTCGGCAGATGCAGAGATCTCGAAGGCTTCGAAAATAACACCCGCTTCATCATGTCTAGTTTTCTCAACAGTGGCGTTAGCGACGTGGTGACTAAATGGAAAGAACGGAATTAGAAATGGCAAGAACTACCTGATGAGAAGACCTGCATTCTGTTCTTGGACACAAACGATCAGGGCATTCTCTGGGGATATTTTCTCCAGGGCTTCGACAAGAGCTGCCTTGTTGCAGATCACTCCTTCATTCCCGAGAGAAGACAGTCTCAATGTATTTTCCAAAATCTTCCAGGTTGGAAACAGCTCTTCTTGTGCCTTGGACTTCATCACCGTCACTGTGTTGAGCAGCCGACGTATCAGTTCCCTGTCGACTGCCTCAGAATGTTCGTCAGCATGTCCAGGTAACTCAGGTGGCAGGACAACGTGGTTGAAGATAGAACGAAGATCACATCCGCACGTAGTCATTGTGGTGGTGGCCCAATGGGCTCTGTTCGGTGAAGGAAAGAGATAGCGTAACAGGAAAAGAATAACCAGATCTAGACGAAGGAAGACGGATGAAAAAGATGCAATTAGATCAGAGTTCTAAAGTAAGAAGAGGTTTAAGAAAATAGAAGAGGTGTGTCGTGTGTTTGTCGTGTGTGGTGAGGGCAAACAGGTAAACACAAATTCTGAATTCATTCACGAGAATCACTCTGATGAACTTCATCGCTGAGCCGCAGTCCATCTTCTAGCAGAAGCTGAAACTGGCCTGTGAGTTAAAATTTCAAGTATGACACATTGTAAGCATGGAATTGGTATCTTGTTCGGCTTTATTCTATCCACTTTGGGAGCAAGAGGGTTTAAGTACTTTACCCAACCAACTGCTTGTAGAAGGACTATCTTCGGATGGGACATACTATCCCGTAGCAAGAGCAAAAAACTGATGGTATCCAACTAGCACAGAATAAATAGGGATTAGACTCTGTTGAGTAATAACGTTCTTCACGAAGTCCTCTGAATGAACGGGATGATGAAAGCCTCATTGTACGTGCAATGATTGGCCTGGCTACCACGAAACCATGGACACTTTCTCTGGCGCCAGATATTCTTATCAACCAGGCAGCTCGAATATCTATGTGCAGGACGACAGTTAGCCTGCTGGCAGATGTGAAAACACCAATGTGTCTTGGCATCCGCTACTTGGCTCAGGTATCTGATCTTTAGCAGGGATACAGAAAGTCTTTCGACGATTGAACGTAGAATTTGGGGCATTTCGATCAACGTAAACAACTATATTCGAATTTTCGTTGATGAGATTTTACTAAACAAATCCACAGATAGTGTAGATGATCAGTCAGGTACAACTGAACTTGCGCCGACGGTTCCGGGATATTCATCGGGTCGTCGTCGATTCTGTTTCTGTGGGGCGTGCAGCTCTCGGCAACGATTATTAATGGAGACCTCAAGTGGGCCATTTAAATATGAAGTCATTCCTTATCTTGGACTGATTTCTGCCGTTGAGGGGTAGGTAGTTTGTCCCAAATTCACTATTATCCTCAAGCGAACTATACGATGTCCTCAATCCAGCAGTGGACGACGTCCCTTCAAGGCTTAGACAGCCTCCGATTGGTTGAAGCCCCTAAGCCCACTGCAGGTCCTGGCGAGGTTCTCGTGCGCATTTCCGCCGTTTCACTGAACTACCGCGACTATGAAGGTACGTCGAAGCTAAGCAGCAAGGTACAAGAACCTAAGGCTAAATGAATGAACCACAGTGTGCTGCGGACTATACGGCCACCACAAATCCGTCAGCCAGGACAAGGAATCGCTCGTACCATGCTCGGATATGTGCGGAGAAATTGTTGAGGTCGGGGAGGGTGTGACAGGTTGGCAGAAGGGCGACAGGGTACTCTCGATCTTCCTCCCTGACCACCAGACTGGCCAGGTCGTCGAGAAGATGATGGCCAGTGGTCTTGGTCTTCCCCAGCCCGGGGTCTTGGCGGAATATCGTGCATTTCCTGCCCACGGCCTCGTTCGAGCTCCGAGCTACCTCTCGGATGAAGAAGCGGCCACTCTTCCCATCGCGGCGGTGACAGCTTGGATGTCGATCAACGGTATGCGCCCTAAGGGTCAGAATGGTGGTGAGGGGGAGTATATCCTTCTCCAGGGAACTGGCGGAGTGTCTATTTCAGGCTTGCAGATTGCCAAAGCTTCGGGAGCAAAGAGTAAGTTCCTCACTGCGTTCTGGTGGGCGGATGGAAACTCACAGCTATGTTTCTAGCAATCATCACCTCGTCGTCGGACAGCAAGCTGATGCAGGCTAAAGAGCTCGGCGCCGATTACACGATCAACTACCGCAATACTCCTCACTGGGAGGAAGAAGTATTAAAGCTGACAGACAATCACGGAGCCGATATCATTATTGAGGTTGGCGGTGCGGGTACATTGAAGAAGAGCTTTAACTGCATTGCCTGGGGCGGCCTAATCGACTGTGTAGGATATCTGAGCGGGAAAGTCGACGCCCCGGAGGACCGAACGAATGTGAATCTCCTCGCTCTATCTCGCAATGTGACGCTGAAGGGTATCATTAACGGTCCCAAGGACCGGTTCGAGGAGATGATTGCTTTCTACGAGAAGCACAGCATCAAGCCAGTGGTGAACAAGGTTTTCACCTTCAAGGAGGCCCCAGAGGCCTTCAAGTACTTGGCGAATGGGCAACACTTTGGGAAGATCGTCATCAGAATTGCATAGCCGGATAATGTATATATCTCAATCAAAATGGAGCGTACAACGTACGATTTCAGTAAGCACATTCTTGCCTTTTGTCATTCATTCATTCTTTCTTTCTTTCGAGCTTTTTCGTTTTCGGAGTTCAAATCGCAGTCATTTCAAGTCTACTAATAGTCCGCCGTGCGCACCAGCAGACGAGTAGAATCAACGGCTCGGCTTAATATCATCCGTCTTCGCCTGACTCAAATCCTCACCCAGTTCCCGCCCCGCAACAACAAGGGGCTTACACTCCTGCAAAACAAAAACCATCCTCGTCCACTGCGTCTCACTCGGATTATGCCAAGCATGCATTGTCCCCCTCTGCACTGCAATATCCCCTTTCTTGAGCAACCTCTTCTCCCCAGAATCCAACTGCATCTCAATCTCCCCCTCTAGGACAATACCATAATCCAAGCTCTGCGTCCGATGCATGAGCGGCGGCGATTTGGGCGCAAAATCCACGACTCTACAGACTGTTCCGCCTGGATTCACTAGACCCAATTTGTCGGAGGCAATGATGCGCTCGTGTTCTTTGATATCGGTATCGTCGTCGAGAACCACGGGGAAGGAGGAAGTCGTGTAGGCTACAGTGAATGCCATGGTGTTGTGCTCGAAGGAAGACCATTCGGCAGGGTTTGAGGACTGAACGATGGCTTTTCCGGAGGCGTCGTGACCCGTTATATAGCGGGTTATTGGGGGAAGGGAGCCCACGGAGAGCTGGCCTGGGTTTGGCGAGGACATTTTTGAGGTTTGGGCTCTGGATCTTGGTTTCGGTTTTGCGATGTCAAAGAGAATGATCTGTTCTGCAAGGTCTCCCGAGACTGTCGAAGAGGGGGACGGCCTTATATGTAGATGTCAGACGTGAGATGCCCCTCACTGAACATGCGGTCAAGCCAAGGCGAGCACGGTCCCAGACCAGTCAGCATGCAGCTGCATGCAGTGATGAGTTACTGCATACAGTCCCAGTTATCGGAACGAAGAAATACTCCGAGGCGAACCTTGAACGTGGTCATGTCCTGACAGGGCCGATAGCCTTGGAAGACTTCCCGGATTCTACGATAGCCCGGGTCTGAAATTACCAAAATATTCCATCATGCTCTTGGGAAGCTCGAAAGATGACCCCTCATTCTATGTTCCTTCAATCTGGACATATTCCGAGGGGGCAGTTGTGGGAAAGCAATTGATGACTCAACTCGGCCAATAACGAGAACATCAAACGCTCTATCACCTGGACGAATCCAAAGCAGTTATATCAGAGCACATTCATCAAGCCGAGGCATCCTAATATAGGGTCAAACACGGAAACCCCCAAACTTGGTATTAACACGGAAATACTTTGGCCGCTCGCGCATCCGCTGATCGTCCCTTGTTTACGTCAACGCCGATGATGGAGTCTTCTCCGGTGCAGATCGAGTACACAGCTCATCCGAGCTCCGCCAGAGCTCATATGAGCGTCACCCCCAAAACACGTGATGCCAAGGTCATTATTAAGCGGAACGTCTCGAGCGAGCTACTTTGAAATTTGTTGTGAATGCTCAAAGGGGAAAGGGCAGAAGGAAGCTGTTATCAACTACACGAACGTAGCCTACTAAGGATCGGATGCCATATGACGATTGATTTTCTATCTCGTTGACGATAGATCTCTCTCTCTGTCTGTGTGTTTTGTACGATACCTTCAGGGGTCAGATCCTCAGGGGTTGGAGATCGCGCCTAAGCCTGTGGGAAGAGATGGATGGTTCTCCCATTGGGTGGCCGGTATGGCCAGCCTATCTAAACAACTAGCTTACTAAATGATGACTAATCGAGGTCGAACCCCAGGGGCAGGCGGTACCGGAGGGCAGTATGCCCCGACAAAGCCACGATGTCACGTGGCGTAAGCCGGCATATACATGACATTTCCATAACAGTTTCTTTGTCTGCTTAGACTTGTTAAACCCGACCCGCGAAACCCGCCCCAACCCGCCCCGACCCGCCAAGAATTGGGTTGGGTTAGACCTAATAATCCATTGGGTTTTGGATATTTTTGGCTGCCCCAAAGCCCGGCGGAGCAACCCGCTGGGTTGCCAAGACATCTAAATATATATAGTACTGTATTTTGATTATATTTATATACTTAGATACTTTATAATACTGTATTCTAATACAGAATTTATTTTAAACATGCAGATCACTGCTTTTATAGGCATTGATCTGCATATTTGGGTTATTTGGGTTGTTTGGGTTGGGTTAGAATTATTTGCTAAACCCATGGGCGGTTTACTGACCAGGTAACCCACCCCAAAACCCGCGCGGGCGGATCAGCTAGCCCTGAAAACCCGCCCCGACCCGTGGTTTAACAAGTCTAGTATAACTTAATAAGGGGTTGCCAAAAGCTTTATATATAACAGAAAAGGCAATCAGATCTATATTTTGTTCCTTATAGCAGAGCCAGGCTCATAACTGTTAACTATTAAGGTGGTTTTTAGTACTGGTTTCAGTCATGTGACCAATGGATGCAACGAAATTATTAATATTAAAGGACCTCATCTCCTATCTACAGTCTGTATAGAGATTTATAACTATTATGATGTTTCTCCTGATCGTCAGGAGGTATATTAATCGTCTCCATAGCAGCTGGCTGAAAGGAAGGTCGACCGAGGTGCTGTATGATTAGTAAGGAGAGATCTCCGCCGGTTGACAAAAGTGTACCACGGGGTAGGATTCGCAGACAGTCCAGTACCTTACCTTAGGAGGGTGAGATGCCTGAGGTTGCCAACATCCAGCTCCACCTATCAGACGTTTGCCAACACCGCTCGCGTAAACCCTCCTGGGTCTTTGCAATGCTCTCTGCGTGCCGAAAAATAATCCCGAAAATGATTCCATCTTGTATTTGTTCTTCGCTGGTCTACATTCTTGGTAAAACCGAGTTTTCCTGGCTGATAGAGATCGTTGAGTGGATACGAAGGTGAACAAAGATGCTTAAATTCAATCAGATGGTCTTTGGCGGAAGCTCTTGCTACTAATGACACTTGAACGGAAAGCTAATACTACTAATGACATGCGTTCTGGTATATTACCAGAAACGGTATTCATGCATGGAAATACATGACATTCTAGTATTATGCAGACATGCAAAAGGAAGCCTCGCTCGTCCCAGGTACTGTACTACTACTACCAGTATGTATTTTTCCCAGTGACGCAATTATGATCAACCAGCTTCAGCTCGTTAGCCCAATCACGTTATAGTGTTCTCCTTTTTATGCCAATTTGCAATGCCTTATGACTTTCCATCATGGGCATTGCCACCAGTCGACAGCCCTAGGCTGTTATGTCATGCAGACTTTGCAGAGTGATAGCGTCTAATCCATAATGTACGCAGGCTTTTCTCCATGAAGAACCTCATCACAATCTAGGATCAAGTTCCTATCAAGTCTGGTATTGACCGTAAGGTCTTCCGTATCCATTTCTGGAGTGTTTGGCGCTTCTATACGCGCCACCGCTCTCGTCGAGACGAGCGCTGGCCCTAATGTAACGTTAATGGCCACCATACTCTCAGGTTAAATGCGGTATAGCTGGTCAACCGCCAATTCCACCCAGTATCCCACCCAGCGTTGGCGATGCATTTGGTAGCTTGGTCTGCACGTGGTATTCTATCTGTCTCTTATACACATCTAGATGTGTATAAGAGACAGTCCCAACCCGGCCCAAATCCATAACTGAGATCAAATAAATTACCACAAGGTCTGACTCCGCTACATTGCCACTGTAGCTTCGACGCCACCGCCAGCTGAGTTGGGTCATTCGCCCAGTCTAGCTACCCTGCGTAGAAGTAGGTATTGGAAATGCTAAAATCAAATGAAAATGCTAAAACGAATTCAAATTGACGGACAATCCAAACTCCAATATACAATAATAATGCACACACAGGTATAAGTCGTTACCCTAATTTGCTGGCCCCTCAAACATATACACTTGATCCATCCGGCGATGCCTTTTTACTACATCCACAGGAGCCAACATTTGCAGCAACTTGCGATGGCGTGCGCGCAAAGCTTGGAGGCACGTCGAGAACCGGGTTGCGGGTGAAGAAGTTCCGAGGTCGCAGGAGCACGGTCATGGGCTCTGCCGGCATGATGGGGTAGTCCTCAGGAGTTGGAAAGTGTGTCAGACCAAACGTGTGCCAGAGGACGACGTCAGTGTTGTCGATGGAGCAGTCTGGTCCTGCTTCTTCAATCCACATGGGAAGACCCTGGGAGGGCTCGCCCGAGGTTTGGGGGACGTGGCGGCCGGCGGGGTGGAGTTGGTCGTCGGAGTCTGCACAAGTCAGTCTGGGCCTTCCTTGTTTGTTGGAAACGATAGCTTACATTTTGTGACGTGTACCGCGTGTCTGGCAAATCCAGCGCGCTTCCAAACGAGACTTCCCTCCTTGGGGAGAAGAGGCGGGACTTCGCGGCTGACAAGTTTGTACGAGACAGGCTTCTTGCTGTACGGGTTGAGCTTGTTTGTGTTTTGGATTTCCCAGGTACGGCTGGTGGCACCGTTGTAGTCAGACATAGCTTCACGGGGCGTGGTGAACTTGGTCTTCTTCGCGTAGAAAGCGTTTCCGTACTTGTTCTCTGCGCTGCCAGCCTCGCCATCTCCGCGGACTGCATCGACCTGGAAGACGGTGTTGTTCGGCCCATCAACGTTGGCGTCAATACGGAGACAGAACAGGTGCTGGTGGTTGTGAGCATTGACGCCTGGGTAAACCTCGGTACCCCAGCCGTGGGTATCCTCACCAGGGTTCATGGCGTAGGTGTTGAGGATACCAGTCAGCTTGATATCCAGCTGGATGGTGCCGTCCTGGTGGAAGATCCAGTAAACGCAGTATTCGTAGTTGGCAGCCGTGAAGATCTGGGAGATGATGAGCTTGCGGCCACGGGTGACGATTGTGGACTCGTCGCGGAAATCAGTGTGCTTGAAGAGGATGCCGGCATCTTCTTCGTGGATGCAGATGGCGTTCTTGACGATTGTGCTGGCACCAGCACGGTTGACGAAGGCCGCGTCCATGTAATGGATTGCGCCCTTGCAGTCGCAGCCAAGGGAAAGGGAGTTTGTCATGTAGCCACCACCGTACTCTCCCAGGTCAAAAGCGTGCTTGCGCTGGTGGGGGTGCTCGGGGTTACCGTAGGGGACCACCATTTCAGCAAGAGAAAGTCGGTAGAAAACGTCCCGGATGTTGCCCTTGTCGTTGTAGGTGATGTTGTTCAGGACAATGCCTTCGCGATAGTTGAAGCCCACATGGACGCTCCAGTTTTGCCATTTGATCGTACGTCCCTCGATGCTGAAAGAGACTCCTTCCGGCTGGGTGATGTGGATAGGCTTCAGATCTGTCCTGTAACCGCCTTCTTGCTCAACCGAGGCTGGGTGGTAGTTGTTCGGCGCTGCTTTACTGAGCGGTCGTCGTACGGGTGGGATATCGATGTGGATGATCTGTTTCGTCTCTGCATTGTAGATTGGGCAGAAGTCCAATGGGAAGGTGTATTGCGAATCATCAACGTGTGGTCGGTAGTACATCAGAGCCTGCTGCAGACGAACATCCGTTCCGAATCTCTCGTCGTAACCGATAGTCCACGCTGCGAGTAGTTAGTATCACTACGTAGCTGAAGAAGTTGCAGGGGCCTCCGGATTGAGAAATCAGGTGGATAGTGTACGTCTGACTTACGATCGCAGTAAACCTTGTTCATATCTTCTGGGGGGATACCAAGAATGCCACATTGCTCGATGACCTTGGGGTCCTTGCGAACAATGTGTTCCACCTCTTGCAAGTCCTCCATTGTGATCAGCGGCTGCACACCGGGAGTGTGTTTCCATTCAACAATCTTCTTCGCATCCAGGTCGACAACACCATCATAGATCTTACCGCCTGGTGCAATAACAACAACATCGGCGGCACGAGTAGGACGAGGAGATTCGGGGTTCGCCAGCCAGGCCATCATCTTCTCCTTGCGGGGTTCATAGAGGGTGACGGCGTTGAAATTGACGTTGCCATGTTCTTTGCGGATAATCTCAACCGCAGCATCGATCTCGGCGGTAGATAGAGGGTCGAGAGGGTGGGGAGGGGGAGAAGAGGCGCTGACCTGAAGCGTCAATTGCTTTAGTCTGTCAAGGACCATTGTGTCTGTATGTATATCAGAGTGGGTGCGGGGATGATAAAAGGAAGTGGCAAGAAGGAAGCGGAGAGCTTGAGTCAACACCGCAACTCCAAAAAATAATGAAAGAAGAAATGACTAGATGATCTAAGAGACAGAAAAGAAGCTCCCGTGAGGGGACGAGATTCGATTATAAACCCCCCGGCTGCAGCATCTTGCTTTCGACACGCAGAGTCCAGACAAGCGATAAGAAATCTATCCGAGCGATAAGATAGCGGGACACGGATTCCTTGTCCATATCGAGACTAGCGCGGATTGCCGCTGTCTCTCTCCGAATCAAGCAAACCAACGCGATCCTCCATCTTAACTCCACACATTTATCTGGAGAGCCCCGGATCGCTTACGAGTTTTAGTTACTCAGAGCGTGGATCATCGAACCAGGACTGGCTTGTCTGTTGAACGGCTCTGTAGGTACTCCGCATTCTGAGAGCACAGACTCCACCATCCAGGTGCAAAGCCTGCAACTAACCTACTCTACGCAGCACTAGGCATTTAGATCCCATCAAGCCTTCGTCAAGTATCGTCGGGGAGGTGACAAGAACCCTTTGCAGTCACATTTTGGACCAAATGGATCGAGTACGCGGCATGTTGTCTCTAGCTCTCGAGTTAACGACAACCACTTGCGTACCAAGATTTGGGTCTGGGATATCCTTTGCCTTTAGGGAAGGCCAGAGCTGCTGATATTCTGTCTCCTTGGATGCACTATAACCGGAACATGACATGTTCGCCAGCCAGACCTTACTAGACAGAGCAATCATCCAAATCGCTTGCTGCAGGGACGAGTGCTTATACTTTAGGTCGAACAAACATCTGCGCAACATTGCGTAACCCTTTGTCTTCTTGATTCTCATTTCAGCCGGAACTATGGCAGCGAGCGCAGTCGACGGCTCTTTCCTCTGACGCGAACTCTGAGCTTGACGCTAGGGGAATCGATATGGCCTATCAACTTTTAAAAGCCTGGAGATTACAAGCTACCTACTAATATCTCGCTGTATAAACTGGATGCGATCATCTGGATACTGAACCAAATGCAGGCAGAAATCCTCTAGGACAGTATGCGCTGGTCAATTACATTTTTGTAGCCACCAACGCCTTAACAGTATCGCCAACTCCCACCATGCAGATTGTTGCCCAGCTGGCAACCCCAATCCTAGGAACGACTCCACGAAAGAGTCCTCTGAGCCCGGACGTCTTGAGAATGTGCTTAAAGGTGGACACAATGGTCGGCTTCTCCGGCCGTGCTGGGTCGCTCTTCATTGACTGCATTTCAACCCGCAGCACCTTTTTTAATTGTTAACGTGGTCGTTTAGATCCGATTTGTACTGACATACCTCAAATGGCTGATTCCAGCAACTCAACGCCCCGCCAATAGTGGATGCCAAGATCTTTTCACCAAGTCTTAGCTTTTCATCCTTTGCCTTGCCCGTCACAGACCGAATACTCTCTTCCGCAAACCTCGAGATGCCAATCCGCGACGACCAGCCCGTTACTTGTCGCAGAGCAACAGCGTTGACACCCCTGTTCACCCCGCGAATGCCCTTTTCTCGAAGAATCTGGAAGAACACTTCTAATGACCCAGGAGGCTTAATCCCCTGTTGAGAGAGTTTGGATCGCGTTACCTCGACCGTCTTCATGCATGTGGTCATGCCCATTGTCAAGTAGGCTTGCGCAAACCCACCGCCAATTCCACCCAGTATCCCACCCAGCGTTGGCGATGCATTTGGTAGCTTGGTCTGCACGTGGTATTCTATCTCGCTTGCGGTGAGGACAAGGATGGCTCCCTTTGTACAGGCTTCGAGCCATGCCTGTACCATTGCGTTTGATTAGCACATAGTGATCGGCTATCGCATCCGTAAAGGATTGGTGTATTTGGCGTTGCATACCCACGGGATCAAGCCTTGATAGAAGGCGAGCCATCGCCCACGAGCCCATGTTTTCTGGACCGCATCCTTCAGAGAGTCATGCCTATTCGCAGCTAGCTTTGCATTCTTTTAGCTGGGTTTAATGGAAGAACTCATGTGTTATCGCATACATGTGTCTTTAGCACTTCCATAGGCTGGCCCAAAGTTGTTACTAGAGCTCTTATCAGTAAATCCGTATATCTAGATATGGCATGGTCTGTCTTACCTTGGAAGACGTTCATCACCGCCCCAACAGCCAAATTACGGTATGGAATCGGCCTTCTCTCCTTTGAATCCTCGGATCCCATCGTGGAGAGCTGGTTTGCCGGTATGCTCTGCAGCGCCATTGTTGTCGATCTATTGTGTTCCAAACCTATATGAGTCCAGAATTTATATATTCGCGGCTGATGCCAAACCACTCTTTCGATAATCAAACACGTTGAGGAGGCGAAGGATAGATAGTTACAAACAGTCAAGAAAGCTTGGCTAAAGAATAAAGTAAGCAATATTATTAATATAAGGTCAAGGAACGGTAGTTGGCAGTGTTTGCTATCTTGACCGATTGTGATTATGCTATCGGAAGCATCCGCATGGTTTTTGCATCCATCGGCACCATCCGATAGAGGCACTTCACCCGACAGCAGAGACTCCCTCTTAGCTCGTCTATAGCCAAAATGGCTTTAGGCAATAGTGACAGGCATTATGAGACTCGCCTTGGGATCTCGAGCATTAAGGAGCTTCCCAACCCCAATACGAAGGCAACTAAACATGGCCGCCACGACACAATCAATGAAACCCGAACCCCATCTCGAAGGATCTGCTATCAGTCAGAAGAACAAGTGAGTCAAAGAAGACATTGAGCTACAACGTTCGCCATCACATCTCACATATATCTTTTGCAGGTTCCTCCTACCACCCGGCGCCTTCGACACCCATGTTCACGTATTTGATCCCACGATAGGTGCATACGCCGCAGATCGCGCTTACACACCAGACGACGCGCCTTTGGACAAACTTGTGGGCTTCAATAGGGGCATCACTCAAGATGGTACAGGGAGCAATATTGTTCTTGTCCAGCCATCACCTTACAGAACAGACTGCACAGTGATGATGAAATGTCTCCAAGAGTTGCGTGCTCGGCAAAGGCCAGCATATGCAATCGCGGTGTTAGATCTGGATAGTATAACAGACCACGAGCTTGAACGAATGCACGCGCTGGGTGTAAGGGGTATTAGGTTGAACTTCCAAGCGGATGGGAAAGGCCTGGACGTCTCGTGCTTGCTGGATACGCTGCAGAGAGGAGCAGAACGAGTCCGTCACTTACCAGGGTGGATGATTCAGCTGTTTGTCCCAGGATGGGCGTGGGATAGTAAGACGGTCAACCCTTCTTCCAATTGCTTCTTCCACTAAGAAATCCGTGCAGCACTCTTTGATGTTGTTACCACACTCCCCGTGCCTATTATTGCGGATCACCTCGGTGGTCTGCAGGGTGCATCGAAGCTCCCGCCGCATTTAGCGAAAGATGGGGTCCTGTTACAGACGGGGTTTACATCGCTCATTACACTTGCCAAACAATCCAAGGTAATCGTCAAGGTCTCAGGTCTGTACCGAGCGTCTAATCGAACCACATCTTATTTTGATGATACTCGGCCGATCATTGAAGCCTTTGCGAGGGAAATACCGGACCAGTGTATTTGGGGAAGTGATTGGCCACACACAGGCGAAGGTAGGGATCGGAAAAAGAAAGGTGGCTTAGCTGACAGAGAGCCGTTTCGAGTCATCGACGATCAAGCTCTGTTGGAGAAGTTGGGGGAATGGGTTGGAAGCGAGGTATGGGAGAAGATGATGAGAGAGAACCCAGCTAGGATTTTTCAATGACTACTATCTCCAACTAAATTATGGAGCAAGGCTTGCTGCAAGAGTGTCGGCGAACTTATTATCACAAATCAAAGTAGTATTAGAGCTTGAATGCTTGAGAGGGTTGATGGGACCATAGATACGTAAACGAGAGTTTGAAGCCTCAGGTATCTACATTTGTCAGCAAATAGATTATGGCCCTGCAACCACCCACACTTCCCCGGATTTACACTGCTCTTTTGTCTCTAGCTAGTTCTCACGCCTCCTCGTACTCGTCATGATTCATCAAACAGATTGCATAACTAAATAGGCATTGGTGACCGTTTGGGTAGCTCTGTTACCATTCTGCAATACGATGAAACTCGCTCGCTGGGTATCCCTCTAGATCGAGTAACATGACAGAAGCCCGTGTCGCCGATGCACGCTCACCTGCTGTGCGCCGACACCGTCCGGGATTAAGTCGCAGTGCCGCCGCTTGCGAGAGATGTCGACGTCGAAAGCAAAAGGTATGATTCTTTCTATTCAATATGTGAAGTAGTTTTCTAAACGCTAGTTCTAGTGCGATGGGAGAACCCCAACGTGTGGTCCCTGCGAATCTGTCAAAGCATCATGCGTCCCTTCGCGTCGATTGATGGTTCAGGCACATTCTGACTGTGAATGCGACTTTCTGCGGGCCCGGCTTATGTCCCTGCAGAAGGAGTATGATGCGCTGCTGCTAGAGGTTGATCAATTACGATCACAACGGCCTTCCGCACCTGAGCAATCTAACACGGCCACTGAGGGTCTGTCTTCTCACACTGATTTGCCGGAGCCTGACGGGCATAACATATCTGAAGCTGAGCGTGGTCTAGCACCGCAAAGTGACCCTTTAATCCTAAATTTCGACCTGTCGTACACTGGCCGGATTTTGCGACCCACTTTCGCATCTCAGCCGAACCTCCGCGATACATACCGGAGTGCCTTGAGCAGCGCCTGGGATTTGTGGGGCGATGATGCAGCAAGTTCCGGTGTAATCACCTCTCAGGACAATACAGCTCTCTCTGGTTTTGATAATGCTGCTTTGGGGAACCTAGTGGAAGTGTTCTTCGAGCGGCGGTGGCCGTACTTGCCTGTCCTGCACCGGCCTAGCTTTATCAACGACCATCTTGAACCTTTTCTCGCCAAATCTGTAACGAGTCCGATCTCTAATTTCTTGGTGAACATGGTCTGCGCTATTGCAATCACGGAAAACCCCCCGATGCAGGAAGGGAACAACCAGCTACATCGAATCTTTTTCAATCGGGCGGTGCAAGATCTGCACATCGTCATACAGGTTGACGACTTTGAATGCATACAGTGTCTTCTACTGCTATGTATGTACGGCCACAACGAACCGCAGTCAGTCAATATGTGGTACACCACCAGCCTCGCCCTTCAGTTAGCCTTGGGGATTGACCTGCATCGCAAGGAGAGCCTAACCGGCCAGAGCCTCCTCCGCTCGGAAATGTTCAAACGAGTCTTTTGGTGCACGTATGTCATGAGCTGTAGCATGGCAATCAACATGGGCCGGCCCCTGGGTATCCATGAGAACGATATCACTGTGCCACTCCCACTTCCCTTAATGGATGAACAACTCGACGAGTCATTCACCGCACCAGACACGCCACTGCTGCCGCAGATTAAAGACACGTCCACTTTCATCCATATCATTCAGCTCCGGAAAATTAACGCCAGAATTTATACTTCCTTCCATTCCATTGGCCGGACGTCAGCAGATCCAAACGAGCTGGAGACGATTCGGAACGCTTTCTTTTCGGAATTGGATCACTGGCTAATCATGGCCCCGAGATACCTCCGTACTTCCTCCACTTTCCAATCCCAGGAGTGGTTCCAGATTGCGTTCCACCATGCCGTGCTATCGCTCTACCGCCCGTCCCGTGCGGTGCCAATGCCCTCGTCCGAAGATCTTCGGCTGTGTATGGAGTCCGCTATCGGCCTGATAAACTCATACAGCTCGTTATACGCGCGTAACCGGATCAAGTACACGTTTGTCGCCATTCACTCGCTGTTTATGGCCGCTGTCACCATGCTCTACGCCTTGCGATCTTCACCTCCACTGCGCCATGAATTGAGCAAGCCGGTCGTGCAGACGAACATCCTTACCTTTCTAACACTCTTCCGCGGTATATCTAATGGCCGCGCAGTAGGTGAGAAGTGTTCAGCAATTATTGAGCGACTAGGAAACTCCATACTCACCCTGTTCGACGAACCTGGTCCAGCTGGCGCCGACTTAGATACCGAATTCCAGTCCTGGTTTGGGCTACAAACACATACGTTTCCGACACCCAGGCCGGAAGACTCGGCGGAAGAGTGGTCCGGTCAATTTCCCGATGTGAGAGTCGACATTCCCTGGGCAGACCTTTTCATTGAGGGGGTCGGAATGGGCTCTACTGATGTTTGGAGTTTTCTTCCATAATGGTCTTCAAGTAGCCTCTAGAGGACTTCAACAAAGACACGACCCAACTGCTTAGCTTCTAAGTCAAGGCATTATAGTATCACAGAAGACCGTTTTTCGGCGTCATTCGAGTCATCGCCAAGTTCACGAATAAGTATTGCGCCCACTGCCTGGTTCGGCTTGCTCCAGCACGAGTTCGGATATATCCGAAAGTCAACCACACGGTCAAGCAACATCGTATACCAGCAACTTGCACTCTCAGACGCAATCTTGTTTTCATATTCAACAATCAGCCACTCAAAATGTCAAACATATCAATGGCCCTCCAAGCCCTCAAGCAGTTCTCTACCTGCGATGTCCGCAACCCCTCCACTTCTTCACGCTGTCATAATGTACTCAACACAACAATTAACAACCAGGCCTATAGATAGGAGACGCACTCACTAAGCTCCAATACCCCTACGGTGGCTTTCTTGACGGTCTACGCATGCGCTCTCCAGCCCCCCTAAACTCTCCCTCAACCCTCCGCATCTACGGCCCAGCCGTTACCGTTAAAATGATCGAAGTCGGAACGTCCAGCGCGGTTCAAGCTCCAATACCGTCCATCCACTTCGCCGACGCAAATCGTCCCGGCGTAATCATGTACATCCAGCAACCCAAGGGCCTCTACTCCGCCTGCTGGGGGGGCTTGATGTCAACGCGAGCGAAGGCCGCTGGGGCGCTTGGTGTAGTTGTGGATGGGAGGGTAAGGGATCTATCTGAGCATCGAGAGATAGGATTTCCTGTTTTTTCGCGCGATACGTCCATCCTCGGCTCCGCGTCATTCACGCGTGCGTCGGAAATTGACGTCCCACTTCAATTCAAGGGTGATTTGTGGGTTTATCCGGGTGATGTTTTGGTAGGGGATGAGGATGGGGTGGTCGTTGTTCCTCCTACCTTGATGGAAAAAGGTTGTCGAGCTTTGTAGAGAACGGTGGGAGGTTGACTTGAAACTGATGGAGGCATTGAGGAAAGGACAGCTCATGGGGCCTACTATCAAGAGGCTGCGGAAGTAGGATTGTGTAGCTTCTAAGTAGCGATGGATCCTATTGCGTCTCTACTCCTCTACCACCACTTGAACTATTCGTGTCATCATACAACTCTACTGCTGGAGCAAACCACCCATTCCAGGATTGCTTCGTCCGACTTTAGGCTACGCGCTCAATCCAGGTCGACTCCGTCCTTGTCTTCCTCTCTTTGTCTTCGAGCCCGGTATCCTTGTCCCTGTTCTTCTTTAGACCCGGAAATTCAATATATCCACGTGGGATAGGAACCTACCTGTTCCGATTCTCTTCAGGCTCTGTGGCCGGTCTTGCCAGTCGATAAATCGGCCTCTCAAAGATTGCATCAATCTCCTCTAGGCTGAGCCCGCTTGTCTCTGGAACAAAAAAGAACGCGTAGACAAACGCCACGACGCAGAATGCCGCGAATAGCACAAACGCCCCCCACTGATCCGTGCTTGCCAGCAACGACGGCGTCGCTTTCGTGATAGCGAAGTAGAACAACCAATGGAAGCACTGCGAAAGCGCGCCGCCAAATGATCGGATACGGGTCGGCCACAACTCCGCACCAAATAAATAGGGAAGGCTGTAGAGTCCGATTGCCCAGCCGAGGGCGTGGATGAAGATGGCGGCGATGGCAGCATCGGATGCTCCTTTGTCTACACTGTCGGGTGAACTTAAATAGGATTTCAGGTATCCGGCTAAATAAGCGTGACAAATTGTCTGGATGGTGACGCCGGTCATCATTGATTTACGACGGCCGATCACGTCGACGAGGACGAGGGAGGCCGCGATGCAGCAGACAACCTTGGCGAGAGCGTAGAGGCCTGTCGAGTAGACTTTGATACCGGACCCCTTGATCCCTATGAGGCCGTAAATGGTAGGGAGGTAGTTTGTGATCGAATTGGCGCCGGACATCTGAGCCAGAATGTAAGCGATAATGGTGAGCTGAACGCGGCGGAGATTTGAGCGGACGAGGAAAGTGTCTCTGACTACGGCCAGGTAGCTACTGTCAGTTTGTTCGACCTGTGCAGTCATCCCATTGTATTCTTCTGCAACATAGCCGTGATTGAGTGGGAGGCCTCGGAGACGTTCGAGGGTGCCGAGAGCCTCTTGTTGCCGGTTCTGCAGAAGCAGCCAGCGCGGGGACTCAACAACAAAGAACGATATGGCAATGCTTATGGCGGGGACAAATGTCTGCACGAACCAGGGAATCTGGTTCTGGAGGTCGCTGGTATCCGAAACATGTCGCGAGCAGCCGTACACGGTGAAGACGCCAATCATCTGGCTTGACAACATGCAGACATTGAACCAGAGTGTCATGAGGCCTCGACTTGATTTGGGAGCAATCTCCGATATTGTCATCGGTCCCACGACTGTCAGCGCGCCTATTCCAAGGCCGGCGACGATCCTGCCGACGTAAAGTGCGCTGACATAGCCGTAAGCGAAGCATGAGATGAGCGAGCCGGCGATATACAGTAACTGATAGAAGCGCAGAGACCAAATCCGGCCCAGTCGGTCGTTGACGAGAAAGGAAAGCAGGGATCCTATGCCGGCCCCAAGGTTTACGAACGAGATCAGGTTGGAGATTGTGCTGCTGTCCAGATCGTAGGTCCGGCCAAAGGACGGGAGTTGTGTGATTGAAGCCGCTGAGCCCTCATCCCAACCTAGTTGTCCGAGTCAGTCTACCCTGCGAACACAGTACATGGGGCAATATCCAGCACATACCCTTAGCACAACCACCCAGGGCAAATGCAACGACGGACAAGAAGAGATGGCGGTTATAGATCTGCCGGGGTGACTCCTTGATAGCAGTGATGTATCTGATTAGAGACGCCTGTTGCTTCGCCATTTTGAAGTCAACTTCGAAATTTGACCAGTTGCTGAATAAGAAACAGGGGGACACAAGCCTCTACATATAGTCCAACCCCGGATTGTCTGATAGACTCCCCCCGCATTCTCCACGACCCCAGCCATGGTCGTCGAGGGCAGTAATGGGTCGGATGCATCCGATCCGGTGGGTGCAGTGCCGGCCAAGTGACCCGAGCCGCCATTCGGGTAAGACCGACAGAAATGAGTGCATTCCGGTTGGATACGCTACAGTCGTTCAGTGTGGAGGTGGAGAGACGTCGATTATTGGTAGAAAGACTGGAGATTGGGGATCTTTGAAGCTCCAGCCGTGGTCGGCCCTAGTTCTCCACCCCCCAGAACAGTGGCGTCAGGATACCAACAGATCCAAATTGATTTTTCTAAGTAATCTGAACCTCCTCTAGCTTTGCTAAAGCTGTGTGGAAAACTCTAGGCTAAAAAAAAGTCGACATGTCACAGTCACTACGCTCCCTTCGGGCCCCTGGCCATCAGATTCAATGCACTCCCCGCCTTGAAATATTCGATCTGCTCTTGCGTAAAGGTATGCATCAAAGGCGCCTCCCAGACCTCCCCCGATACCGTCTTAACCTTCATTATCAACGGCTTGCCCGGTGCAAAAGCCGTCAACCCCGTAATACAGATTCGATCCGATGCCCTAATCCGATCATAATCTGCCTCGTCTGCAAACGTCACAGCCAGCATTCCCTGCTTCTTCAAGTTCGCCTCGTGAATACGTGCGAAGCTCTTGGCGATAATCCCAACGCCACCAAGGTATCGCGGCTGCAATGCTGCATGTTCGCGCGATGACCCCTCGCCGTAGTTATGGTCCGCGACGACGACCCACGGCCGGCCCTGCGATTGATAGTACCGTGCGGTGCCAGGGACATCGCCATCTTGCCCGGTCAGTTGGTTCCGGACTTTGTTAATGTTTTCTGTTTCAGCGTTCACGGCGCCAATTAGTGTATTATTGGAGATATTCTCGAGGTGGCCTCGGAAACGGAACCAGGGTCCGGCTGGGGTAATGTGGTCGGTTGTGCATTTGCCCTTTGTTTTGATTAGAACCAGGCAGTCGTTCAAGTCTTCGCCGTTCCAGGGGGGAAACGGCGACAGTTTTTGCAGTCGCTGGGACTGGGGGCTAATGTTGACTTCGAGCTTGGAGCGGTCGCCGTCGTCCGTTGGAGGGGGGACATATGCTTGGTCAGAATCCCGGTAGCCCCGACTAGGAAGGGCATCGCCGGTTGGAGGCTTGAACTTGAACTTCTCTCCAGATGGCGTTGTGAGTGCGTCATGCGTTGGATCGAAGGCTAGATCTGACGAGAACACTTTGGCCATGACGACTTCAGGCGAGGCGAGGAAGACATTCGTCGCTGGGTTCGAGTCTAGGCGGCCGGAGAAGTTTCGGTTATATGAGGTGATGATGGAATTCTTTGTTCCCTGCGCTTGTCAGTTCTCCGGATGTACTTTAAACTCGACATGGAGGCTCACTTTCTGCATATCTGTACGATCCCACGAGCCACAGCAGGGCCCGCAGGCATTGGGTAGCATGATGCCACCGGCTCTCTCAAACACCTGCATTATCCCCGCCTCTTCCAACGTGTTGCGGGTTTGCAAACTGCCAGGGGACAGCAGCAATTGCATCCTTGGCTTCATGCCGGCATCCAATGCTTGTTGGGCGAGGCTCGCTGCGCGGCTGAGGTCATGAAAAGAAGAGTTCGTACAGGATCCAATAAGGCCAGCGGTCAGTGTTGACGGCCACTCGTTGTCTTTGACCGCTGATCCAAATTTCGAGATTGGTGTGGATAGATCAGGCGTAAAGGGCCCGTTGATATGCGGCTCCAGCGACGAGAGATCAATGTCAATAACTTGGTCGTATTCGGCACCTTCATCGGATCGGAGCTCGTGTGCAATTGTCTCAACCGCAGCAGCCATGTCCGGACGCCGGTTAGCTCGCAAGTATTCAGCCATTGAGGGCGTGAAAGGGAATATGGATGTCGTAGCGCCAGTCTCAGCGCCCATATTGCACACTGTGGCCATTCCAGTCGCTGAAAGTGTCTGCGCTCCAGGGCCAAAGTACTCAATGATTGATCCTGTGCCTCCCTTGACTGAAATTATCCCTGCAAGTTTGTTGATGATATCTTTCGGCGATGCCCAGCCCGACAACGCGCCATGAAGTCGCACACCCAGTATCCTAGGGGCGGTCAATTCTAGCGGCAACCCGGCCATAACATCAACAGCATCAGCTCCTCCAACTCCAATGGCAATCATGCCCATCCCACCAGCGTTCGGTGTATGCGAATCCGTCCCAACCATCATGCCGGCCGGGTAAGCGTAGTTTTCCAGCACGATCTGATGAATAATTCCTGCCCCTGGCTTCCAAAAACCCATCTTGTATTTCTGACATGCACTTTCCATGAAGTCGTAGACTTCCCGATGGGTCTCCAGGGCCCGGGGGAGATCTGATTCTTCCCCATCCCGACTGACAATTAGATGGTCACAGTGGACAGTCGTTGGGACCGCGGCTGTGTCTAGGCCTGCAGACATGAATTGAATGAGCGCCATCTGAGCAGTCGCGTCTTGACAAGCGATGCGGACGGGTTTGAGCCGGAGCTGCGTCTGACCACGAACGATGTTTCCATCAAATTCATCAACTAGGTGGCTGTATAGGACCTTCTCTGCGTAGGTCAATGGCCGCTTTAACCTGTAAATCATCAGTCCTGAGGATCTCTCAATGAGCGCATATACATACCGTTCTCTCAGAGTGCCAATCTTGCTGCTAAATTTGCCGAAGTCGACTCGTGTATCCGACTCGAATCTGCTCAGCGCAGCCGTAGCCACACCGCGATAGGCTACTGGCGTGCGTCGCCGAAGATACCTTAGAGAATGCGCGAGAAGCATATTGGTGAGCGATTTTTACTTGCCGTGAAAGCTTGTCATTTTGGTCCTTTGACTTTTAAACCGCAGAAACGTCCTGAGCTCGGATGTATCCGACGTCGCGGAAGGTACTCCGAACACATACTGTTGCAGCCAAGAAAAGGTCAAGGCCTCAAACCGTCACTAGATAATACAATAATTCTTGAGAGACTTGAAGAACCCTGCGTATTTCGTGTTAATGATTGATTGACTCGGTATACCCTGCCAGCGCGTGGTACAATCAAGTCTCTTCGAATGTTGATTTGAAGACCAACTTCCTTCCCCTGCACACGAGATCAACGACCAAACAAGACGATCGTGCGAGGATATAAGCATAGATAAAGCAGACAGTTTGACAATTTGAGCAGCATTGTTGTATTATTGTGTCCAGGTGTAAGACTTGACCAGGTGCACCCTTCATGGTGGCTTTCCCACGCCCCCTACCACGCTCGTCTCCAGTTCCAAACACAAGAACCCGCGCTCGCACATCGTTGTCATTATTGGGTCTAGGGGATTGGAATAATCTGTTATGTTCGGCAGCAGTTATACCGACGGTGCACAGCCACGGTACCTTGCGGGTCATCATAGCAATCTGCTGCCAGCAGGCTGGAGAACTTCTAAGCCCTGCCGCCCGGTTGGGACATACCGAGATACCGAGCTCGCGAGCACAGGAGTGCACTAACTATCTGTCACGAAGAACGACGACACATCTGATGGCGGGTATAACTGGAGCTATTTTGCCTCACAGCTTGTGAGCGTGACACGCATCAACTGTGTCATTTCAATGGCGGCAAGCTCCAACAGAATAGACCCACAGTTCAGCCCCTATCAACACATCATATCCGTCTATTTCGGAATACTTGATCCCCGTGGAATCTTGCAGGAACAAGTTCATGGAATCAATGCGAACGAGACGGGGCAGTGTCAATTAGTTTGGGACAAACGAGCTTGGGGCGATGCTCTCTCCACGAACTCGCAGGCTAAAGGGAACACTAGCCCAAAATATATTAAGGGTGTAAATAAGTCTTTGGATAGCATATAAGTCAGCGAGGCGAGAAAACGTTGCAATCATAAGACTGGTTTCGCTGCAGTCAGCTCCGTAGTATGCTACTCCTGAAAGGTAGCAGACGAGAGTCGGCGGACGAAAGTCCACGGGCCAATATTACGGAGAACAGTTATTGCACGTGAATTCGTGGTCGCATTTAGAGATAGGAACATGGTATTAGATGCTGTATGAGACTATGTTGTCCGGCGGTGTCTGGGGCGCAGCTGGTGGTGATGGATATGCATGGGTTAGTATGTCTTGTTTCCTTCTACCACGCTTCACCACATGCATTTAGTTAGTTCCAAATTGGTTTTCTGATTGTTTGAGTGTGAAGACCAATCGCCACACGACAAAGCATCTAGATGCGCCGGCGAATGTCGCTCGATATGTAAAGCACTGCAACAGAGTGAGTGGACAATGCAAGCACTACCAAGCGAGGATTCGATTCCGTACTTTGCTGATCTGCGTCCTTCTGGGCGTACCCACGGCATCATTGGCGAAGAGTTTGCGAGTGTCGTGACGGGAAATAGCAGTACACCTAATACTAGTAACCAGTGTCGGCTGGTCTAGGACTTGCAGATAATCCATGCGCTCGGAGATGAAGTGACTGTGAATACTGCAGTAATGGAATAGTGGGGAAGCATTGCTCTTCGGAGCGCCTGCATTTAGTTCCGCCATAGTGTTCCCCTGGCCGTTTTGGGGGCGAAATGAGCAACGACCCAATTAAGAGGCTGCCGAAATTCGCAGCCAGTATAAGGCAGATCGCAAGGCAGACCCTGGCTGGGAACTCAGTGCAATTCCACCATCTTCAATGAAACCCTACTCACTATGACACTCTTAATAAATAAATCAAATATGGCTCACCTTTGATGTCCATCGTGCAGGCAATGCAGCCGTTATCAACAATTCCAGAAGATCATGTATGGCGTTCTCCGAACAACTTCCAGCAAGACCTCGACGGCCCATCGCGCTCCGACCTGAGACGATAGCAATAGCCGAAGCTGAAACAATAATCACGGTCCGGAATAGCCCCGAACCATGGCATTCACTCGACTACGTCGTCACTCACCCTGACGGGGCGATCCTCTTCACCGTGCACGGTCACCCATGGACTCTTTCACAGCGCCAGGATTTTCGCGACGCGTCCGGACTCCCGCTCTTCGAGCTACGTTGTCGATGGTATGACTCGTCCGTGCTGGAGTTGAGGTTACCTGGTGCCACGGCAATCAGTGAACCTCTCCTTTCAGCGAAGTGTCGAGTGGCAGTCCAGAAGCCTAGGGCCGTTATGCGGTTTCGCAATGCTTGTGCGCTGATGGATGCGAGGACCATGCAGGGATATAGTTATATGGAATCACCAGCACAGCGAAGGATGGAGGGGGCCATTGTTGAGGATGAGACCGTTATGGAGATTCTTGCGATGGATGTGGATAACCTTGTCCAGGTGGCTGTTGTGGAGGACCAGAGAGTTGCGTTCATTGACAGAGTCAGCGACCCTGAGGTGCTGGCACAAGGCCAGAAGCCACCATTTCGGTTTCGGCCAATGTGGAGAGTGAGGGTTGCGAGGGGAGTGGATTTAGCCCTTGTGAGTAGTCCGCTTGTATGACTGAGGGCCTGACTCTGACAGTAGACATCCATAGATCGCCGTTGCGGTGGTGATTGTTGGACAGCAGGTTGCTGGGCCAGCCTTGTAGGCCTGCAAGTCAATTAGATAATGCGGAAGGCAATATCGATGTCGCCTGTTACATCGCTTCGGCATCGAATTACCTCTCTTGATGAGAAGGGAATTCTCGTCGATAGCGTAATTGGCTCAGAATATATAGTGTCGCAGGTCTAGTCCAGACCTCGACCAAAATCGAGTTTCTCAAGGGTTTCTTCGAGCATCGCCATTGTACCATTATTTCCTTTCATCATAGGCTATCTCAAAGGCAATAGGAAGAATTAATGACAGCGATCTGTCACGCTACTCTGCTTCCAGAGCCCGATTAACGCATATAGACAATTCATCCTACCCGCAGTAGATCCCTAGGAACCGTAGGGCTGCCGAGCGGAGATGAGATGCAACTAGCGCCTTCCCATGCCCCATCATAGGAGTTGCCTTAAGCACCCTACAGCTGCACTGCAGAGATGTATATAGAAGGGTATCTTTGCGTTGTGTTCCGTTGTGGTCCATTGTGTTCTGCAGTTGAGACCCCGGGAAAACCAACTTCAGCCTGCAAAAGCCCTTCACACGGACGAAGCTATTCTCGACACCTCGGCCTTGGAAGATACAAAAGCAATTTCTGATGCTTTGGCTGGCCCGCAACGAACAAGATTAGCCAATATGTCCAAAAATTGAGACCAGAATTTACTTTGATTCATTACCCACCTGCGACGGTTAGGCAACAGGATTCCTCATACAAGCCAAGCTCTTATTGAAGCTTGTTCCTCGCCATAGCCAGCTCCTCTCTTGAAGTCTCATTTCGTTCAATTTTGGCCAAGGCTTTTGGCCTAGAGATGTCATGCGAGCTGCAGGGCTGTCAGGGACAGATCCTCGTCCTAGGCATCGCAACGGTTGCAGGGCATCAATGACGTCGCTGATCGGTAAGTTTTGTGTCACTGTTGACTTTCCAGAGAGACCTGCAGTTCAAATCATAGGAGAAAAGAGAAAAACAACCTGATTGATGAAAAGGCGTTGGCTGAGAGCTGGAGAAACCAAGAAGTTCTATGTTGGTGATGGATGAAGAAAAGGCGGCCGAGGACGTCCGTCGATTGAACGTTTGCTCTTCAGCCTTCCCCTCACTCTCAACAACAGCATACCACAGACGACTTTGGCACGGGATACGACGAACTTATTGTACTCTTTTCGATCCAAGAAAAGAAAGTCGATGTTCAGACAGATTGGTCAGCTAGCCAACAACCCTGCCCGGGCTTTCGGCTCACTCATCGGCTTCCAACTATCCGCACTTCTCATATCAACGATTTTCGGCAGACATGGCGAAAACGAAGGATGCAATGCAGCTGGACCATGACCTCCTTGAATTCTCCCTCCCTGAGAATAAGCAGACACTCTATGGACCTCTCAGTGGAGACGTTGAGGCTTGGCAGCAAGGGGATAAATGTACTCTGTTCTCTGGAGTACTTACCGGTCCAAAGCTGAGACGAAACCGACTCCATAGCTACCCACGCGAGTGTCCACTTCAGAGCACGGTCAGCCTCCTGGAACCACAAGCGGGCTTGGTTGACTATGAGGTGTGGCAAGTGCGAACTGCTTGGTTTACTGAGTACGGAATACGATGCACGCTGTGACGCCATCTCAGGGCAAGAAGCACTACGACTTGCGCCATAACATGAGTTTGCCTTATAGGCCTTCGTTGCATGCGTCTTAAAGTGTTGTATCATTCTGTGTTTGCGACGGGCTCGATATCCATGCCCAAGTGTGGGCTCTTATGCGCATTCATTTCTTGGGACCTGCGGTCTCCAGTTCGAATGAGTCGTGGGTGAGACAATATCGCATCACTCTTCCAACATCCACCTAAGTGCTAACTACTACAATAGCGCAGAGCAATGCGACCCCTGATATTTTTCGGCTCCGCAAGATCCTAACAGGACAGTAGCCAGCCCCCTTGCATGAATCGCGCACGGAGGCGACGAGAAATAGATTATATCCCACTCATTTTTTGTCAGCATTCGCATCATTTTTGATGCAGAAGAATCTCAATTCATGCAAATCGTGAGTGAACATCCGTGGCCGACCCCTGTGAAACAGCCTTCCCAGGAGCCATAAGGCTGAGGATGAACAATTCCGTGTGTGTTGAGGCAAGGGCCAGGACGATCGTGCGAAGCTCCCATGATTCCATGAATCATGCAAACAGAGCCGAAGCTTCGCCTGACAGCTTCGATGGCGCAATGCCCAGCCCAGCCGTTCCTGGCGTTGAGTGGAATCTCCGCTTCACCCGGGTGTCTTGGCACCTAGTCCTGAAACAAGCTACCATCCTTGTGGAAGTTCTCCGGTCTCACGTTGATCGCTTTTCTAATGAAAACCCAAGGGATTCAACACTCGTCTCGCCGGTTCCTGGCCTTGTGCTGTTTGGGGATTCTTGGCACACTAGTTACTCGGCGGCAACGCAGAGGAACCGCTTTCTACCTGCAACGCAAAGCCAAATCCGTCATGGTCATAGCTCAGCCACGGGGAATCTTGAGTGGTTTCTATAGCCATATTCAGGAGTCTAAAGGGGTGATCGTTTCAGTCCTTCCACCTATTATGGTTAATTCCGGAGAAGGGCCCTGGAGTTGGTGATGACTATATAAACAACCTGTTCGCACGTTGATTCTTCCCTTCCTCAACAGCGAGCCTGTCAATCATTCCTCATACACTCTCTTTCTTGTATTCTACCTTCTTTCACTTCTTCCGTTCTTTTCAGTCTTTTCAAGATGCAGAACCTCAAGTTCCTCATCGCCGCCGTCAGCTGCCTCGGGCCGGCCCTTGCAGCTCCGACTCCTACCAGCAACTTCATCAACAGCAACTTCAACAAGCGTGCTTCCGTTGAAGATGTACGTCTCAAACCCTCTGACAAGTGGGTATCGGCTGTTCTGACCATGTCCAGTCCGCCTTTGGCTATGCCAGCCTGAACGGCGGTACTACCGGCGGTGCCGGTGGTACCACAACCACCGTTTCCTCTTACGCCGAGTTCACTGCCGCCGTCCAAGGCGACGACCCCAAGATCGTCATCGTCAGCGGTCCTATCGAGGAGACCGCCGACCAGGTCGATGTCGGCTCTAACACCTCTATCCTTGGAGCCGACTCTTCCGCCGTCCTGACTGGCTTCGGTCTCCGCCTCAAGGAGGTTGAGAACGTTATCATCCGCAACCTCGGTATTGCGAAGGTCCTTGCCGACAACGGTGACGCCATCGGTGCTGGTACGTATCATGCCATTATCACGTAATCAGTCACTGGGCTGGGATAGCCTCCTCCAGGAGTGATCTAGGACAAGAATTAGACTAACATTGCTCAGAATACTCCAACAACATCTGGATCGACCACGTCGACGTCTCAAGTGACCGTGACCATGACAAGGACTACTACGACGGTCTCCTTGACTTCAAGCGCGGCTCCGACTACATCACCGTCTCGAACTCCTTCATCCACGACCACTGGAAGGCTTCGCTCGTCGGACACAGCAACAGCAACGAAGACGAGGACTCTGGAAAGCTCCACGTTACCTACGCCAACAACTACTGGGTATGTAACCCCAGCATCTGAATATGCAACTAAACCGGAAATCCCGGCACCCGTTTATCCCCCCAACAGCTCTGGTCACAGTCTAGCAATGCTAACAACCAGCTCTATTAGTACAACCTGAACTCCCGCGCTCCTTCAATCCGCTTCGGTACCGGCCACATCTACAACAACTACTACGAGAGCGTGAGCGACGGTATCAACACCCGTATCGGCGCCCAGGTTCTCGTTGAAGGCAACGTCTTCGTCGACAGCAAGAAGGCCCTCTACTCGACTGATGAGGGATATGCCGTCGAGCGCAACAACGATTTCGGTGACGCCAAGAACGAGGCTCTGGAGGGAACCCTTACCTCCGTTGAATACGAGTACGACCTCCTTGATACCTCTGAGGTCAAGAGCGCTGTTGTTGGAACTGCTGGTCAGACTCTTACTTTCTAAACATAAACTTAAAACCTTTTCTACCTGGACTCGCTCCTTTGGGCCGCTTTTCTTAGGTTGAGTATGGTGCGGACTATCGACAACAGTGATGGCATGTATATATATACGTTTGAATTGGCTGGTTTAGCTAGACTGGCTAGCTCTGTCACTTGGCACTCAATCGATATTCGTACTGTTACTATTGATGCGTCGCGGTATCCTCAGAAGATAAGCTGGAGCAGTCATTATCGAGGGAAACAGTCAGTCCTTGTCGAAAAGTCCTAAGTTCCCTGTCTAGGTTGTACTCCAGTATGGCTACATTTGAACCTGTCCAGAGATGATTCGATATCAATAGGTAGCTTGATATCGGGAGACGTAATATTCAAATGGGAACTGTGTGCGTATGATAAATCAAGTCCAGACGAAGTTCAAGTGCAAACAGCGAATACGAAATTTCATAAAACCGAATGCTTTTCCGTTCATCCGTGCCATGCAATGCAAATGCGATGATGCTTGCAAGCATCTGTCCAGTCCAAGCCAGTCCGTCTAGATAACACAAGAAGCAAAGACCCCTAACTGTAAACCCAGCCCAAACCCCACCCAAATCAACCCAGTGCAAACTCTATTGTAAAGCATCCGAATCAAACATCATAAGCGTCAAATTTCCACGCGGCATTCCTAGCAGCCCGGTTCTTTCGCAACACCCACGGCATCGTCCACTCCTTCCACCGGCCCTCCAGGAAACCCATGTCGCGATGAGTCGCCCACATCCGGCCTGCAGCAGAAAAGGCTTCCTCGACGGGTCCGCGGCGAAGAAGCTCGTATTTGGTGAAGACAGTGGAGAGGGGCTCGTCACGGTGGTGGGCGAGGATGCGGCAGAACATGATGGCGTCGTCGAGGGCGTAGGCGGCGGATTCGTCTCGTGGAGGCATCTATTTGTGCATGTTAGTTCGTCTCGCGGGAAGTGTTGGCGAGAGGAAGAGGGTAGGGGAACGTACGGCATGTGCGGCGTCACCTAGCAGGATAACACGCCCTTTCCACCACCGTCCGCCTGGCCGGACTTGGTAAACGGGATAGAGCATCCAGTTTGTTTTCAGATTCGCAACATCCCGGATCCAGGGGATACCCGACCTTGCGAAGCGCGAGTGAATCTCATTTTGGAGGGCGGCATGGATAGCGACGCGGTGGCGGGGATCCGTTCCGTGATAACCGTCCAGGCGGTACCCTGGTAAGAGGGTCTCCTTGATCTGGACAATGGCTGCGAGGAAAAGGGTGGCATGGTTACGGTCACAGTAGCTGCCGAGAAGGTCGCCATGGCGGGAGAGAGCGAGGCCAGTTGTGCGGAATGGAGGGGGGTGCATCGTCGGCGGTGCGTCTGAGGATAGGGTTGGCGAGGAATGGAGGGAGTTTGTGCTGACGCTTCGGGTCGTCCTGCCGCTCTTTGTAGAATTGTGCGTGCTTCCGCTAGCGCTAGTGCTGCTGCTCGGACGGCTAAGACTGGTTCTCGCTGAGGCAGGAGGAGGGGGGGGAGTGTCGATGGTGGTCTGGATAAAGGCGAGGCCCGTGTATTCGGACGGCCGGCCGGGTTCAACATAGTGGGTGCGAAGGGCAGAGTGGACGCCGTCGCAGCCAAGAACGAGATCTCCTGCAGCAGAAGTCTTGTCTTCAAAATGCAAGACCGTCTGACCGTTCATTTCCGAGACGCCTCTGACCTTCTTCCCGTAGACGATTTTGATGTTGGGCTGGCGTTCGAGGACGGCCAGCATCGCCAGTGACAGGACGATCCGCATCACCCGCCGCCCTTTGTACCCGTTTACGCCGTTTCCATTCCTATCGGTGAAGTCAACTGAGCCGAGCGAGCGTCCTGACCGGCTGGAGAAGAGTTCAATGGCATCGACATCGGCACCACCGTCGGGACCCTGTCGATCTAGTTCGTCGAGGACGCCGAGCCGATCCAGATGGCGTTGGGCCACCGGGGTAAGATTGATCGCACCACCCGAAGTGGAAAGGACTTCGTGACGCTCGAAGAGGGTGATCTGAAGATTCGGTTCGTGGGGGCCGAGTTCCTTTGCAAGAGCGAGAGCACTAGCGACGCCGGCAATTCCCATGCCAACAATGAGGACTTTACGACATCGCGGCGAAGGATCCGGCACTGACAGAGGTACCGACACCGTATAGCCAGACCAGGACTCAGCGTTTTCTTTGGGAATATGCATGGTCTCTCTCTACTATCATACTGAGAACGCTTGAAGACTTTTCGGCCAGGGTCATGGGTTGCAGAAATAAATCGATCACTGAATAAAAGAGCTAAAAAGAGCTAACTGCTAGCGTCGGCAGTTGTGGAGAATTCTCGGCTGCCAAAAAACTAGCGGCCGCCCGGCTGTTCCAATCTTGCAAGTTTCGGCCGTTCCGCTGTTTCATACAGAGTAAAATAAAGAACACATCGCCCGTCAAATTCATACATCATACATCGTTAAGTGCACTCAATACCACTAGAGTACCACTAAAGCAGCGTCTCCTGGTGCGCAATCACCCGCCATTCTCCATCCGACCCCTGGCCCCAAGTCGTTGAGCCTGTTGCATGGTAATCTGGCTGACCTTCTCTGCTCGCATGGATTCGATACGTAATGGTGCCGGCCATCAAATCGATCACAATCACGCGCACGTCCTGCAGGTCATATTCGTCGAACTTGTGGAATCCCTTCCGAAAGGTCTCGCCAAGGGTTTCCACCGTTGTGATATCCTTCTTGGGGAACAGGAGGACGGCCTTCTCGTGGCAAAGCCGTTCGAGTTCATCCGTGGGTGAGGCACTCGTTAGTGCGCTCCAGAGTGTGCGTTCCTGGACTATGAGGTCGTTCTCGATGCGCTCGTAGATGGCAGGCATTTTTGCGTCAGGACTCGATGGGATTCAAATCAGAAAATCTCCGTAGTTACCGCGTCAACCGATAAGTCAGTCTGGATAAAAGAGGTAGTCTTGTCTAGATCCTGCTCCCGCTGTTATGCGCGATGGTATTTAAGCACCAACGCCAATGACATCACAAACGGCACGGATCAACAACCACGATTTTCCAGCAGGCTGACGTCTTTCCATGCTATTCTTATCCGCAGAGAAGTTAGTTTCATGGTTGGAACCCAATGAAACAAGTCAATTGTTGTAGACGGGTTTTTCTCGCTGCAGCCTCGATATCGGTGATCTCATCGCCAAGCACGTGCCCATCGAATGGTCTCTTGCCCGTGATGTGCATACGGGGTGCATACGGAGTCCATACGGAGTCCATACGGAGTCCATACGGAGTATATCCACTACTCCGGCTTCTGAACAGATACTGCTTACTCGCAGGAAGCAGCGCAAGATCATGCGGGGAAATCCTGCAAACATTGCCAATATCCCGAGCCTGGAATTATGTCCAGCCTCAAGTTATCCCTTTCGGACACCTTCATGAGTTTCTAAATAACAAGCCCTGGATCTTCGAGAGTGCTTTGCCAGCATGGTTTATTTGAATCTGCAGTCCTGATCGCGGTCGAGGCTGCGGCCTCGGTTGTGTGGTCAATGCCATGGCCTTTGTAGTGGTGTCAAACTTTAACCAGAAGATTTCCAAGGCTCATCCTCATGTGAATCCGGAGCTCTTCAACTCTGGTCGGATTCCCCAGGTGTTCAAGTGTTTCCGCTGGTACGCCAAAGGGTCTGGAATCGCCTTTGCCATCTGTATGGGGACATCGTCTGGAGCTCCAAAGACGGCGCCTTCGTGCTCACCGTGAGTTGCTCTTGACATTCCGTCCTTGCAGGCTGTCGGAACAGACTCGGGTTTCCTTGGAAGTTGATGCATTGCTTGGTCTCAGGTCTCGTTTTCTTGGATGCGGCGAAAGATACCTATTCCCAACCCGCCCTGACATAAGCAATAGACGTTGGATGTCTATGTTCTTGTTATGTTCTTGGCCGATGTAAGCAAAAATATTTAGTTTTCGCCGCAAAACCACTATCGCAAAATACACTTTTACGCTTTGGCCACAGAATTAACACCGAGATATATCCTTCAGCGTATTCAATGGCCATGCTCTGCGGCCATGCTTCGCTTGGTATTTTTAGATTATAGGAATGTAATGAACTATTACACACTAGCTCGTCGACTTCATGACTGAGTGGAGACCACAAGCACCTGCATGGCACGTATTTCGTATTTCACAGCGCCAATGCGAGTGTAAGACAGCAGCAGCTAATCCACTTAATTTAATGAAGATTTTGATCTCGTTCTGCCATATGGCATGATCAGATCCAAAAAGGCAGCAGAATAGATATACTTACTACGCGCTGAACAGTCGAATTAGAGGCATACGGTATGGAGTACGGGCGTATAAACCGGGTGGCGCCAGCGGCCCGGCGTTCCCCGGTCTTCCGATAGTACAATTTGTAGATCGCATGACTCTCTGCTTCAGGTAGCTGCCCCGAACAGCTCAAGTGGTGGTCCAGACCTATTCCATCAGAAATTGATGTCGATGTGCAACTTTTTAGGGGATAAAACATATCAATAATCGGCCAGACGGCGAGACGTGGCCAGGCGGGACTAGCCTGCGAACACTAAAGTACCTTAAAACCGAAATCTGGCCTCACTAAAGCCGGCAACCGAGGTGTAAGCTTAGTGCTTGAAGCTCCAGGATTTGTAAATTGCAATCCGAGGCAGTGCATCGGAGATTCTGCGACTCGGCTATTTAACCCGGCCAGTCCGCCACTTAGACCAAATCAAAGGAAAAAAAAAAAAAGAAAAAAAGAAAAGGGGAAAAAAAATTCCACGGCGCTGATTATGACCATTGCTCTCCTATCCGAGTAGCAAGTGAGCAATTCTATCCAAGATTGCGCGAGCAAGGCGAGTGAGCAGTTATATTGTGAGGTGTTGCCTAGTTTACATCAAGGGGAAGTAATTTTACGCACCACCGCGGTGAACGTTTTACAGACGTCCTAAGCTCTTAGCTCGTACAAAATTACCTTACCAACTACGCCAAATTGCCAACCTATCCTTGTGTGGACCCTTACGGCGAATTTCACCCTTGTGGTGTTCCTTGTCCCGCAAGATCTTCCCGCAGGCATGAAGGAGTGAGTCCGGAAATCCCCGCGGGACAGTCGATCTCTGGATCGGTCATCATCCACAAAAGCAGCCAAACAGCGGCGTTGCATCTCTAGTCTTTGTCTGAGCATCTGGCAGTGTTATCTCCATACCTCGCGCGAACGGTCAAGAGCCACTTCAAAGGAGGATGGAGTCTCGCAACGAGGGTTATGTTGAACTGGATACATCAAGCACGACAAATTTGACGGGATTTCGTCCTGCCAGACACTGCAAGCGTCACGTGCAGCATCAGGCACATGTTAACGAGCTTTTGACAACCAGAATAAAAGCCCTTACTAATAAGGGTTGACCCTTTTTGGTGTAGTGGTAAAAATCTCTCAGCTTTGCTATCTAGCGGGAAAATATACCGCTAAGCCAAAAAGGCGTCGTGACTACCGGATTGGTCTTAGACAGTCATATTTTCAGGTTGACACTATCTTTGTTAATTACCGCTGTTAGGACTCGATGAGGTGTTCTCGGATATGTGCATTGCCGCTAGTGCGCAAGACGAAAGTCCTGCCATTGACGAGGCGATGGACTGGATCTTCATCTCACGGGTCTTCTCCAAAGGTATATCTTCATGACATCGACACAGACAATGATTCGCGCTGCTAGCACCATCATTTACAGCGGGGGATTTCTCCCTATTCACGGTCCGATAAGAGGTATAAGGTTGATTGATGGGTTTATTCATGACCCGCTTGGTACGAGCCAGTGGAAGTGCTTGGGAAAATAGCGTGGCTGAATGACAGACAAACGGACTCTTACGACTGCTACTTGATGTTGTGCATTTGCTATTTATTGGGCTTTGGCCAGACTGTGCGCTCTCATTTGGTACAGAGCCACACCAACTCTGCAAACTTTCAGTGCTTGGAGCATTAATTATGAGAGGGATGGGCTCCAAACCTTCTGATACCGAAGCCTCGAAGCCCGTTTACCGGAATCCAAATATGCAAACTGCTGGACTGATGTGGCATTGCAAGATGGAACCACCACACACATCCGTTTGCCATCGCCGCTGCCTTCTATCAGCTCGGATGAGACCAATTCTGCAGCCATGCCATCGCCATAGGGCTTCCCTTGGGTGTAGATGGTGAGAGTGAACATCACCCTTGAAAACACCTACATCGGCATGGCCTACTAGCATGAAGCCTCGAACTGGAACGAAACAAGTGATCCTGTCAAATGTAGGGTAAGTATGGGTAGAAAACCCTAGGGTTGATACGAAATTGGCATTCGATGGGTTGACGTTGCAATAGGCGGGCGAGGGAGAAGGGTGCGGTATTTCAACCATGGGCTATAACGCGGTAATGCTTTCCTCAACCTTGGGAGATCTCTGGATGACCCTGCTTGACTTGGGATACACTTTGACACTCGGGGTTCGATCGCTCTGAAGCCGGCATCCCAGGATTGTCATATCCTCATCATCCACGTGCCGTGGCTGGATAATAACTCAAAGGTTTTGCGGTTTATATTGCCATATGGGAACTTTTGGTAAGAAGATTTTGAAAATGCGTACAATGAGATTGAGCTGCTTCTGCTTCATATTTAAACCGAAACACTAAGCGAGGCAGTACATGTACTGCTCTTATCACGTAGAGTATATGGAGACACATACAAGTACTTGGATAACTAAATTGTACGACATTTAAGCATTATCACAATAGACTACTGCGGTACTTATAAAATATGCAGTGAAATCTGCCTGTGAAAGTAATGAAGTCAGGGCCCATGCTATGCCTAAGGGTCACGTGTACCTGACTTGGGAGTTGCAAGAGGAACCTGGATTGGGTTCACCTGGACTCTCTCTGTCTGCACACGGGATACCGTCACGACATCCCAGGTAGTCCCCTAGGGTCTCCAATAACCTCCTAGTGTGTTGTGCATTTTCCCCACACTCACTATCAAAGCCATCTTCTTTATCAGAGCTCCAACTGCCCAGCCATGCCAGCTATTCCGGATCCAGCGTTTCCCCGCATCCATGGCTGCATCCCTTCAGCGTCGCATCGGCCGTTGATAAGCTGTATCCATCTAGTCAATGTAACCTGCCGAGTCTTGTCGCTCTTGACTCTGCCAGGATGAGGTGGGGTTGGTTGGGTGACGATGACGCTGGAGATAGAAGTCTTGGTATGGGGGTGATTCGATAAGCTATCATGCTCATATCAGGATATGCAGATATCCCTCGCCATGACGAACAGTTATCTATCCCTTGCTTCGTCATTTCCTGGCCTGCGAAACTCGTGGATTCCGTTCATTCGAGCTCAGCCGTACATTCTCTGTGCGACACCAAGGGGTCCGGACCTCCAGCACAACAAGCCATGAACACCAAGCCATCTCCTTCGACAGTCGATACGCCTGTATCTGCTGAGAGATATTCGTTGCCAGATGAAGCTCCCGGCAAGCATGATTATGCTCCTGGGGTGGTTGAGAATGTTGCCCGTGTCGTGGATCATAAGGCTGAACGGGCGCTCTGCCGTCGATTTGATCTGCGGCTGATGCCCGTGTTGGCTATTATGTGTTGGTGATGTTCAGTCTGCAAACAGCATTCAGTAGTTGACTTTACGAATAGACCTCTTCAATGCTCTGGACAAGGGAAATCTCGGTAATGCAGAGACAGATGGAATGAGCGACGGTAAGTCCCTCAAATTCAATAGCTCCAACCCTTGCTAACCGATCAGACCTCCATTTCAAACCCGGGCAATACAATCTCCTGCTATCGATCTTCTTCGTCCCCTATGTGATCTTCGCGCCGCCAATCGCCATGCTAGGCAAGCGCTTCAGTCCGGCGAGGGTACTGCCGATCCTGATGTTCAGCTTTGGCTCCTTCACCCTTATTGCATCGTCCACAAAGAACTTTGGCGGCATGTTTGCGCTGCGCTGGTTCCTCGGCATGGCAGAGGCTGCCTTCTTTCCCTTGGTCATCTACTATCTGACTACCTTCTACCGTCGCGCCGAGTTAGCCCGCCGTTTAGCTCTCTTCTACGCAGCCTCCAATATCGCCAACGCCTTCGCCGGCCTGATTGCATTCGGAGTCTTCCAGATCAGAAACACGCCCATGTCCCAATGGCGTTATCTATTCATAATTGAGGGCAGTGCCACCGTCGCCTTCTCTATCTTTGCCTTCTGGTACCTCCCCCGCAGCGCCGCCGAGGCCAAATTCCTCTCACCCGACGAGAAAGCTCTCGCATTCCACCGTATCCAAGTCGACTCGAGTGCCATCGTCAACGAGAAATTCAATCTCCGTGAAGCTCTCGCTATCTTCCGCCACCCAACAACATACGGCTTCCTCGCTATCGAGATCTGCCTCGGCGTTCCGCTCCAAGGTGTCTCCCTCTTCATGCCGCAAATCATCCAGCGACTGGGCTACTCAACCGTCAAAACCAACCTCTACACCGTCGCTCCCAACGTCACAGGCGCCGTCATGCTGCTTATCCTCGCATTCAGCTCTGACGCCGTCAAGCTCCGCTCTCCATTTATCGTCCTCGGATTCCTATTCACATTTACCGGCTTCATGATCTACGCTTCCATCTCAGACGTCCAGGCCCAGATCAAGCTAGCTTATTTCGCCACCTTCATGATGACCTGGGGCACTTCGGCACCGTCCGTCCTGCTCAGCACATGGTATAACAACAATATTGCGCACGAGGGCCGTCGCGTCCTGCTAACATCTATCGGCGTGCCGCTTGCAAATCTGATGGGGCTAGTCGCCAGCAATGTCTTCCGAGAGCAGGATAAACCGAAGTATATGCCTGCACTAATCACGGTGGGGTCTTTTGGGGCGACCGGCGCTTTTCTCGCAGGGCTTTTGGGTCTGTACATGGTTCTTGATAATAGGAGGCGGAATCGTAGGGACGGGCTTACTGTAAAAGCCAGCGACGTTCCCACTGAGAGGCTACGGGATGGGCCTGCTTCGAGTGATTTTCGCTGGTTTTTGTAATACCGACCGGCGTTCCAGCTCCCCAATGCACATACATTTTCGCTCTTGGATCGCCTATCATTGCGACTAGTAAGGAGCATATATCGGATCTCATACAACCCGTACCTAAGACTAGCCAGAACTTATACCCTGGTGTATAACAACCAATAACTTATAATCTGGCGCATTAGCTCATCTATAGACCCTTGCACCTATCTATGCATTTCCCAAGCCACAGTTCGTCAAGCTTACTGCAACCGACTAATAACCACTTATTTAATCCAATCTCAAGTTCCAGTTCACACCCCGGCTCCATTATCAGCCCCCCTGTACGAAGCCTAAGTGACGGGTTAGATCCAGCTCAAATTGCTCCTCCTCTTCCCCATCCTCTGCATCGTATGCGCAACAAATCCTGCGTCTCCATAAACGTTCACCCACGCGGTAAGAACTCCCTGGACGAGGAGCTACACTCGTCTGGGATTCTTCGCATTATCGAGAGTACTGTTCTCACTAAGGACGCACATCCACATTAAAAATCTATGTTCACCGAGCAGCTTCGGCCTCGGGTACCGTCCACTTCGACGTAAGGATACCATTGACCCAGCCACGAACGAGGAGGCGATGATTGGCGTTTGAGGGAGCGAAGGTCGCCTGATCCTGTGGCTTAATTTTATAATTATGCCGGTTTCACGTCGGAAATTAATCCGCTCAACTCGCGTCAGCTGCCTTTTCATCCTCTTCTCCCTGGGTGGAAATTGGATTTTGCGGGGTAGACACAGGGGAATCAAGTGGAATACATTCAGCAAGGAACTTAGGACGGACGAGAACTGTGTAGCTGGATGAAGGAGGCGATTGTGGATTTGATAGATATGTAGGTAGTAGAGGAGGGGTTCAATTGATAGGTTTAGGTTTGTGTTTGTGTTTGTGTTTAGGTTTGTGTGTGTGTGTGTGTGTGTGTGTGTGTGTGTGTGTGCTGTCTCTTATACACATCTAGATGTGTATAAGAGACAGGTCTAATGATATTA
>QPHH01000002.1:1853929-2066092 GCA_003574815.1 Aspergillus spinulosporus | reverse complement strand
CCTCCTCCGGAAACCACTCCATGCGAGACAGAGACGGAGACTCCTCCTCCTTCCACAGAAACTCCTCCACCTGAGACTACCCCATGCGAGACTGAGACGGAGACGCCTCCTCCTTCTACAGAAACTCCTCCTCCAGAGACCACGCCATGTGAGACTGAGACAGAGACGCCTCCTCCGGAGACCACTCCATGCGAGACTGAGACGGAGACTCCTCCTCCTTCCACAGAAACTCCTCCACCTGAGACTCCCCCATGTGAGACTGAGACTACTACCAAGCCTCCTCCTCCGGAAACCACTCCATGCGAGACTGAGACTACTACCAAGCCTCCTCCGGAAACCACTCCATGCGAGACAGAGACGGAGACTCCTCCTCCTTCCACAGAAACTCCTCCACCTGAGACTACCCCATGCGAGACTGAGACGGAGACGCCTCCTCCGGAAACCACTCCATGTGAGACGGAAACAGAGACTCCCCCCCCATCTACTGGAACTCCACCCCCCGAGACAACGCCTTGTGAAACAGAAACGGAGACGCCTCCCCCAGAGACCGAAACCCCTCCAGGAACTAAGCCTCCGCACACCAAGCCTCCACATCCCACTAGTACCAATACGCCCCCTCCAGAGGCCGAAACTCCTCCTCCCGAGGAAACTCCCGCTCCGGCTCCCCCGAGCACCAGCTCCTGGACCACATCCGTATCTGTCACAATTCCCACCGGAACATCACCTGAGCAGCCTACTTCAACTGGCACAACCCCAGCTGCTCCGGTCTTCACTGGTGCCGCTAGTGTGCACCGCTTTGGCTCCCCTCTCGCTGGTGTGATGGCTGTTGCTGCAATTGCTTTGGCTTTCTGATGAATCAACAGTAAGTGGGGGAAATAAAGGCAACGAGTTAAGATTCTTTCATGGTCTATCTTTAATATATGTAATGCGCTATGTTTGGTATTTAGTCTAGTACACAGCCTGCTCAGGCTCATATGAACTTAATTACTTTCTTTTAGGTGGCTTTAATCTAGATTCCAACAGCTGAGTGGCAAAAGTAGTCCTTCGTAGTCTCTGATACAGCCACAGAACTATTTAGTTCATAGGCTGTGGCTGAAACTGTCTGGTTATCTTATCTATCCCCGTTAGTGCACCGACCAAGTGGCGCGGTGAGCCAACTACGCCACAACGATTTTCCGCGACAGCTTCGACCTTCCTCTGATTTCTTTTTGTGAAGTGACTATTCCAAACAATTTGAGGGTTGTGTGTCACCCTCACAGCTACAACTCAGACACGCCTATACACTAACTCATCGATACAATTTTCATTTCCGCTTGTGTCACACCCTAAATCTCACCAAAATGGACGACCTTCAATCCCTCGAACACCTCTCCCTCATCTCGCGCATAACCAACGAACTTCAAAACCACCTAGGAGTAAGCGATAAAGTCCTCGCCGAGTATATCATAGAGCAACATTTAAAATGTTCTTCGTTTGCCGAATTCAAGAGCGCGCTAGAGGCGATGGGAGGTGACCTATTCCCGATGAGTTTGATGGAGAGCGTGGATCGGTTAGTGCTTACGATGCATCCGAGATATAAAAACAAGAATAAGAAGGATAGAGGTGAGGAACAAGTTGAAGATGGGGCAAACGATGATCTGAATGCGTTAAATGCGTTGGAAAAGAAGGCGCGTGTCTTCAAGGGCTTAGCAATGCCGGACCAGGAGCCGGGTTGGGCAGAGGAGTATACGGAGGTTGGGAATAAAAACGGACTGGGAGTTGACGAACATGATGCGAAGGATAGTGCGATGGATGATACATTCGCGATGCTGGAGGGGTTGGCGGGGAAGGCGAGGGCGAAAACGACAACGACAGAACAACGGCCAATATCGGAAAGGAAGCGGAGTCGGAGTCGGAGTCCAGAGTACGATGACTATAGCCGGCGCCGACGGAGGGATCAGTATCGTTCAAGGTCGAAATCGAGATCGCGGAGTCCGGCTTATAACAGGCGGGATGAGGATATGGTGGATGAATTTGGCCGGTCGACTGGGGGCCGGGCTTCAAGGGATGATGGATACCGCGATGGGCGAAGTGAACGGCGGAGGAGGAGACGGGATGACGATGATTACTTTCGCAAACCTCCGCCTGTTGAGCTCGATGACCAGCCGGTTTTGTATAAAATCTACGATGGGCAAGTTACAGGTGTGAAGGACTTCGGCGCGTTTGTGAACCTGGTAGGCGTTAGAGGGAAGGTTGATGGGCTGGTGCATGTATCTGTGATGCAGGAGGGTACGCGTGTGAATCATCCCTCTGACTTGGTATCTCGCGGTCAGCCAGTGAAGGTCAAAGTGATCAGTATACAAGGCTCGCGCATTGGCCTGTCCATGAAGGAGGTAGACCAGGAGACTGGGCAGGATCTCATCCCGCAAAAGCGCCTCGCATCGGGAGCGAATATGGAGCGACTGGATGGCATGCCGTCAAACGATAGATACGGTAACCTCAGCGCGGATGTGCCTGTTATTGAGGAATCCGACGGCCGACCCATGAAGAACCGAAAGCGTCTAACGTCCCCAGAGCGCTGGGAAATTAAGCAGTTAATTGCGTCTGGGGCTGTTTCCGCAGCTGATTACCCAGATATTGACGAAGAATATCATGCTACTTTGACTGGAGAGGGCACTTTTGAAGAAGAGGAAGACATCGATATCGAAGTCAGAGACGAAGAACCTCCTTTCCTGGCGGGCCAGACAAAGATGTCTCTGGAGCTGTCTCCTATTCGAGTTGTCAAGGCTCCAGATGGATCTATGAATCGCTCCGCAATGGCAGGTACAAATCTAGCCAAGGAACGAAGAGAGCTCAGGCAACAGGAGGCCCAGGACAAGGCGGCCGAACGAGCAGCTGGGGTGGATCTCAACGCGCAGTGGCAGGATCCTATGGCTAGTGAGCGACAATTTGCGGCTGATCTCCGTTCTACCCAAACGGGTACGGACGAAGCTGTTCCAGAGTGGAAGAGGGTCACGATGGGCAAAAACCCGTCATTCGGAAAGCGGACAAATATGTCAATCAAGGAACAGAGAGAAAGTCTTCCGGTCTTCAAATTCCGCCAGCAGCTGCTGGAGGCCGTGGCGGAGAATCAGCTACTGATTGTAGTCGGAGATACCGGGTCAGGAAAGACAACGCAAGTGACGCAGTATCTGGCTGAGGCGGGCTGGGCCAATAAGGGAATTATTGGATGTACACAACCTCGTCGTGTTGCTGCAATGTCGGTTGCTAAGCGTGTAGCTGAGGAAGTCGGCTGCAAGCTTGGTGCAGAGGTTGGGTATACAATTCGTTTTGAGGATTGTACTAGCCCAGAGACGAAGATCAAGTACATGACGGATGGAATGCTCCAGAGAGAAGTCTTGTTAGACCCAGACTTGAAAAAGTATTCTGTGATTATGCTTGATGAAGCTCACGAGCGAACCATCGCGACTGATGTCCTCTTTGGGCTGTTGAAGAAGACACTCAAGCGAAGGCCAGACCTGAGGCTCATTGTTACGTCTGCCACTCTAGACGCTGATAAGTTCTCCGAGTACTTTTACGGCTGTCCCATCTTTTCCATCCCTGGCCGGACATTCCCTGTGGAGATCATGTACTCGAAAGAACCTGAATCAGATTATCTAGATGCGGCTCTCATCACCGTCATGCAGATTCACTTGACCGAGCCCCCTGGCGATATGCTGTTGTTCTTGACCGGACAAGAGGAAATTGACACAGCGTGCGAGATTCTGTATGAGCGGATGAAAGCTCTAGGTCCAAGCGTCCCAGAGTTGGTGATCCTCCCAGTCTACTCAGCGCTACCCAGCGAAATGCAAAGTCGCATCTTCGACCCTGCGCCGCCCGGCGGCCGGAAGGTCGTCATTGCCACAAATATCGCAGAAACCTCCATCACAATCGACAACATCTACTATGTCATTGACCCGGGTTTCGTTAAGCAAAACGCTTACGACCCAAAGCTCGGGATGGACTCTCTAGTCGTAACACCCATCTCCCAGGCGCAAGCCAAACAACGTGCCGGCCGAGCCGGTCGAACAGGTCCTGGAAAATGCTTCCGCCTCTACACCGAAGCTGCATACCAATCCGAGATGCTCCCTACCACGATCCCCGAAATTCAACGCCAGAACCTGTCGCACACCATCCTCATGCTGAAAGCAATGGGCATCAACGACCTGCTCCACTTCGACTTCATGGATCCCCCGCCTACAAACACCATGCTCACGGCTTTAGAAGAGCTTTACGCACTGTCCGCATTAGATGACGAAGGTCTTTTAACGCGTCTCGGCCGCAAAATGGCTGACTTCCCCATGGAGCCAGCCCTAGCTAAGGTCTTGATCGCTTCCGTCGACATGGGCTGCTCTGAGGAAATGCTCTCCATCGTCGCCATGCTCTCGATCCAATCCGTCTTCTACCGTCCCAAGGAAAAACAGCAACAAGCAGACCAAAAGAAGGCCAAATTCCACGACCCCCACGGCGATCATCTGACGTTGCTCAATGTTTATAACGCATGGAAAAAATCAGGCTTTAGCAACGCCTGGTGCTACGAAAATTTCATCCAAGCACGCCAGATTCGCCGCGCGCAGGACGTCCGCCAGCAACTTCTTGGCATCATGCAGCGCTATCACCACAAAATCGTCTCATGCGGGCGCAACACTACAAAGGTCCGACAGGCTCTTTGCACAGGGTTCTTCCGCAATGCAGCACGCAAGGATCCGCAGGAAGGGTACAAGACGCTTGTCGAGGGAACTCCTGTGTACATGCATCCGTCTTCTGCAATGTTCGGCAAGCCTGCTGAGCACGTCATCTACCACACGCTTGTGCTGACGACGAAGGAGTACATGCACTGCACGACGGGGATCGAGCCGAAATGGCTCGTTGAGGCGGCGCCGACCTTTTTCAAGGTCGCGCCAACAGACCGCTTGTCCAAGAGGAAGAAGGCAGAGAGGATCCAGCCGCTGCATAATCGCTTTGCTGGTGAGGATGATTGGCGCTTGTCGGCGCAGAGAAGGCAGGGGAGGGGTGGTGGCGGTGGGACTTGGGGGTAGAGGTTCTAGTCTTCTGGATTATGGGTGTTGTTAAATCAATTTCACTCTGCTGTATTGTTTTATGTCATGTATACCCAATTCTTAGAACATATCTTGGAGATTGTACTATAAAGATTTTTTTCTTCTGCATGATCTAGTAACGGACTTCACGTTGTACGGGATACAATTTTGTCTACACCGTGATACCTGGCACCTGCAATATCTCGGCATTCAGAAGTAGCTGCAGCCGGGTTAACACTGTTTCATCGGCGATAGATAAAATGCCGACATCACGACATCGGCATCCAGCCGATCTGTCGGCGATAACGATTTCCATATCTCTGTATATCGAGTACACCCGTCACCGCACCAGCCCCAGTGTCTCGCTGTCCAAAAATGAGGCCTACAGGCACTGATAAGGGCCTGACGGCCACGGCCAATTCTGATAAAACACTCAAGGAGATGGATCTCTCAATAGTCGAGCCGACCGGTCCTTAGAGCACAGAATCCGTCTATATCAGCCACGTGGGACGGGCGGCGAACGGCGGCGGCGGGCGTCGCGCCATCAACGCTAGAGTTTCGACTCGGCTCTTTCGTCGAATCATCGAGTCGAATCGACCTCTCGATTCTTTTACTTAAACAGGGCTTGTCACGAATCCTGCGATACGACACGATAGCGATGTCGGGTAAGCTCTCCGCCCTCCGCACTGGTCGGATGTTCCGCCTCTGACGGGTGCAAACTATAAGGCAGTGCGCCGTAGCGTCGGCATTCCTAATCAGGCGAACCTAAGCCGCGGGGCTCTCGTTAAGATTCCTTATGCGGGAAAAAACGTCGGACGTTAGTCCGGTCGCCCAGCTGCACGCGCTGTGTTGCAAATCGCTCCAGGCGTTAGCCAGCTGATCCTGGCCCTGAAGCCTGAACCTGAAAAAAGGACCTGAAGCTGACGAAAGGCAGAAGGAAGTCGCCAAGTCGGAATTCGGCTCAGATTGTCGACTTCTGTCTTTGTAGGTCTATCGAAGCTTTTCCCTGGAGCGTATCTCGGCCGAGTTTGCACCAAGCAAGCTCTAGGCGCGAGTCAGAATGGGGCAGTTGAATAGGAAACCGGAACATGATGCAAATTCGCAATTTGCACCGTGCTCGAGCGTGATGCTGTAGTGGCTCCTGCAGAGGCCTGAGTCGCAACTCTACTCGCGAAGGCCCCAGGGTCAGTGCTACATACTGGGTCCGACAACTGCCACCACCAGGGGCAGGCTCCGGCCGGCTGACTCCTGACAGCTGAGCCTGTGGTCGCGCCTTCCCATGACACGGTCCACAGTGGGGAAGGCCGCCGGGAAGAGGACTGTTGGCCGATCAGTCACTTATCAAGTTAAGCGATCCCTTGGGGGGATAGACGGCTAAACGGGTGAAAATACACTTTTGGGACGAATAGCTCTCGATTCGGTCAGCGCCGCTCTGGGCACCCGAGGGTAAGAGATGGCCAGGACAAGCTCTTCGCCACCGGTCTCTCCAGCAGTTCTTCTCTTTTGACCTTGCTTTGTCCAAGGGGGTCCGGTTTGCGCCTTTTATGGTATGGCCATGGTTTGAGCCGAAGTTTGTCCTGCCGGGCGTTGTAGGATCCGCGGTTGGCGAGTCATGGCGATCGGATAATTCAATCGCTGGCTGGCTAGATCGGAACGAAATGCGGCCGGGGCAATTGGTCTGGCTAGTGAGCGTCAACGGCAGCTCAACGACAGGTCTAGGTCGCGCGGATTCATGGCTATATGCACTGCGGAACGGCCAACGCCTCGCTGGGCCGCAAAACCGCTCCGCTGCAGCAGATGCAGCAGATGCTATGAGCTCAGTTGGTGCTGTAAATCTGCCATCAATCTGCCATCAATCTGCCAGTGGTGCCAACCCTTTCAGTCCACTTTTAGACTTCAGCAACTGCGTCCTGGCGGGCCTGGATCTGGGGATGTTTTTCCGGGTAGGCGAGGAATCCGGGGATGGGGCTGATCAGCACCGGGGACTGGACGGTTGGGTCCGGTTCAGTACTTTCAGTACTTTGTGTCTGTTCATTGATTTGAAGAGTCAGTGGACGGGAATACTCTGGCGCAACAGGAGAGCGGATGTCAACGATAATGGGGGCCACCCACCTGATTGAGTGCTCGATCGTAGAGCTGCCTGGGCTTGGATGATATACCTGGGCAGGTATTTGGTACGATTGATGAGCAGCGGAACAAGTCCGATAGAGGCCGGCCAAAGAGACCGGCTGGACCTGCACTGACTGCGGTGCTTTATCATTATCCTAGTATCCATTATCAATTATCGCATGTGGGGTTCGTCGGCCTTCTCCTCTTCTGCTATGATTACAATTCCAATTCCAGTTCCATTCCCATTTCAATTATATTTCTCAATCGACTGCCGTGTGTGGGAGTCGTATGCATCCCCCCTCCCCTCGCTCCCCCTTCCTGTCAACAACTTCACTTCTACTCCAAGTGGAGCGATCTTCCCTACTCCAAGTCGAATCATTCAAAGGCAGCCATGTCCCTGATGCTCTCGCAGTCGCCTGTAACTCATGCCTCACCAGCTCAGCACTCGCGCCGGCTGAGCGTCGGAGCCACAGCGAAGACCCGAACATGCGTCCACTGCGGCCGCAGCTTTCGACGCACCGAGCATCTCGAGCGTCATGTTCGCACCCGTATGCCTTCGCATCACTAATTTCTTTGAAAAGCAATCCACTGACCATGATTGCCAGATACAAAGGAAAAACCGTACACTTGCTTGTGCGGTGCGGCGTTCTCGCGCCGCGACCTGCTCAAGAGGCATATGGGCATTACCGGCCATGAAGACGTCAACCCGCCCAATAAGAGTACCTCTCCCAAATCTCAGCACCGAACCGACCATGACACAAAGCAACGGATCCGGCGTGCATCGACTACGACCGTCCGATCTCGACGTGCGTCTGTCCCAAACGTTGCTTCGCAAGATCCGAGCAGCCTGCCCCCATCGCCGGTGGACGGCGAAGCCGTCCACTGGGCGATGCACCAGAATACCAACTACTTGAAAGACGACAACGGCTATCCTGAGCCCACCAGTGAAGGCACCCATGATCCAGAGATCCTCGAGGCAGCTCAGCTGCTCCTCCCAGGCGGCGCTTCGCATGGCATCCCCAACTACACACGTATGTCCTACCCTTTCAAGTATCAGGCTCGCTATTTTTTGAGCCCCGGCTAAGCCCACCAACAGCCCCAACAACATCCTCATACCTCCCCGAAGAACCGCACCACTACGAAGAATTCACCAACTTTTTAGATTCCCTCAATCTACCGCTCGAGTGGGGCCCCGGCCATCACGAGGCCCATACCAGCCAAAGTAATAACAACCCCCTAACAACAGAAGTGGCAGAGCCAGGTCTTCATCCATTGTTCAGAGAGCGCGAACGCGACAGATCAGATCGAGCTCGAGCCGATTCTCCCTTTGGCAGGTCATGGCTCCACTCGGACCACTATCAAAGCAGCTACGCAGGCATGATCTCTGAATACGGGAACTACTACCACCATTACCACCCACCAGAAGACGTCGCTCGTGTTGTGGTTCCAAATTTCTGAGTTGCATGATTTACTACTGCTGCTGTGCTAAGGACATCCTAATGTGACGGGAAAGAAAAAGAGGAATGCTGTCATTTTGCATGGGCTTGGGTTATTCATGCTTGTTCGGCGGTCGTTTAGCTTATCCCTCGGTTTTCACAGTACATATCTTGCGCTATGAGTTATGATATACCACCAAATCAGAATGTTCCATCTCCATCTTCCGTTCGAGCTGGGCGCGGGCATTACGGATTATCTTCCCGATGGCATGCTAGCAACTGAGCGCGACGTTTACAGGGCTCTCTGCTCAATTGCCAGTCTAGCTGATGCACATCTGGGCACGAAATATTCAGACCTACAGCCTTCGAATTGGCCGTTTCCCAGTGTTCGTCTTCCCGGTTTTCCTCTAGTCGTCCAAAACACCTAATAACTCATATCTTAAAATATTCGTGAGACGCTGAGTCCCTAGTCTGCAGGTGAAGGTCAATGATTGCCTAGACCAGTATGTTAAGGTTAGATAGGTAGATGTCTTGTACTTGGGTAGAATAAATAAAGGCAGCTCCCAACCTCATACGATCCATTGACTGCCGCCTACAGTCCTGGTGCTATATGTACAACGCCCGGTCAAAAGTGGGGGTTTCACTTATAATACTTCGTAATATAGCCCACTCTTTTTAGATGATGGCATCGACCTGATTCGAAGACGGTGGGAGAAGTGACGGGCCCTGGGTGGGTTCGGGCGTTATGTCATTTTATACTCAACGATGAGAGTGCAAACCAGAATATTCGACGCTGGCTTTGCGCAGTACTTGTCTGTTTAAAATGTGAATATATATGAACTTACAGGTTCGGCTACGAATACCAAGGATGAGGTGCATCAGGCAGAAGACCAAGCCAGTCAATTCAGAGGGAGAACCGGGGTCAGGGCCAGCTTCCCCTGCAGCTAACTTAACTATATGTAATCGCTATGGGCGTGGGAGAAACAGTTTGAGAGAACAGAATAAGACAGGACAGACGTGATACACAGATTCCCGCACAGAACAGACGCGGAAAGAAGTAGAGAAGATTGTGAAGTGATGCAGAAAGAGATCAGACAGGATGAGAAGGCAATGACAGGAATATATGAGAAAAGAACATATGGTATTTGCGCTTCATTGTACACAGCACGATGGAAGTAAATGGCCAACGGAAGATAAGATGTGAGCAAAGTAGGCTCGATTTGGGACGGACCAAATAAACGTCGAGGTATTAGAAAATCTTTGAGGCAGCTCAAAAAAGAAGGCAGATGAGTAAAGAAGAAAAAAGAAGTGGAAGAAATGGGATCGAAATGCTTCTTCAATGAGCAGAAATAAAATCTGGTCTAAAAAGCGATCAAAAGCAGGCGCTAGTTCTGCGCAGAAGCCTAATGTTGTGCCAGCGGCTTGTGCTTCCAGAAATCCAAACTAGCCACAACATCTTCGCCTGAATCATCCTCATAGGCGTAAAGAATCTGCGCCCGTTAGTAGCCCGTCTTTGCAATGGGAGAAGATCGAGTATACCTCTCGTGTGGAAGAATGTAGCATGCGAATATTCTTTCCAGTCATGATATGAATCAGTTCGCTCGTGTCGATGTGTCTGAACTCGATAAAGTTCGGTTCAAATGCTAATATGTAAGGCAATGAGAGTGCAAATGAATTGGGATTCCCCTCCCAGGAGATCTTCCAATCCGCCCGCGCGCGCCAACCATTGCGGTTGACGAAGAATGAGAAGTCGCTATAGTTCAAGAGGAATTCTCCATTCAACCGTTCGATATGAATGGGTTTTACGTTCTCTTTGCGTGCGACAAAGTCCAGAGATGTGTCTGCTTGGTCTAGAAGAGATTGAGTCTCTGTCGTTTCCAGACTGACAACCTCGAAACCACGAGCGCAACCAACGCAAAGCGTTGATCGGAGGTAATGGATTGACGATGATTCTGCCGGGATGTAGAACTCCTATAGACTTATTAGCTCGGAAATCAAGACTGATGGGAAGGCTGAACGAACCTTGAAAGGTTTTAAGGTATCTTGCCCACTCTGGAACATCTTGCTGACAGTAGACTTCTTCTTTCCTTTGGCTAAGTTGTCCATCGGCTCGTATACCTTGATGGTGGTTGACAGAGCCGAAGTCTTGACTGAACACACCAGGTGACGTCCAAGACCGATTCCGGATTTGAAGAAGTTCGCATGACCCTGAATCTTCTTGGGTCTCTTAGCCGCTGGGTTTTGGCCTTCAGTGACCTCAAGGGCGTCCATCGGATAAGAGTACAAAGTCTTATTCGCAAGAACCAAGAGTAGCTGATACTCCTCCAGCGTATCAATCTGAGTCACTTGACTGACATCCAGCACTTTTCTTGGCTTCGCAGACTGGTCTCTCGGGTTTCGGTCCGACACGTATATGCCGCTATCTGTGCCATACACAAGTTTTCGACCACCATCTTCAGCATCGAGTTAGCTAATATCCAAGCAGGGTCGTTTGAACGATGCATACCAATTGGGACAAGACAGTTCACCCTGTTCACTGAATTGAAGAATTTTTCGCAGATGATGTTCTTGTTGTAGAAGTTACTGTTGCGCTCTCGGAGCTTTGTTTGCTGCTCGTCCACTAGTTCCAGGAACTTCTTTCGTTGTTGTGATGACGAGGCATATAGTGTTTGCTCGTATCCACCTTTACCAAGATGCCTGAAAGTTATCGGAAGGGTATCTTTCGTAGCTGGTGGGTTTGCAGCAGCCTTGTTGGCAAGTAGCCCAGACGACGGTCTCTTTGCTATGCCAGGCTTTGGGATGACTTCGTCCATCTGAGGTATTACCAGGAGTTCTAGAGGAATAGGTTTCCTGTAGACTCGGTACTCTTCTCGTTTGTTCACGACTTTGATTCTTACCAGAAGAACAGCATGATCGAAGAGATATACTGTAACCTCCGAGTTATCAGTAGGCGTTTTCTTGAACGCCATTTTCGTCAACATCTGCCGGTTTTCTTCTGTGAGCTTCAGATCGACGTAGTCACCCGGACCAAATTTCAACGATGAATTAAGAGACACCAGGTTGAAGTGGTTCTCAGCTCTTCCACTCTCGGCATTAACACGGGACAAGAAATCCTTGATGATCCTGATCGCATGTGGAATATCTTCTTTATCCGCACTCCCCTCCGCAGTGTTTTTGCCGACCTGCTCTAGCAGTAGAGGATATCGAGCCAGACGTGTAGTTGGTTTAGTCAAGTAACCGTTCAGCTCCAATTTCCGGGACTCTTTTAACCGTTCAGTCTCTTCCACAAACTTCGCGAAAGCTGGGTTCGAAGATTTCTCCTTCTCAAATTCGTATCTGCCATAGAGCTGATTTGCGCCGTATTTGATGAACGGATCGAAACGCGGCACATGTTGTAAGAAGATGTCACCGACCGTCTTCACAATATGACTTTCCTTTTGCCTTGCGTTGAGAGCCTCAGAGAGAGCGCCATTGACCTTAAGAACATCTAAGCAGTTGCCAAACACTGTCCGTATAAACTTCTCCCGTCTGTGCTCGGGAATGGGTGAGTTGCTGGCAGAACGTAGCGGCCTCATCCAGAAATCACGCAGATATTCTAAGTCCTTCACAAAGTCTCGTTCCGTATACATGATCTCGAAGATAATCTCCTGTCGCTTCTTCTCTTTATCATCGACACTGTCTGATACTTCTTTGGGAACCATGTTAATCCATAATTTCTGGTTGTCGCCGCCATCATCGTCACCGTGCAGGCTGCTCTTCGAGGCTGAAGTTCGGAGAACCGGAAGTGGGTTCATATTCAGCCTGGCTTGTTGCTCGAGTCGTCTTGGGCAGGCGATAGAATAGCACAGGCTATCGCGGTTACAGGTTGGAGAGTAGCATTCGGTTAGAAGAGTGAAAACTCCATTGACCTCGGAACTGGGCGCTTCCTCCCCCAATGTTTCCTTGAATTGATAGAGTTCGTGGGGGGCGTCTCGGAGACGGTGATCATAAGTGACGTCGTGAAAGAGTTTCTGCGCATCCAAGGCGCGTCCAAGGAGGAGAGCAAGGTTTCGATCAGTCGTCTTGATGATACTGCAGATAACATCCACCGCGTCTGCGCCCGAGAAAGCATTTTGATAGGAAAGACCATTCTTTTGTTTCTCGCCAAGCGCGATTTGCTCTCGAAATGCATCAGCAACCCGCGAGAGAAGAGCTGGGTTCACAGCAAGCATTTTGCTGCGGCGCGAGTTGTTCGACACAAGGGTCGTTGTTGTCTGAGCACTAGGCCTGTGGGTTAGGTTGCTTTGCATGCTCATTGTACGATCAGGTGCAACAGTTGACGCCATGGAAAAGGTCCTGGGATTCGGAATTGGTCCGTCACTTGGCGGACGGAACCTTCCATTCATATAATCGGAGTAGTCATCGTGTTGGACCATCGGCGGTTGAACAGGCCCAGATGGCTGGCGCCTGTTGGGGATTACTCGTCCAGATCCGGTTCTTGTCGTATGCATCGGCTCACGATCCATAGAGTATGAAGTCAGGGACATGGCGCGCTCGTTTCCGTGTCTTTCGGGCACCACACGTCCTTGCGGCGTCATCGGAGTTGCTGGACTGTACGGCTGATTGCGAGAAGCGATTGCTGAAGTATGGTTGAAGCTGTTCGGCTGGGGCGGTTGAATTGGCGGCCCTCCCAGTCTTGCCATTGATCTTGACCTGTAGGGGTCTGAATTCAGGGCGGGATGGGGAATCGGTCGATTGTACCCCTTGGCATCCTGATAGGGAGGCCCCGGAACTGGTCTGGAATCCAGACGCTGCGGTTGAGGATAAGCATAGCGCCCAGGGTAAGGTCGAGGAGGAGCCTGAGAAGATTGCGAAGTCATAGTTGCTGAACCGGGGTATGCCTGGTAGTATCCGTTTGACTGGCTTGGGGGGTATCCGTTCTGCATCGGGCGCTGTGGCGGGAGAGGACCTCTCTGCATTTGTGGGCGCGGAACCTGCGAGGACATTGTGTGGGCCCGATCTTGGGAGAACTGGGGCGTTTGGGATGTCATGGTCTGCGAGCGCCCAGGCTGCCGTGCTCCGCCAAAAATTTCTGAAAATGCAGCATCACGCTGGACAGAGGACGGATGACCGTGAGGCCGGTAGTTTCGGCCTTGCTGGCCCCCAATATCGGCCATTGTGAAATATCAACTCGCCGCGCTTTTGAGCTTCCTCTTGATTCAATAGCCGTAGAGAACACGAGGACGGTAAAAGGAGACGAGTTTGATCCGAAATCGCAAACAGAATCGAGGAACGGGGGTATCGAGACTGGTCGTAAATAGCGCACAGCGACGTTTCGGGTTGTCGTTCGATTCGTGGGGACGGCGGAATGGGGGAAGAGGGGGTCAACAGACGGTACTCCACAGCAATTAAGTGATAGTCGATCAAAAGGTAATGAAGGGTAGATGGTAGTAGAAATAAGAAAGACAAGAACGAAAATCTGGGAAGGAGAATGCGAGATACGAATAGTCCTTCAGTGATAATTCATGCCTCGATATGCAAATGGCGATACCGCGTGGTAAAGTCTAACGTGAATCAAGTAGCAGCCTTGAGCGCAATGGCAGACCAGTGCCTATGCCGTTCATAACCTCAGCATCCTTCCCTCAGCATGGATTGGCCGGTCGGGGGATCAAGTCTGGACAACGAGCACCAGACAAAGATGTCGAGCAAAGGAAATGAGGTGGCCGTCGAGGGAATCACCGGTCGTCGTGGATGGGAATGCCGTGCGTGAAGAAAAGAGAGCACGGGGGGTGGAAATGAAGGTCAGTTGTTGGGTCGAACAGGCACATGTCAGGCTTAACCCAGACGGGCGAAGTGGCTGTCCGCTCTACGGTGGCCCACGCATGCAACTTGCTCCCCTTCTCTCGTGCTGTTCGGTTGCCAGCTCTCGCTAACTATACCAGCTCAACTACCGTGAAGCTTTACATCGCTTCTACACTGTCGTTCAATATCTCTCGTCTATCCCAGAGCAGTCCTGCAGCTTATTTCCTTCATTTTGAATCACCCTTCCCCTCATCAAAGAGAGCATCACCATGACGGAGAGCGAGTTGACACCTAAATTCGCCCCGTTCCTGTCGTTCGTGAGTTATTGAAATGCGCTTGAATACTGCTCTGCATCGCCCACGCTGACAATCAATTCTAACACAGGCAGGAATCGCTGCAGCCGTAAGTGCCTAAACCAGCAAGCGATCATTCAACGCCTGGACTAACGAAGCCGCATTAGATGATATTCGGATGTACGTTCTCAAAACACGCAGCTTGCTGCAAAATCACCAATGCTCACTGATACAGCGGCCGGAGCGGCATATGGCACGGCGAAAGCCGGTATCGGAATCGCCGGTGTGGGAACGTTCAGGCCCGATCTAATCATGAAGGTAGGAAAGACGTGCTTGGTATACCCTGCTCTTGGTGGTTTCCGTGCTAATGGCCGCGTCATGACAGTCCTTGATTCCCGTCGTTATGTCCGGTATCATCGCCGTCTACGGTCTAGTCATTGCCGTCCTTATCCAGGGCGATGTCACTCCACCGACAGGGACTGAATCGTCATTGAGCTTATATGCGTACGTTGATGGGTTGCCCACTACTCGGACCTACTCTAATTGCGAGAAAGGGGGTGCATGCATCTTGCGTCAGGTCTGTCGGTCGGCCTCGCTGGAATAGCTGCCGGATACACGATTGGAATCGTTGGAGATGCCGTAAGCAGAAACCGAGTGGCTACGCACGTCAAACCAGCTAACGAATAATCCAGGGAGTTCGCGCTTACATGCAGCAATCCAGAGTCTACGTCGGCATGATTCTCATTTTGATTTTTGGTGAAGTTCTCGGGCTTTATGGGTACGTGTGATCGAAGCTGAAGGACTGCCAACGCGTCTCACTAATCCTGACAGGCTAATTGTTGGTCTCATCCTGAACTCGAAGAGTTCGAACTGAGGGCTAGTTAAGTTTTGCAACTGCTTTTCCGTTTGGACGGCGTCTGTGATTTGTACATCGTCCCTTCATATATCACGCCTCTACCTACTTTCAGAGAACTCTTGGCGACGACGGACCTATAGGACATCTCAGAACGAACCCAGCGTCGATCTATCTAGATCGCGGCTGGGCCTCGTCCACGCACTTCCTCACATGCTCCGGCCTCCGCCTTAGGGCGAGTTCCTGTACTAGTACTCCGTACATGCACACATGTGTTTCAAATACAAATACGATTAGGTTGAACCTGTGTTTTCCACGAGGATTGGATCATCTTGACATTGCCACCATCAGGTCTTGTGATGGGCGGCATAATTCGTTTTGGCAGCAGTCACTCTGTAAGGACTGCCCCGCCAGCCGGTAACGTCAGAGTCTCCGTAGCGCCGCCAGCAAAAAACCTCTTACATCCCGCAGTAGCAATACACCTTTCTTTTTAAGTCTCTTACCCCTCTAGATCTGTTCTGCAGGTCTACGAGTTTTCCCCTATTTTCTGCGCGTTTAAGTGCTTCAGACTTGTCACTCGCTCAATTGCCAGCTCATTGCTTTTTCACGCGCATCACTCATCCTTCCCCACTGTCCTCCGAGACATGATCTCGCGCCATTCCAATGGCTTCAGGAACCGTAGGACCCTCGCCACCTAGTGGTGTGCAGGGCTCATCGGCCTCTGATAACTCTGGGGACCCGACTCCCGGAGAGATTCATGAAAGGGAGAAGCGCACAGTTGCGGTTGTCCGACCGCCAACACAGCGGCACCCAAACCCTTTCGTCATCACCGAGCGGCCAGAGGAGAAACAGCTGGGGATCTCTACCCGCCAGTTGAGCGTCCACGACTTCGTTCTGCTGAAAACCCTGGGTACCGGTTAGTACCGAACCTCTAGATATATTGTGGTTGGAATCTAATGGTGGTATCTGTATTGCGCAGGTACTTTTGCTCGAGTATGGCTGGCGAGATTACGCGACGACAAAACGAAACCGGAGAAGGTCTACGCGCTAAAGATCCTGAGAAAGGCCGACGGTATGGACAGTCCAATGCCATCCCACCGTCACGGTCTTGGCTACTAAACCGGGACTCAATTCAGTGATCAAACTCAAGCAAGTCGAGCATGTTCGCAACGAACGGAAGACCCTGGCGGATGTGTCCGGCCATCCATTCATCACGACATTAATCGCATCATTTTCTGATAGTCAAAGCCTATACATGCTGGTACACTCAAACTCGGCGTCCCACTGTCTTTGGTTGTTGACTGACATCTCTCTAGCTGGACTATTGTCCTGGAGGTGAGATATTCAGCTATTTGCGCCGTGCGCGACGTTTCAACGAGAATACATCGAAATTCTACGCGGCCGAAATCACCATGACGATCGAATTCCTCCACGATGCCGAGGGTGTTGTATACCGCGACCTGAAACCGGAGAACATCCTGCTTGATGCTGACGGTCACATCAAACTTGTTGATTTTGGGTTCGCAAAGCAAATTGGCGACCGCGAAACATACACTCTCTGCGGCACACCAGAGTACCTCGCGCCAGAGGTGATACATAATAGTGGGCATGGCCTTGCTGTAGATTGGTGGGCTTTGGGGATCCTGATATACGAATTTCTTGTTGGCCAGCCGCCTTTCTGGGACCAAAATCCAATGCGGATCTACGAACAGATCGTCGAAGGTCACATACGCTACCCTTCGAATATGTCACCCGCTGCGCAGAACATTATTTCCCTGCTTTGCAAGACGAACCCAGCAGAGCGCCTCGGACATATATCGGGCGGCTCAGCAAGGGTGAGGACGCATCCGTTCTTTGCGGATATTAACTGGGATGATCTTTTCTACCGTCGTATCAAAGGACCTATCATCCCTCGTGTCGACCATCCCGCGGATACAGGCAACTTTGAAGAATACCCTGATCCTGATCCGAAGTCTCAGGCCATATACACTGAGGACATGCGTTCCAAATATGAAACACTCTTTAGCGATTTCTAGAAAAATCAGCAGCAACCCGGTCGCTGTTATAACTGTACGCACATTCAACATCGCGGAATGGTATCACACGTCCAACAACCGGACTGTGCGGGATCCCCAGCCGAAGAAGCAGGCTTCGGTCCGCTTCAGATTCCAGAGCATAAAGCAACTCTGGTATACAGCAGGGCATCCTACGCTACGTCAGACTCGGTCGTAGCGGCTTGATCATCTTCCTCAACATGCCGCTAAATCACTACTCAATTGACTGTCAGACTGCCTATCTCCTGATACCGGTTGGGAACACAGCGGGGCACGCTTCCACAATCTGTCTTTTCACGTCAATAACTGTCCTTTCTCTTGGACATATCACCCCTTAATGGTTTTTCCATGTTGCGTTCCCGATTCTTCCGAGTCACGGAGAGATTACAAGCACTATTCCGCCAACCCGAATCCGGAGGCCATACTATACTTCTCTGACTCTCATCATAACGGCTACATCTCTTTTTCTGTTACCTATTCTCAAGTGCTGGCATTTGGCTGATCACTCAATGATAAACCCACTATCTACTCACCGTCTAAATACTGATGTCCATTTTGCAACACATTTCGCCGTGGGCATTTGATTTACTGCTGTCCGTATTACTGCATATGTGTAGGTATTCCTAAGGAGGATCTTGATATAAATTCGTAATTAAGGGCAGAGGTAGTCTCTCGAAGTGGCTGTAGATATTACCTTATGCTTTCAGCAGACCTACGGGTTAATGTATACGAGAACCTATATTATTTACGTGTGGGGATTCTATTACCAAGGCTAGCAAACTCCGATCAGTGAACGACTTCAGAGCACCCTAGGTTCCCTCTACTCCCAGTAATTTCGGAGGTCGAAAATGACCGTCAAGAGTCGTCTGATCAGGGCATGAAGGCGGAGAGGTGAAGACATCTTCAAAGTTTTTTTGAGTTCGAGGTCATACAAGGGATGTCGGCATTTGCATTTCTCTCGCGATGCTACAAGTGACATTGAACAAAGCGACGTTCGATAGAAGACGGTAAGCTCTGTCCAGGCCTAGAGATTCCTAGCAATTCACAAAAGATGGATCAGTCAAAGCAGCTAACGAGCTGCAGTACTTATATGGGCACATATTAAGGCGTGATCTCCTATTAAACCTTCTATTGATTACTCAGAACATGTAAGAAAGAAACAGCACGTATACACATACACATCGTTACGGTAGGCGAAGCGCATATGGCTGGTTTGACAGACCGGCCAACAGCAATAGATATCGCCAACTCCAGACCGAGAACGATAGGAAGGTTTCCGGCTTAGAAGACTGTTTTACTGACAACCGAAGTCGCCAGAGGCGTGCGCAAGTGTCCTCCTGAGTCGCACAGCTTCTAAAATTTCTCGGCAACGGAGGGCTGGATAATGGTACCGCTTTAAACCATCGGAAACAGTGACTGACAACGTGGCAGTCGCGCAGAGCCGGTGTGGCCTTTAAGACAGCAATGCATCATTGTTGATTCAAATCCTGTGCGATGGGTGGTCAGGAGGCATTGAGTTCCATCCCTACTGCGAAAGCCGATTTATTCGATCTTGGGCACTAAACAGATGATCTTAGAGAGAGGGATCGGTTTTCCACGTTCCTGGGGAATTCATCAGCCTGCCATTGGCGAGTAACGGCGAAAAGATAGCCTACCTTCAAAGTTGTGCTTGACAAATGCCATAGGATCATCTATACCCTGAGCACCCATTTGTTGGACTCCGGGGCTGAAGCTAGTGATTGGCAGGACGATGACGTCGCCCACCTTTTGGTATTCGACCTGGTTGGTGAAGTCCTCATACGTGATATTGCGGGTTGTTCCAGGCTCGACATAGAAGTATTCTGGGTCGTTGAAATAGCGAAACACCGCATCCGTCCAAGCTGCTGGGCCGGTGAATTCCACAATGGTTTTGTCCATCTTCCCCTTTTTGAGTATTCCGGCCTTCTTCATCCGTAGGGCTTCTTCGGTGATGTACGTCACGATATCTAGCAGGATCGGGTGACCCGGCTTGGACTGGATGGTCCACTGGCAGAACTGGATTCTACGAGAGTACCAGTCATGCCAGTCTGGCCGGTCCGGATCAGCCTCAATTCCGACAACGAAGCCAATAGTTGACAAGTCAAGGCTGTCCGGTAACCAATCCACCACTGGTTTCAGCGCCGTAGTATCAATATCGCTATAGACTCCACCACGCGCGAGGAGGATCAGATACCTGAAAAAGTCGGCTTTCATTACAGGTATCGGCATTGAGTTGAACGCCTCAAGCACCTCGGGGACCGAGCCATATAAGTATTTGACGAGATGATGAAGGGTATCGTCTGGAATGACTTGGTGAACGAAGTTGGGGTTCATCTCAGTCCAGCTCGCCTCTGGTCGTCGTAGGTCTTGACTAAACCACACAGAAGCCGGAGTATATTTCCATGTCTGCCAGATATATGCGGGGAACTTGTCTTCCAGGTTGTAAGGAAAATGGTAGCGCAGACGTTCGCGCAAGGGAGCAGTAGCTGGTGGAGGCGGCTGCTTCAGCGGCTGCTGCTGTGTCGAATCTGAGCTCTCACTTGATGTTTTCCCCTTTGTTTCTTGACTGATCTCATGGGCAATCCCTTCCGGAGACGCGGCCACTGCAGACTCCGGCGCAGGATGCGACGACCGGAGGAAGAGAATGAGGGTAATAAAGACGGCGGCTACAATGAGCGCCTTTCGAAAAGTGAGCATTGCTACAAAATTGCGACGGCGATTTCGTGGCGAAGCGGTTCCACGTCGGATTGCTGAAGTTCACCCAACCTTCTCGCGGCTCCCGATCAGCAACCGTCAATCTCCGGCAATCTAAGCCAGCCAGCTTATGAATCCGTTCAGTGTTGCTTTCACCGAGAGGTCGCCTGATAGCCGTACATGTCTGCTCTTTCCAGGATTCAGAAATGGTGAGACGAACTGGCGCAAAGACAACGGTGGTGGTTGACCCGGACCAAGGCTCCGCTATACTAGCTCGGAAGTCGTCGAGCTCGAACTGCTCGGCTTTGATTAGATAAATGACCAATTGACCAGCAATGGGAAATCACACTGATTTAAGGAGACAATAAAGGGAAAAGCCGCGCCAACTCGCAGCAGGAAACACAAGAAGATATCGAAAGGGTGAGAAATTGGTTAGGCCTGACGTGGGCCGCTGCTGTCGTAATGCCGGGCAAAAAGCGGCGGTTTTGAGACTAGAGTGGCGCCCACGCCGCGTGGAAGCTGCAGTTGCAATAATGCTTAGCACTCGCTTTGAAACACAGAAGTCCAATCCTGATCAAATCCTGGCGGAAGTCGGAATGTCACCTTTAGTGCCGTCTTTTTTGTGAATCTGCCAGCGAGATTCAGGGGCTGGGGGTGTTTTATACCCTCCATCTGTGACATCTATGTCACTTAGGTCTGCAACGAGCCAACAGACCCACAAAAGACTGGCAAGGCTGGCTATCTTCGATCATCGGAATTCTCCCCCATGATAGCTGGAGATCGACGTTGTCATGTCGTATCTCGCATCCGCCATCTTGCTGTCATCACCGCATCCGGCCAGCACTGCAGTTCCAACAGATGATTTCCCGTGACAGCGATCATTAAACGTTACAGGCCCTCTGCGATCTTGACAGTCTTGACCATGGCAATCATACTTATCAATCGTCGCTTTTTCTTACAGCTGAAAGGTCGACTCCACCTGGACCAACGGAGACGTCGAAAGAGGAGGCTTGTTTAGCCTAGCTCTGCGTTCGCCGCGTCAGTTCGACTCCATCTACAGTAAACTGCATCTTTTAGTCTTGGCATTGGCGAGACCTATCTAGATAGATAGATTCTACTTCGAGTGATAAATGGAGAATCGCAACAGCTTGGGCAGAGAATACCACTTCTCTCCTTTTTCTTCACGGTATGTCCTCAGGAACATGGCGAGGAACTGACCCGTTCCTGTAGCCTCATCCCAGTGGCTTGTATCACGCCAACCTTGGTTCGCAATACAAGTCCGGATACTACGGTGACTCTTCGCGAATCTAGGCATGGCCCGACATTGTGACTCAAATAAATGATATGACTGTGAATTTCACGATCTGGCCAAGGCACCTTTGGAAGGTTCCACAACAGTGGATTCTTTGGTAGCAGGACAAGAGATGTTTAGTGTCCAGGTTCTACCACCAAAGCCGCAGTGTGCAGCAAAGACAGCCTTGGACAAGAAAAGATCGAGATTTATTCTTATGCAAACTAGGAGTGGCTATGGTAACTAAAGGTAAAGCTCGATCTTGAACCGCCCTCAGATTAGCTCTCAGGTTCTCATCGATAACCAGGCTGATGCGCTTCGCTGGGAGGCACCTAGAGGCCGGTTATCATACAACTTTGGCTTTTGGTACTGTGTACTCATCACCGGGCAGAGCTTGATCTTGATCATGGAACCAGAAAACATAAGACGGAGGCAATGCAAACGGATACATTGATTTTGGGAGTTGGTTTATAAACATTGTCGGGCTGACATGAAAGTTCGATTGGGGGATTCGATAGAACACGAGTTCACCATACCGAAATACCACAACCGTGTCAGTTAACATACGCCTTATATATCCTAGGGCCGTGTTGAGACGTCGTAATGAATAGGACGGGATACGACTTAGTTCGCCGTGTCGCAATGTAATCAGGACCAACAAAACCAGCGGCCGATCCCTTAGATCTCTGTTCAAACTCAATCACCCACGCTTGAGCAAATTTCATCTTCCATTCGGCGGCAAAGAGCGCGCGAAGGATGATATCAATTTGTCGGATTTGTCCGAACAAGGTGTCATGAGAAGCTCTCGTGTGAATGTTGTATCGTCATCGGGATCATAGCGAAGGTTCGGTTGGAACCTTTTTTGGTAAGCATTAGCAGAGAAAAAGAGCAAGTGCAAAGAAAAAAGAGAGTAGCTTACCTGTCGATGCGTGGAGAGAGAATTGAGGATCCCTCGACGCGGCATGAAGATAATAATTAAATTCACGTGACCAACTATGTCATTGCAGGCTGTGGAGCTTCGAAGAGCAGCAACTTTAACATTTTCCCAACTCCACGAGGTTTGGTGAACTAAATTGAATGATGGTAAGCCTCCATCTTCATTGCCGATCACCGCAACTATGAAATTAGATTCCATACCCGCGATTCATGAGATGCGATATTAACGAAATTCCTAGGTCCAGGAACAGCACATGATTTGATTGACACCGGCGCAACGGCTCTCGATAAAATAGAACGATCTACATAGAGATGGCATCCTGGATCCAACGACAGAACAACCCACACCAGGTCCAGCTCGCTGCAACTGCAGTGCTGTCCGGAGCTGCTGTCGCAGGCGCAATCCTCGGCTTTCAGAAATACCGGAGACGAGAAGCTGTGAAACGGCTAAAAGCTTCCATACCACCAATCGATGAGAAACACCACGCCGAGAGCTTGAATGAATTTGGTGCCGCAGCCTCGGGCCCATACTGGAGCAAGGAGGATGAACGTGGCGCAGCTCTTGCGCGGAGGGCGCAGGAGGGCGACTACGATGAGGGTGAGAGGCTACTCTTTTGAAGCATGGCAATCGCACAAGCTAACACTGCCTCTGCCCGGTAGAGCTTATCCTCGAGCAGCTCGCCCGCAACCGCGTCTTTCTAAAGGACGAGGGGCTCGCAAAGCTCCGCGACGCGTTCATAATTGTTGTTGGGTGCGGAGGCGTCGGCTCGCATGCTGTTGCTTCGCTGGCTCGATCGGGCGTATCCAAAATCCGTTTGATTGACTTCGATCAAGTCACGCTTTCTTCTCTGAATCGGCATGCCCTCGCCACGTTAGCCGATGTGGGAACGCCCAAGGTACATTGTATTCGCAGGAGGCTGCAGCAGATCGTCCCGTGGGTAAAGTTCGACTGCCGAAACGAGCTCTTTGGCGCATCCGCTGCCGATGACTTACTGGCACCATGGGCTCTGGACGATGCCGCCAAAGGACAGAAGCCCGTCTATGTGCTTGACTGCATCGATAACATACAATCTAAGGTCGAGCTGCTGCACTACTGTCACACGCATTCCATCCCGGTGATATCTTCTATGGGTGCAGGATGTAAATCAGATCCCACGCGCGTCATGATCACGGATATCTCAGTCAGCTCAGATGACCGACTATCACGCAGCACCAGGAGGCGGCTTAAACTACTGGGAGTAACCACTGGCATCCCGGTGGTGTTTTCGACGGAAAAGCCCGGCCCCGGAAAGGCGACCCTGTTGCCCCTGGCGGAGGAAGAATTCGCCAAGGGCGAGGTAGGCGAGTTATCAGTACTACCGGATTTCCGTTCTCGAATTCTCCCCGTACTTGGGACCATGCCTGCCGTGTTTGGGTACACTCTTGCAAACCATGTCATCTGCGAGATCTCTGGATATCCAACGGACTATAGCATGGGTGGGAAGGGCAAAGACAAGCTCTACGACACCGTCCACGCACAGCTATTGGTGACCCTTGAACGACTCGCCAGAGCGGAAAGTGAATCAGGCGCCCAGCCTATTGGACTGCGTCTACCGATGAGCAGAGACGATGTCATTTATCTTGTGGACGAGATTTGGCGGGGCAAGAGTGTCGTTACTGGACTTCCTAGTCGGCTAGCACTCACCCTGTGGAACCGACCGCCCAATGGATTTAAGCCGGATCCCCAGTGGGAGAAAGAAGGGCAAATTTTGATTCCATTCAAACCAGAGGATTTAGTGCTTATGACCAAGGAGGAAGCTACCCGCCATGAAAAGGAGGTTCTTGTGGGTGGAAGGAAGGTTGAAGAGCTGTACAGCGAGGAGATTATCCAGAAGGTGAATCAGCGCCAGAAAGAGATGGCCTACTATGAGCAGTTTCGATGATTGTATACTAGGGGTGATGAGTCTAAGTTAGAGCATGAACCTTATCCACTTTGCATGATAAGACGTACATAAATGTAAATGCCTAAAGGCTCTGAGACAAGATCTGGTGCGACAAGGCACAATTCCAGCGCGGCAACGAACCATTAACGGTTAGTACAATATTAATAGTAATAATAGTGGAAACTAGGACTGCATTGTACAATCTGATTGACTGATGTGAGGCACTTGGACCCCTAAGGCCAAGAGCTAAGCCTGTGCAGGATTGATCTCCAGGCCAGTTATCGCTACATTGGAACCCAGGCACACGACACTTGACCTCAACAACTCTTCTTTACAATCAATTGACACTCTTATATTTCCCCGTCCCAGGAGAATACATCCACACAATCCAGAAGAATTTGTCGAATCGATCCACGGTATCCCCAAACTTTGCCTACAACACCCAGTCAAATGGCAGACCGCGAGCGCTCGCGCGACCGCGAGGCTCTCGACATTTCCGACGACATCTCTGAGGACGGCCTATACCACCCTCATCCATCATCATCACCACCAACCCGCCTCAGCCGGTTCACGCGGCCGTTAATCGACTACGTCCGTAATGAGTGGCAATCAAACTCTGGTGCAAAATACAGCCATTTAGGGAGCGCCTCATCGAATTCCGTCTCGGACCGAACCGACACTCCGAGATGGGTACAGATCGTGCTGTCGATCGTTGCTGCGCCGCGGTTCCGACGATACGTGCTCGTTTACCTGGCTCTGTTGGTGGCTTGCATATTGGGGTGGCAGTTCTTCCTGTTTCCGCGGCTAAAGGAGAACTCGGCGATATTGACGGCGCTGGATCCGAAGGAGAAGGCAAAAGTTGGAGGTTGGTTCGGCGCGAATGCGGTGCCGCAGTTGGAGGATATGATTCAGCTTAAGACATTAGATTCGGCACTACTGCCGGCTAGGGAGGCGAAGGAGGATGATAGTAAGCATAGTTCAAGGAGATTAGTTATTGTTGGGGATGTGCACGGGTGCAAGGAGGAGTGTGCGTATCCCTCCGTCTCTTTACCCATCAGTTTGGCAACGCTGATATCTAGGCAATCAGTGGAAAAACTCCTCGACAAAGTCTCCTTCCAGGATGATTGCGACCACCTAATCTTCACCGGCGATCTCATCGAAAAGGGCCCTGATAGCTTAGGCGTCGTTGACCTTGCCCGACAATACAACGCCTCCTGTGTCCGCGGCAACCACGAAGACCGCGTCCTTGTCCTCCGCCATGATATGCTCGAGTCCAATATCACCGACGACTCATGGGACATCGCTCATCCAGAGTCCGCCAAATCCCGCGAACTAGCACGCCAGTTATCCACCGAGCAGGCAGACTGGCTTGACGCATGCCCCGTGGTCCTGAATGTCGGCATGATCACAAATATGGGGCAGGTTGTCGTCGTCCACGCCGGCCTTATTCCAGGCGTCGATCTCGACAGACAGGATCCCTACAGCGTTATGAATATGAAGACTGTCGATTTGCCAACACACGTGCCAAGCTCATCACTAGAGAAAGGCGTGAAGTGGACGAAGGTACGCAACTACACTGCACTATCATATCAAAATGGACAACTCAAACTAACGCCGAATAAGCTCTTCAACAAACATCAAGCTCTCTCCCTCGAGTCCAAAAACGGTGTTATGACAGTTATTTACGGGCACGATTCCAAGTCGGGCTTGTCAATAAAGGAGTACACCAAGGGCTTGGATTCCGGCTGCGTCAAGGGCGGGAAGTTGACTGCTATGGTTATCTCCGATGGAGGAAAGCAGGAGATTGTGCAGGTCAAATGCTCGACTAATTACGTTAAGGATGAAGAGAAAGAAAAGGATGACAAGAAGCGGAAGGCGAAGGGAAAGTAGCCCTGAGTTATCAGCACTGAAGTCACTTATATTCATCTACCTAATGTTGGCATTCTGGGTCTGGTCGTCTGGCATGACTTGGCATATTATTATTCTCTCTTTTTCACATACTGTTGAACATCGTTGTTTTGAAATGGATCGGCATGCACATGGTGGGTTTCCTATTTGGCCGACAAGACGGCGAGAGATTCCTAGCTTGGTCAGTTCTAGAATCAATTGGTTAGTGCATATAGGATCTAGTTGTACCTGGAGTCGGTGGATCTGATATAAGATTTTAATGTTATTCTACATTCAATGGTTCTATATAATCCCTCACCATGTCCAACAAATCCAAGTATAAGCTAAGCGAAAGTAGATATTTTAATCACAAGATAAACCACAGTATATGTGACACCATCTGGTGAACACAGCCCAAAAATACCCACAAATTCAATATAGTGACCATGGTCCAAATTACCTAGAACTTCGTCCATCGCCTTCAGGGCTAGAAACAGAAACATTCCACCTCCCATCCGAGTCCCAGACTATAGGCCTCGTAAAATCCTCATACCAAAACCCGCCCAATGCATTTTCAACCATGAACCCAAACCGGAAGTACTCCGGTTTGCCGGGTACAACACGCGTCCAATTCAAATCCGGAAGTTCCATGTCAACGGCACCATCAGACCGAAACGCGTGGTACCGCTCAACGTCGTTGATAAGTACACTGAGACCGTCGATGTCAGAGGGTAGGGATCGGAGGGAACTAAAAGCGAAGGAGATGATATCTGGGTTTTCTGAGGGGATGGTGATGATATCTGGTGGTATATGTGGGAGGATAGAGCCGAGCTGCGCGCCGTCGAGAAGAGAAGCGGATGTTTGGAGGATTGAGTCAAATCCCCAGCGCGCAATGCCGTTGATGAAGAGGCCAACCAGAAGGCCCTGGTACAGTAGAGAAGGGCGCGTCTGCAGCGTCGTACCGGGAAGGAAAAGAAGAGCAAGAATATAGTGATGGATGCGGAGGTTCATGCTTGGTACGAGGAGGAGGGTGATTATCCCAGCAATAAGTGTAACATAGAGCGCCAGCATTTTCGGCATACGTCCCTCGTTGCGGAAGGCGAGGGCTTGCGTAATGACAATCGCGACTAGAATGACGATAATGGTGATGAGGGCCGGAATGGCGCCGGGCTGTTGCTGGATGTCGTGTGGTGTTAGGCGGGAGATGGGGATTTTGTCGAAGGTGTCTGTATTGAGGGCGCCAACCCAGCAGGGGCCAAGCCAGAGGATTGTTTTGTCCCAGTGTGCTGTTAGGTCGGAGAGGGTATGCCGGATACAGAAATGGTAGATTGCGAAGCCGACGAAGGCACACGGGAGGAAGCGGCCTAGTGCGGTTGAGACGATTTCATAGTATTCTGGGGAGTAGGGAGGGTCAGAGGAGAGGGCAACCTGAAAGTAGACGATGAAGAAGATGGAGGCATAGAATGCGGCTGGGGATGTGATGACCAGGGAGAATATTGTCGATACGACCACGGAGAAGGTGAAGAGTGGCCAGCGCAGATCCTGGCAGTTCGAGCCGCCATACTCTGATGATGCGTCGGCATCAAATGCGAAGGATAAGGGGAAGTAGGACAGGAAATCAACGCTTGAAATGTCGTTCCTATCGACTGCTGGAAACTTCTTCTGCTCGCCCGTTCGGCGCAGTATGCCGCAGCCGCCTTTACTATCTTCTACGAGTCCGGCATGCATTGCAGCTTGACAGATGGAGGAATCGCCTCTATAAACGGCGTCAGGCTGGCCTTCATCGGCAGCACCACCAATGACAAGGTGCTGATAGTTGATTTCTTTCGGGCCTACAAAATATGGCTCGAGGACCATGAAGCCCGAGCAACCCGCAGGGCACCGGAAAGCAAAGGTTTCCCCATCGAACGGACGACAGTAATCTCCATCGAGACCACAGTTAGTAGCGTTGCTCCTGCACGGAAATCAGTCCAATTCTTCTGATATAAACACAAGATCGTACCAAAGTCTACTCGAGCAAGAAAGCTTCACAAGGCTTCCATGGCCGGGTATCTCCTGTCCTGCAACGCTCACATGCAAGATAGAGATAAACGCCACGCCCCACAGTAGGAGACAGGTGAGAAGGAGACAGAATCTCGTCCTCGTGCTGCGAAAGTATCGCTCGATGAGACGACCGGGAGCGGTTTGCCATCGGCCTAGCCAAGGGTTGATTCGGTACTTGTGCGGCGGCGATGGGCCACGCATCCACTCCCGAATGCCGGCAATAGAGCATGAGAAGCGCTTCGGCTGCTGAACAGTGCGAGGATTTGATGTTGGGAGCAGGGGCTCGCTCGTGCTCTGTTCGCGGTTGGCTGGCGCGGGGTCAAAGCTATCTCGGCCATTATGTGTTACCGCTTGGCTACTGTCGGAGTCATCTTGTGATTTCAGTGAATATTCATCGGTATGTCGGGAGAGTCTCTCGAAGGACGAGGAGCTTGACCGCGATGGCATTGTTATCGCCCCATAGATGGCGGACGTTCGGGAAGAAAAGCGGGCTGGTTGTGGTTTCACCAAAGCCGTTCGTTAGTCATCGTCTATTCGTGCTTCCACCATGTCAACAGATTACCCCAATGATCGAGCTAACAAATAATAAATAAATTATTAATTGATCATGGTAGTTACATAGTGCAGTAAAGAACATTGCAAATCACTCCATAACATGTAGGGTATTAGTACTTCAAGCACACGTCATTGCTTCGTGAAATCATTGATCCATTCGTCGTAGCTGAAAAAACGAGCAGCTTATTAGAAGAAAAGAAATGAAGAAGATGCGGTAGATTCAATGCGCAGCAATAACACTAGAATCCTCCGAGAATGCATGTTCTCCGCTAAGATCTTCAACAGAATAACGAACGAGTTCGCATTGAACCGAGACCCGACGCTGGTTTAAACTCGAGAGCGATGGCCGCTATCAATACAGTTAGTACTGATACTCAGGTCCTGGAGTAATCGCTGAACTTACTATCTGTCAGTAGCATGCCGCCTGACGCGGAAGGTAAACCACATGCCCTACACATTCGTCAGTATGTAACGTGATATTCTGGGTCTTTGAAGTACTAACCACAAGCGCAGAAACGATCCAAACAATGGCAGAGAGGAAACTGAATGCCTGTGCGGCTTTCCATCGGCCACAGTACGTGTCATCCGTGATAAAGCCCCACCGCCAAATGCTGCCGCAGTTGAGTCGATGGTTGGCATCGACCTGGACACCAAAGGCAGCGAACCAAGCCAGGGAAAGAAGCAAGTCCACTGTACGATTAAGCAAGATCAGCAACGGCACGGGAATAGCTGCGCAGAGATGGATTGCATACGCGGCCATGTGAAGAACCCCGACGAGAACGGAACCAGCCATATAATACCAAACAGTATGGATATTCCAGCGACGACCTCAGTGTAGATCCAACGCGCCTCGGGCCAGGCGTCAAGATCACCAAACCTGTGAAGGAACCAGCCAATTATACCGGCGACGACCTGTGGGAGTTAGCCTAGGATTGTGGATTGAAGCGTGGAAGCGCGTCTGGAGCCATACCGCACCGAAAGCGATTTCAGCAATACGGAGAATCACAGACAACACACGCGAGATGACAGGCATGACGGGCGAAGGTGCGCGAAAGGTGGGGTTGATTAATTGGAGTAAGAGCTTAGAGTGGGCTTTGATAATTCAATGCGCAGGGCTGACAGGTTGCCTTAGGCCAAGTTTATATGGTTGACAGAAGCGTATTTTTATGGGACCTTAGTTTCGAAAGAGAGAAGAAAGGCATGATGGGCAGCGGCCTATATATTAATACCCCGGCATGAGCTCATCTTCACCGTCCAGCGCCCCTTACCTCAGGTAACAATTCTGTTGCGCGAACGTGACCAGCTCGAGGCCATGACGTCGTCTGGCTGCAGCCGATTGGTTTCTGCGTCTCGCTCAGCTCTGGCTACCACCGACGTTTCGAGTAACACCTCCAGCTGCAGCTCGCGAACCCCAACTGGGCACTGATTGACCGGGGAAAAGATGGCGTGGTCAATTGTTCTGCCTGGTGATACGTCACCCAAGCGGGCTGCAGCTTGTTTTGCTGGAAGAAAGAGCGGCATCACCAGTAAGGATTAAGACGTCTCGGTTCGATTATCCTTCCGTCAAGATGATTTGTTGTCCTGGCAATCTTGCAAACCTCGTGATTAGTACCTCTGCTGAGGTCTATGGAAATGAACGAACCTCGTCATGATCGTTGGATGTCGATGTTGGAGCTCAAGGCCATTTACACTAATACGCTTAGAGTCTAGTGCTGACCGCCATGTGGATTCCTTGTTTGTCTCGTATAGCCTCACCGCATCGCATCACCTAGGGTGCCGGCCATTGACAACTAAGGAGAATGGCCCTAATTCATATGTAGATGCGAAAATGTAAAAGCCCATATTATCCAGTCCAGTTGTGCAATGTTGAACACTAAAATACTCCAGTGATTAACCACCAATAACCCTAGGACGGCCGCAAACTAGATATGGTACAGTGCATAGACAATTTACATGAGTGTGCATTACCATTCCACAACCACCCACTACAGCACCGAAACACAATCACAAGAACCACTCAAAAACTGTTCTAAACACGCCCTTCGCACCACTTTCAATCACATCCCCGTGGCAAGGAATCAGCCGGTTAAACTCCCATTGATTAATCCTCTTCATACTTTCCGAGAACGCACTCCTATTCCCTTTGGAAAGCACATACCAGGCGAATCTCTTTTGCCACGTCGCCGGCTGTGCCGTTGACAAGAGCGGCCGGACAGTCTTCGTCCAGATTCCTGACGTCGCACTTTCTCCAGTCTTCGAGTACTGCTCGCGCGCAGGCAAATTAAACAACAAGTCCGCTTCGATAAGTGTGCACGACGGCTTATGCAAGAATACGATTTCCTTCGATCCGTGGCCGTAGACGTACTCGATATCAAACTCCTTGTTGAACTCTTCGGAGATGGGCCATGTGTGTTCCTTGTTCAAGTTGGATTGTCGCAAGATGTACTTGATTGGGGTATCCTTGTATTCTGGCACGGACTGGCGCTTCTCCCATAGGCCCTCGGGAGCGATGATATCTGCGTCGGGGAAGGCGTTTTTCCATGCCGTTAGGTGGATGTGGTGTTCGAGGTCGAGGGCTGCAATGTACTTGACTCGTCCGCCGAGGCTGGATATCGTTTCGCGAACCGCGGGAGTTAGATTGACTGGGGAAAAGACGGCTATGGAGCCGGACGTCATCCGAACTGTTGTTTCATCAGTTATGAAGTAGATTGCTACCAGTAAGCGCCGACTAACCCAGCGTCCCTCGTCCACCGAATTTGAAGCGTCCAAATCGCGCAAAGGGCAAGCTCATGGTTATGACATCCGAAGTAACGTTGCGGATCACCATGACCTCGTCCGGGTTTGACGGGAATAGTTGGGGAGCCATTGTTGGCGTTTACTTTCTCCTCCTGCCGATGGCGTTTATCTCGAGGTTTGCTGTTGCGCGGGAAGCTGGGGTATTTAGTGAATCTCGCCGCAGGGATCAAGTCTTCAACCTGACTCGAAGAAAGGCGTTGTTGCCGATAGAGTGCCTCGGTTCAGGAGAGCGCGATTAGCACATGGCATATAATAGTCATAGATTAATTCTTGTCTAAATTAGCATGCGGACAAATTGCATGGCACGAAGTCTCGCAAGTTAGTAATCTTGAAGATGACGATTCTCGGTCTGTGAGTCTGGACCCCGGTGCTTGGTGATCTGCTGACGTCAATGGCTTGGGCTGAAGACGGCACGACTCCAGACCTGCACCTTTTATGGTGGCTCCACCAGTGGAGAACGGGCGACAAAAATAGTCGGTATGCAAACTGAAATGATAAATATGATCATGGGTAAATCCTAGCTGAGGTAAAAGGACCATTAAAAAGTTTATTCCAACGAAAGGGGGTATATCGTGTACGTCTACCGTACCACGTCCAACGCCTTAGCACCGAGAAATCCGGAGTCGTCTGAAGGAGTAGAAAAGAAAAGCCTGCCACTCTAGCTATACCATCCTTGTGCTGTATCATCCTCCTCCTCCTCACGATGGGGTATTATGCATTCTTTAATGTTATACGCATCGATCATGTCCTTCCATGTATCAAAGTCGAGACTGAACACCGACTGGTGCTTCTGGACACCTCGTCTTTGCGCTTCGCTGGGCGCAAGAGGCTTCGTTGGATCTAAAGTTCAGAAGTTAGGCAATTGAGGTCCCCACAATATAACAAGCAGATAATATAGAAGTCATACGTAATGTTGGCAAGCCTCTGCTATCGGTTGAGATCCCGACTGTGCCGTCTCTAACCAAGAAGCTGAGATAGAACAGATTTTCCACTGATTGACCGAATGATTTGGGATTGATGCAAAAATTGGCTAGCGGTACGCCTGCATCGTCGGCGATATTGTACTTCGCCATTATAGACTGCACCTCTTCCTCTGTGGGGTCGCCTATCCGCTCCAGGGCTTCGTTAGCAAGCTTTTCGGCCTGGTCTCGCGTTTTGCTCAACAGCTTGTTTATGCTAGTGCACATAGCAGTAAGATTAGTCGTTTCTCGTCTGTCCAGATCCTCCTCTCGGAGCTCTTGCGGCCGGACCGCCTGTGATGGGTCAATGCGCTCTCTCGCTCGTCGCTGTGCTATCTGGCGCGTACGCTTTTGTACTGAGAGCGGTCCAAGCAGAAATCCCGAAACTGCGGGTCGAGAACTGTGACGAAAACAAGCAGCACGTCCAAGCCAGTCCCAGTTCATTGCGTCTCCGTCCTCATCGTCACTGTCAATGTCTGCCTGAGTCCTACGTGCAGCACGGCGGCGTTGTGTACTAGTGATGGATGCATTCGGATCTTCTGGACCGGCGCGCATGAATGAGATGCACTTCGACACGAATTCATCAACATCAATTCCTACGCCGCTCTCACCCAAGGCTAATGTCGCAGCCTTCTTGTATGACAAGTCTGCCGCGTTAACTAGAAGACGGGAGTCGATTGTCGCATCCGAAGTTTGCTTGACGTCCCGGAATATCTCATTCGCTTTGAGGAAGGTGTCCTTAATACCAGTATTTCCTGGCTGTAGATATTCATTTCTAGAATCTGCACGATCATTTATTAACAGATGTCGAGGTAGACAGCAGCGGGTAATTATTACCATTTAAATCTCGTGTGAGATCCCTCAATCCCTTGCGCACCCGCCTCCTTTCAGCTGCATCTTGGTCTGGATCGTAGTATTTCGTGCTGGCTTTCCGTTGTGCTTGTGTTAGTTGGGTACCAGTTTCGACATTTGAGGCTTTATCCCCTAGGCGTTGCCGTTTCGCGCCTGTCCTCGAAGACGACATATTTTGGCTTTGAGTCCCGCGTTTTTTGCTGGAAGGGTTCTCCAAATTCTCTTTATCGGAGGGTGAACCTGGCGGCGGCGGAGGAGATGTTGGGCGGACTCGGGGTGTACGCGCCATACTCGCAAGGCTGATTTCTCTAACAAAGGGCACGCGATTGCGCAAATGTGTTATATGAATACACAGTTTCTAAGAAAAAAAAGGGAAAAGTATTCAGAATAGTAGGCACAAAGAGATACAAAGCAGAGATGAGTCAAAAATCAAAGCATTATCTGCCGGCAATCTGGCCCACGAATTCGTCTTTCATCATGCTGAAATTAATGGTTTGTCTGGACGCGTCCGAATGACAATGCACGTGATGCCGCCGGCCTCCCCGCGTCATCTCCAAATTGGAGCTAATTGAGCCCTTTAATGGCACAGGCATTGTCGACACGTCAACGTTTCTTAATCATGCCTTAAGCAGCCGGACAGTGATGCCCCTGGTCAAGGATGGAGGCCTTCACTTTTGCGGTTTCCGCCCAAGTGGATTTCCCAATCTATGTCAAGATGTATGCCTAAGGGAGGACATAAAGCGCATGTGAAAGATCGCTACTAATAGGAAATACAGTGGTTCACTAGAAGGGAAACAGAAGCAGATCCCACTCTCAGTTCTTTTGAAGCAACCTGAATTGCGACATATCGGCTCTGTACAGAATCCCCTGTCCGACCTATTCGTGACTGCGCAATTATGGTCGGAGTCCAAGCCCTTGGGGGTACCATTGCAGACTTCTTACAAAGCGTTCAAGACTGTTAGAGCCTGGAATGAATGGCTGCAGTTACCGATCTCTATCAAAGACACCCCTTTGAGATGTCAACTCGCCATCACGATCTGGGACCTGTCGCCGTTTGGCGGGGAGGGAGCGAACGGCCATTACATTCCGTTCGGTGGGACGACGATACGGCTGTTTGACGAGGATGGCAAATTGAAGACGGGGAAGCAAAAGTGCAAGGTGTACCGACACAAGGCCGCAGATGGGTTCTCGGCGACAACAACACCATCGACTCCATCGAAAAGGCGAAGGGGCAAAAAACCAGATCCGCTGGGTCCTTCCCCTGAAGAGTTGGAGTTGGAGAGAGTAGAAGTCTTGATTAAAAAGCACGAGATGGAAGAAATTCCGCAGATTGACTGGATGGACCAACTAGTTTTCCGTCAGCTGGAAAGGCTGAAGCTCAGCGCGGATAAAGCTGCGAGAAAACGTGCTCTTCTCATGGAAGCCAACAGTAACCGACGACTGGAAGGTGAAAATGAGGAGGATGATGAAAATATTGAAGATGAGAACTTCACACTCTATGTTGAGTTTCCACGATTCGACCATCCCATTGTTTGGTCCGATCACGAATATCCGCCGCCCCCGATTTCATCATACCCTCAGAATGGTCCAGGAAATGCTACTGGCACTTTGAAAAGTCTTCCGGAGGTCCGCTTCGGACCAGGAATTGAAGGGGCCGCTGGCGAGGAGGTCATCAGAATTTATGACCCCGAGGTTGGCCAGACAGGCAATCCTTGCGAAGACAAACATCGAAGGCTCATTCGTAGCCATCGCACCGGCATCATGGATCGCGATCTTAAGCCTAACCCTAAGATACGTGACGACCTTAACATCATCATGTCCTATGAACCAACCCAAGACCTTACTGCCGAGGAGAAGGATCTTGTATGGCGGTTTAGATATTATTTAACAAGAGAGAAAAAGGCCCTGACCAAGTTCGTCAAATCAGTCAACTGGCGAGATGTCGGTGAAGCGCACCAAGCTGTCGAAATTTTACCAAAATGGACGGAGATCGATGTTGATGATGCTCTAGAGCTCCTTGGTCCAACTTTTGACAATGCTGCGGTTCGTTCGTATGCTGTCGAGCGGCTCCGCAAGGCAGATGACGATGAGCTGCTTCTGTATCTACTACAACTGGTGCAAGCGCTCAAGTACGAGGACAAGGCACATGAGGACGCGGATATAGCTGCTCACGACTCCTCCCTGGCCAACTTTCTCATCACTCGCGCAGCTAACAATTTTAAATTAGGCAGCTATTTACATTGGTACCTCATGGTTGAGTGTGATGATGCCGGTCCAGGGACACTATCCTCTCACCGAAGGCTGTTCGCCCGGGTGGAATACTACTTTATGGCAGAGTTGGAACGGATACACCCGGAACACAGAAAGACTTTACTGCGTCAAGGTGAATTTGTCGCCGTCCTCTCGAAAATATCAAAGGATATTCGTTTCGCCCGGGAGAACCGTCCTATCAAGATCGAAAAACTGAAAAAGTACCTCAAAGATCCAAAGAACGATCTTCTCCAGTTTGACCCTCCGCTGCCCCTCCCTTTGGATCCAGACGTCATGGTTACAGGCTGCTTCCCAGAGGAATCAAATGTATTCAAATCATCGTTGTCCCCTCTGCTCATCACCTTCAAGACGACTGAAGGTAGAAAGTATCCGATCCTATTTAAAGTCGGCGACGATCTTCGCCAAGATCAGCTCGTTATTCAGATTATCATCCTAATGGACCGCCTCCTTCAAAAGGAAAACCTAGACCTAAAACTCACCCCATACCGCATCCTAGCCACCAACGCCACAGCAGGCGCAATGCAGTTCATCCCGTCAACCTCTCTATCAGCCGTCTCCGCCAAATACAAAACAGTACTTGCCTACCTCAAAGCCAATAATCCAGATGAAAACGAGCCACTCGGCGTCCGCAAGGAAACTATGGACACCTACATCAAATCCTGCGCCGGCTACTGCGTGATCACATACCTCCTCGGCGTCGGCGACAGGCATCTCGAGAATCTTCTCCTTGCACCAGACGGACACTTCTTCCATGCAGATTTTGGTTTCATTCTCGGTCGTGATCCCAAGCCATTTGCGCCTATGATGAAACTCTGCAAGGAGATGGTTGAGGGCATGGGTGGGACTTCTTCCCCGCTTTACCTCCAGTTCAAGCAGTATTGCTTTACAGCATATACGACGCTACGCAAGTCAGCAAACCTCATCCTCAATCTGTTCAGCTTGATGGTAGACGCCAATATCCCAGACATCCGTGTAGAGCCTGATAAGGCCGTTCTGAAAGTGAAAGAGAGGTTCCATCTTGAAATGACTGAAGAGGAAGCCATACGTCACTTTGAACAGCTTATTGGAGACAGTGCGAATGCCATTTTTGGTGTGGTCATTGACCGTCTTCATGATTTTGTCCAGGGATGGAGAGCGTAGCCTCTCCAACCCTATTTATGATATCTTTCATATATGTTGTTAAAGGGGAATATTTCAGTACATTTGCCATAGGATACCCCAATTGTACCACTATCAGCTATATAGATCTCCAAGTCCCAATGACACCTTTATGGAATAATATTAAGGGCTACACGATAAGGGAGCGGTCAGCAACGCTGATCACACCGCCCTAAGCATCTGGCAGAATATGTCAAAAACATCGCATTCCTTCCGCGATTAAGACGTAATTCTGCGATTGATATGCGGTCAATAACGGCCGACTTTATCTCAAACTCGCTAGGGACTAACCAATAATGGCGGCTTCTTTTGTGCCGCGCCAGGCATTTCCCAATTATGCGTCTATTCCACGGTCCTACTTCCTTGGCCACCACCGCGCTGGACTGAACAAAATGCGAAACATGTTATCTTCAATTGACTATGTGATTGAGTGCAGAGACACCCGCGTCCCTTTCACATCAGTGAATCCCATGTTTGAGGAAGCACTGGGGAAGACCAGGCGGCTAATCGTATACACGAAGAGAGACCTTGGGTCTGAAGCGGGTTCGCGGGAGCAGAAGACTGTAAGTGAGGCGCATCAAAGAATAGCTCCATGCTAATACTATTTCAACACATAGCTCGAAAAACAAATCCGGAACTTTAACCGCGGTACCCCCGTTTTCTTCGTCAGTCCACACCATCTAGACCCCCGATCGAAGTCTCGAACAAATAATCGCCCGGATGTGAACACGATCCTAACGCATCTGCGCGACGACGCCCAAGGGCCCGACCGGCTCGTAGGCTGTCGCGTTATGGTTGTCGGGATGCCGAACGTTGGGAAATCAACATTAATCAACAACCTGCGCAATCGCGGCGTGGGGAAGGCGAAAGCCGTGCACACGGGTGACCAACCGGGCATCACGCGGAAAATCGGAACGCCTGTAAAAATCATAGAGCGAGATAATGGCGCCCATGTTTATGTGCTGGATACGCCCGGCGTGTTTATGCCCTATGTGCCTGATGCAGAGAATATGTTGAAGCTGGCCCTTTGCGGCTGCGTTAAGGACTCGGTAATCTCTCCGGTCACGTTAGCGGACTACCTGCTCTACCATATTAATCTGCACGATCCCACTGTATATCAGCGCTGGTCTTTACCGACGAATGAGGTTCACCCACTTTTGGATAGTTTTGCCCGCAATACGGGTTTGCTTGCCAAGGGTGGTATACCGAATATGGACCTTGCTGCTTTACATTTTATCCAAAAATGGCGCGGTGGCGGGCTGGGTAGGTTCATATTAGACGACGTGCAGGAGGAGCGACGTCGTCGGGAGTCGAGCGATGAAGGTAAAGCCAGTATCAGTATAACGCAGGCCCTGAAAGCAGAGAAATCAGCGAGACGACAGCAGACAACAGACCCCTCAGTTAGACAAAAATAGCATCTATGTACATATAATATACCCCGCTAGCAGCATATACAATAAAATATGAAGCCGGCGAAAGGCGTACAGCCTTAGTCAAGAAGTGTGAATTCAAGATGCACCGAGTTACGCCGAAATCCCAAGCCTAGAGACAAGATGCGAACAAGAACCTTATGAAATCTTCTCCAAAAGCCGCCTTCTCCTCCTATCCACAAGCTCCTCTTGCACCTCCTCCAGCGTCGGCAGTCGCCACTCAATGCCATCCCCAGCGTCCCCAGGCAATGGTTCCCATCCATCCTCAACATCCTCCTCGTCTTCGCCTTTCTTCCGTAACTTCTCAACGGCCTCTTTCTCCCTCTGCATTTCATAAGCGAGCAGCGTCCCATCCTCCTCATCCAACCCATAACCGAAGTAGTTCGCATCGACCTTCTTTGTCGCAATATCTCCACCTCGCCCAACAGTTTTACCATCATCATCCTCCTCCTCGGCCGGGCCCCTCCCCCGTCTCGCTGCAGCCTCAAGCATCTCCTTAACGCCAGGTAACTCCCTCGCGCGGCCAAAATATCTATACCCCTTCCCACCACCAGGTATCTCACGACCCTCATCATCGAATACCCTCCCCGAACCGCGCATATAGTTCGGTCCGCCCATGTTCCGGATCTGCATTTCCCACGCCCACTTCTCGCGCATGAGTTTGTTGATTTCATCATTCAGGTCGCGGATCTGGTGGTCTGATAGGCTGGGTTCTTGAATCCGAGAAACCTTGCGCGAGATCTCTTTGAGGACTTGTCCGCGCCATTTTTCGCATGCCGGGATCGAGTCAACGGAGGTGATAGCTTTGGGACGCCGCGTGCGGCCAATGTCGATGATACCTAGGTCCGCAGCTTGTTGGGCGCGGAAGCGGAAGAGCATGGACTGAGCTTTTTCACTGTTGCGGGCCTATGTCCAGTGGTTAGCCTTTTTGGTTCTTTTTCGTGTTATTCTTCATGGAGCGCTCGGGAGCCGGCGGGACCAGCAACCAATGTTTTGTTGCAAAAAACGACTTACCATTTTGGAGAGGCGCGCAAGGAGCCGCTATTGATGTTGGAATCCTTGCCTGGAGTTTGTTGAGGGAGGCCGACTGTTCTGCCCAAGCTGGTGAACTTGATCTAAGCACGGGTGGGTCAGCGACTTCACAAGCGAGCGTTTGCTTTAGCCGCGCGTCTACGACTATCGTAGAGGAACAGTACTTAACCTAGACACCACCGTCATCAAACGAACCTGCCGCGATTCCTAGGTAGATGCTCATAATGGAAGTTACTCATTGGATCAGCTGTGAGATTTACCGGTTTGAACACCCTAGGTTGCACATTGGGCTACGCAGGACCCCCATACGCTTAATATCGTGCGGTGAGTATATATAATTAAAGCAATCGACTTAGGAATCATTTCTGGTACACGCATGAGTCTTCCAACGCATTCCTCCTGCTTATAAATGATATTATCATGGAGATTCAAAACGCGTATACATGGTACCAAAAAAAAAGAAAAAAAACAGAAACAGGATCAAAGCACGCTCCGTCCCCAATATATCATAAACATGCAGGATGGCCATAAAATTATACTCGTAAAGTTTCATACAAAAGCTGCGCAAGATCCCCCTCACAAACAGAAATGGTTCTAAACAAGCGGCTTTCGCTCAGAGAAATCCTTTGGTGTTGCTAGGCATCCGGTGCAGATCACCAGTGGTGTAAGCACCACTGCCTTTCCGGCTTCCGGCATCACTGAAGGCGACATGGCTTCTTGCGATGGCACTACCTCCGCGCTCGACTCGGAGGGCTTTCCACCCGTTTAGCTCACGCTCCAACCTCAACGACTTCTCGCGCTCTTCACGCAGCTCTCGCTCTGCGCGTCGTGCTTGAAGTTGCGAATCTGACTCGCTTTGTTGGAGTTCGTCAATGTTCTTCAGAAGGCGTTCAACCTTTTCACGACCCCTGTTAACCTCCTCTTCGAGCTGTGCATTTATCTTTTCGCGCCGTTCGATTTGGGATTGTAAGTCCTTGACCGTTCGATCAACATTGCGCAAAGACCGCTGCTCTGAATTATTCTTCGCTTCTTGTTCCTCCAGATGAGTTTCCAGCTAAAGGCCGTGTCAGCTAATCCAATCTTCTGGGACTGGTAGGACTCGTTCGTTTACCTCTTTTATTCTCTTGTGAAGGAATCTGATATCTTGGCTACCAGAGGAGTAGCTTTTTGTCTCCAAGTCAACACACCGCAACTGTGCCTCTTTCAGCTGTTTCTCCAAGGCAGCCTTGTCCTTGAAGAGCTGTGCGGTTGCCTCCCTCTCAGCAGTCACTTCTTTCTGCATCTCAGTCGCAAGAGCTTCCGCCCTCCTCATCTTGCCGACGGCTGCGAGAGCAAGATCTTCCTGTTGAGCTAGCTTCGCCTTAAGCTCTAACAGTTCACGATCCATGCTAGCAGCGTTGCGCATGGAAGGACTTTCACCCTTGGCTAGGTCCTCCAAGCGCTCTCCAGCTTCTGTCAACCGTGCTTCCAGCATCTTCTTCTCTTTGTGTAAAATATCGCGTTCTGCAGTCACATCGTCGATTGAAGTTCTCAGGCTCCTGACCTGTGATAGGAGAGAAACAACTCGAGCCTGGGCATCATTGTGAGCATTGACTGCTTCGTCACGAGAAGTAGTCACATCCTGAAGCATGACTTCCATACGTGATTTCTCTTTGGCCCAGGTTGAACTGTTCAAGACTTCATTGTCCCATTTGCTGCGAAGATCTTCCAGTTCTTCTCGAAGGCGAGAGGCCTCAGTTCGGCCATTGAGAACCTTCTCACGTTCCATCTCGAGCTCGTTGTTGAGCGTGGTTATCTCTCTTTGGTATTTCTGTCTTGTCTGCTCCATAGATGTCTCCTTGTCCTCAATATCGATGGCTCGCTGATTCCTGTAGTCCTCGAGTTCATTCTGCAGGCGCTGCTTCGCTTGCAGCGCACCTTGCAGCTCCGCTGCTTGGTCCTCCATTCTAGCTTCAAGAGACTGCGTCTGCCGTTGTAGGTCATCAATAATAGCCTCCATCTCTTTGCGCTCAGCCATGATCTGGGCGCAATTATCCTCAGTCTCCTTAGCCTGAGCCTTGGCAAATTGCTCCGCACGAGAAGCCTTGAGAAGCGTAATCTCTGCTTGCTCGAGTTTGCTGAAATATTCATCAGCACGACTCTTGTATAGGCTCAGGCTCGCGGCAAGGTCGGCGGACTTGGAGGTTTCGGCGTCGAGACGTATTTGCAGATCAGAAAATTCTTGCAGTAGCTGGTTTCTGCTCAAAGCATCCTGCTCCCTAGCCGCTTGCAGTTCCTGGGTCTCTGAGCATGCATCGCGAAGTTCAACTTCGAGTGCTGCTTTAGCGCGCTTGAGTTTCTCGAACTGCGCTTTGGCATCGGTAATCTCGGCAACCGTTTCATTGTGAATCCGGAGTAAGGACCTCCTTGACTGCTCCTGAGAGTTGATCAGGTCGTACAGCTCTTCATGGGATTTAGCTTGAACATCCCGTAGTGACAGCTCCCCAGAGTGTATGCTTTTCTCAAGGGCTGATACTTTCTTGGAAGAATCGTCGAGCTGCTCATGGAGGCGACCATTTTCTCGCTCCAGAAGCTGCATGCGTCTGATTGAGGGACTATCATCCTGCCATATATCCTTTGGAGGAACAGATCGAGCGAGTTGATCCTGCAAATGCTTGTTTTGCATCTCGCTCATCTGAAGCTTGTTCTGAAGCTCCTCAATCTCAGCTGCAAGGTCCATGCGTTTCTGGTAGCCAACAGTATCCACAGTTCTGTCAGAACGAGCGGAGTCATTTGAGTTGTCATTGATGTTTAGTCGACGATTGGGTGTCGTCGGCGCCCCAAACTTCTTCGCAATAGCGGTTTCAGAGTTCTTCCGTAGATGATTAGGGGTGCGATTATGAGCGACTTCGTTCTGATCGATTTCTTCCAATAATGCACGTTTGGACGAAGAGTAACGGGCGTCAAGTTCTTTCATTTCCTCCCCATGCCGGCGGCGCATTTCTGCGAGTTGAGCTTCAGCTCGGTTATATCTTTCCTCGGAAACTTGCAGTTGGCTTTGCAAGGTCTCTACCAGCTGAGCCAAGTCGACTTTCTTGGACAGGTCTGGTTGAATCTTATCCCAAGAATCAGCCGAAGGATCAGCTTCTGGCTCAACGATTTTATGGAGCAGCATGAGCTGGCGGTGCAGGTCCTCGATTTCCTTATTTGAAGAATCCAATGAGCTCTGTAGCTTTCGTGTGTTTGCTTGTGCCTGCGTTCTGAGTTGTCTCTCCGTCTCCAGATTTCTATTCGCTTCGGCCAGCTGAATAGATGCTGTTGAAGCAGCCTTCTCTGCATTGCGGCTAGCTTTGTGCTCTCTGTTGACTTCGTGATTTAGATCCTCCACACTCAAAGCAAGCTTCTCTTTCTGCTTCTCTAACGACGTTATGGAGAGTTGTTGATCCCCTAGCTGCCGGGAGAGAGCCTTATTTTCTTCCTCAAGCTTGGCCTTTTCCTTCTGTAGGGTTGCGACACGTAAGCGTTGGCTTTCGCTTGCTTTTGAATTAGATCTAGCAATGTCAAGATTCTTCTGCTGGATTTTGGTCAAGAGAGCACGATTGTCATTCTCGGATGCTGTCAACCGGCCCTTGAGAGTAACTAGTTCCCTTTCCAAGCGTTCCTTATGCTGATCATGACGAATATGGAAGCTTTCGGACTCAGCAATGGCATTCATGAGCTGCTGTTCACGTGCTGCCAGGCGCGATCTCTCCGCTTCGACCTCCTCCAAGCGGTGCAATGTATTGTCAAGCTCTTTTCTGATACTTTCCAGGCGCTGAGTGGTCTGTTTCACAAGGGCCTGCTCCATCTCAGCCTCAGCTCTCAGCCGAGCATCTTCAGCGGCAGTAAATCGATCCCGAAGCTTGATCAATTCTTGCTGAAGCTCTTTTCGCGACTGCTCAGCAGCGACCCGAGCCTCCGTAGCCCGTCGAAGACTGTCTTGTTGGATATACATCTCCTTCTCGATGGTGATTTTCGCCTCGTTCAATGATTCAAACTTGTCTTTTAGCTCTGCCAGCTTGTGCTCCGCGAGCATCTGTACGTCATCCCTCGACTGGCGCTCCCTACTCAGATCAGCCTGTGCCTGGAATAGTTGATTCTTCAGGTCCTGGATCTGCTGTTCGAGAAGTTTGCGGCTCTCTCCAGCTTCGGCATCTTCGGATATCTTCGCCTGGAGAAGCTTCTGAACGTCGGCAGCTTCGCGCTCGAGTTGATTCTTTTCTGATATCATAGCGTCGACTCGAGCCTGAAGCTCACGGAGCTTATTTTGCATGTTATTATGCCGTGTGGAAAGATTAGATTTCTCAATGTCTAACTGCTTCTTCTCCTCGGCATGCTTTTTGGCATCGTTGCGCAAAACTGTGAGCTCGCTTTCTTTACGCCGGAGCATTTCTTCATAACTGGTAGATGTCTTTGAGAGATCAGAGATTTGCTGCCGAATCGTACGGTTCTCACCAAGAAGATCTTTGACTTCTTTCTTCGATCGGTCCAACTCCTTTGATGTTTTTGCCAGCTTGACATCCAGATCTTGGTCGGTCTTCAGCAGTTTTGCCTCCAGATCTTGCAGTTTTCTCTCCTTCAGACTGAGATGACTTTGCAGCATTTTGACCTCTTGTCCAAGCTCCCTCATATGGTTTTCCATCTCTGAGGCATTGCTCTGTGCCTCAAGCAGCTTCTGCTCTAGATCCTCCAGCTTTTGCTGCATCTCCTTCCTCTCAGCCTCTAGGCGCTGGATAATCTCGCCCGCCTGTTCAAGCTGTGTTTTTCTCAAGTCGAGCTCTTCGTCCGTCTTCTTCTTCGCGAGAATTAGTTCGTCTAGTTGATCTTCGAGGTTTTCTTGGTCGGCAATGGCGCCTGCTAGTTTCTCGCTGAGCTCTACCTCGCGATCCTGCAGCCTCTTGAAAATCTCTTCTTTATCAAGGGCCAATGCCCGTTCGCTCTCCAGGGTTTGCTGGATTCGTTGTATCTCTATCTCCGCTCGCCGTCTCTCTTCCTCGACTTTTTGGCGTTCGGACTGGTCCTGCTTCATTTTCGTTTCTAGCTGTTTAATCTTTTCATCTCTTCTCTTCACTTCGTGAGCAGTACGTGTCTCCCCAAGAAGCGGCTTCATTCTCGAGAACAAACGCCACCACGGGTTGGCCTTCATCTCCAAATAGGCTCGGAAGTTGTTCTGGATGATATGGGTTGCTTCTGCACGATACAACCTTTTGTTTGAGATTCTGCGCTGAACAAACCCTCTCGCTACAGACTGGAATCGTGTCATAATTGTACGGATGAGCTCGTCACGTTTCTCCTCTAACTCTGCGAGGACGCCAGCTCGGAAAAACACTTTGGTGCGGCCGACTCTAAACCACGCCTTATCTAGAGCCAGTTTCTGCAGCATTATCCGGGCGGCAGACTGTCCATCCATATAGCTTTTGGGCATATCCTGGCAAAGAACCTCATATCGTTGGCGGAATTCATTAAAGGACAATCGATTGGGGAACCCAGTGCGCGCAATCCTAATACCTTCCAGGACACCATTGCAGCGTAGTTGGTCAAGAACCAAGGGAGCATTCAACATCTTTGGGCGTTTCTTATGGTTTGGTATAATGCACCGAACAAAATGAGGGTGAGTTGAATGAAGTTGATTCATCAGACTTGACAACTGTTCCTTATGTCTTTGGGCCACTGTGCGAAACAAGCCTTTCTTCACGCGACTTCTGGGATGGTCGACCTCATCTGCGTTTCCACAGTCTGAGAAGAGGGCGGCAATATGATTATCTTGCGAGGATGCGAGTAGTCTAGTTATGTTATCGTTTAAGGGGTCTTTATTCTTCTCCAACCAACCGTCAGTGGAGTACTCCACCTCGGCTGCATAGTGGGTGAGGATGAAGCCTTGTCGGAGGCGAGAGGCGCGATATTTGGTTGACTTGGTGTCCCATAGCGAATGAAGCTTCTCGGTGAACGACTTGTCCGTGGCTTTGGGCATGACGCAGTCCTCGTCCAGGCAAGAAAAAATACCAATGGGGTTTGTAACCTCGATGAGGTCGATCGTTGGCTGCAAATCTTTGCCAAAGTCAATGAACTGCCATTCAATCTGCTCCCGCGCGTATTCCTCCTGCTCCAAGACAAACATGTGGTGGTTGAAAAACTGTTGTAGCTTTTCATTTGTGTAATTGATGCAGAGTTGTTCGAAGCTGTTGTTTTGAAAGATCTCAAAACCAGCGATATCAAGTACACCAATGAAGTAGCTATCCTCACCCGTGACGGTGTTTCGTTCTAGCCGGCTGTTGATGCGGTTGACAAGGTCACCAAAACCTCTTTCGTAGATACCCTTTGCTAAAGCGTCTAGTGCCAGCCGAACCTGCTCCGGAGTCTGTACCTTTTCCACCCACTCGCGGCCTGCCTTTACCTTGGGATGTAATAATCCCTTGACAAAGGGCTCAGTCTCAATTCCCAGAAGTTGGCATGCTTTATGAACACTATCAAGGGCATCTCGACCAAGGGCAGCTTGATCAGCCCGTAGACTTTCTTTCACGATTGTGATGTTTCCCAAATGGAGGACAGCTGCGACTGTGCGAAGGATGCACATCTGATCTTCCTCCGAAAAATTCATGATATGGAATGCCTCGAGCAACGATTCCCATTCTTTTTCATCAGACACGCCAGCGATGGTATCGTTTCCGTCTCTGGTGTAAGCAAAGTCCTCGATCTGTAAATTCGAGAGCAGCAGCTTTTGTCTTAGTTTAGGGTCGGCACCCCTGAGTAGTTGGTAAAAGATGTGGTAATTTCTCTCCTGTAAATTGGGCTTCACCACGCGGGATTTCTCCAAAAGATACCAATCGATAGAAGCACCAGAAATCTGCCCTGATCGAGAAAATTCAATTCGGATGAACTTGCCGAACCGAGATGAGTTGTTGTTTCTGACAGTCTGTGAATTCCCAAATGCCTCGAGAATCGGATTCGCCCTTAAGATCTGCTGCGAAAGGGTATTCATCTGCTTGCTCCCTGAGCGAGAGTACATATTATCTGATGTTGCAACGGCTGCAAGGTACTGGATAACCTTTTTGGTGTTTTCTGTCTTGCCTGCCCCAGACTCTCCTCTGTGCGGACGTTAGATTTTGCATTTATACGGATGTGTTGCAAAGACTCACGTAACAAGGATACTCTGATTCTCGCCCTCTTCCACAAGATTCCTAAATGCTTCATCGGCCATGGCGAAGATGTGCGGCCGAGTCTCCTCGCGACTTTGTCCCTTGTACATATTGATGTACTCATTGGAATAGATAGGCAGTGGACAGTAAGGGTTGACCGTCACTAAAAACAGCCCAGAGTAGGTCTAGTAACGCATTGTCAATCAAGCTCTGGCAACAAGCACAATAAAGATAAACGCCTTACATATATCAAATCTGCCTGGTATCGAGTGTGGAGATTATGCACCACGGACGCCTCGTTCAAATGTGTAAGCTCAGCCATATCATCCGCTTTGTCGAACTTCGCCGGATTGACTCTATCAACTTGGTCGGCGTCCACTTCTCGTTGCTTGCGGATTGTAAGTATGCGGATGACCTTAGCACCGGTTGCTCATACCTGGCCATCATCCGTCTGTACCAGTAATCGACCTCCATCTTGCTCTTCCAAGACTAACCCTTTGACAAAGGCTTTTTCGGGATCACGTAACCAGACGTATTTATTTCCCGAAAAGTCATTGTCCCCTTCTTGTCCACGAATCTGATCAGCGCCACGGCGGAGATCTTCTGACTTGATGAAGTCCGGCGCAAATGTACCGGACGTGACATCGTTTCTCAGAGAATTCGACCTTTGCCGGTTCGCATTCCGGGCGAATGGTGCTAGCGAGGAGTGAGATATAGAGGAAGAGTTCCGAATATGACTTTTTGGTTCTTCAAACTTCCCGGCAGATGCGAGCACAGCTGATTTTGGGCGCGCTTTCGTTTGCGGGCTTGCGGTTGGGGAGGGTGAAGGCGATGCGCGGCTGAAGGGATTGGCACGCTTCGGTGAACCATTAATCTGAGAAGGGAGCATTATTGCTGTGGGTATCGTTGACAGCTCATTATCTGCGTCAAAATACTGAAACGAGGACAATAGACAAATGTGAAGAATAAGAGGCTCAACAGAATGAGCTGTGAGATCCGCTCAGCGCAGCATACAAATCACAAAAGGCACGAGATGCAGGGAATCAGAATGTTGACAAGAGATGGGGTTCGACGTAAGTAGAGGGCTGACGCAGGTGCACAGGGCATCAAGGCTTCAAGAAGATCATGGGTCATAGCAAACCTGGCTCAATTGTTGGCCGAAATGCACCCAGGCAGTGGTCCCCTCCCCACCGTTGGCCCGGTTTGTGTTTGTTTACATCTGGTTCCGCCGCCCTGGAGCAGTTTGATGCCTCAAGGATAAGGCATGAGTATCCGCCGATCACGCTAGGCTCGATCTGATTATCTGTGCACGCATCACGTGGTGTGCGGCACGAAACTCGATCCGAGCATTTTTGATGCTCTCAAGTTCTAGGTCGGTGGTACATCTGCTCTGTTCACTTTATCTCCGCTCCTTTATCCCCTATTGTTGTCACCGTGCTCTGACCTTTATATCGATGAGATCTGCTTAGCACGTATACGTTATATTGATTTCAAGCAGTGATCGCAGGAGCCTTTGGATGTCGAGCCTTTCCTTGACGCGCCGTGTCACCAGTACATGAATTCCACTAGTGTGCTATGTCTAAAGACGTCCGGAACTTAATCGATCTACTACAGATATACTCACCATCAGCTGGCCGCTTCACATAGACCTAAAAGCGCGCTGATTTTACCATGTCGGGTCAACCGATGCCTCCAGCGCCTCCCTACTGGGGAGCCAACTATACGCAGCAATGGACACCTCAACCGGCCCCTTCATCAGGATCCATACCTCATGCTCTTCAATTTAATCCAGACCCGTCGTTTGATCCACAGCAATATCGCAATATTCATAATTTCTATGCGAATGCGAACTTCTCTGGATTAGGAGGCGCAAGCGCAACTGGCACTTTCCCGCCGCCTCCGTTCGCTTCCCCCAGCACTTTCCCTCCTGCACCGAGCGCCCCTCCATTCGCAACCATACCTAACGTGGGGTATCCTATGATGCCGTTATCGTCAGTGCATTCTCAAATGCGTCCCAACCAGCCGCCCAACCAGCCGTCAACGAACGACATGGATAATTCGGCAAGAAAGGCACCGGATCAGCACCCTACGTCGACTACAAAATCAAATCAAGATTTGGACCGAGAAGAAGGTGAATTGACGGATATCGAAGGTCCTGCAACAAATGAGCAGCAACCTCAATCACAAAGAAATGCGCGGCGTTTACGCGGGGATGTGCCCAGCAGTCAGCGAATTCGTAGAGCCGGTAGCGAAGAGGACAGTAGGCTGCCGATTGGGCAGTCTCAGTCCACAAACTCGAACGGGCTTCACGCTGAAGACGAACGTCCCGCCGTCATCTCTACCGGCTGCAAGTCGCTTTCAGAACTTGAAGAAGGCGAGGCTTCACCTGAGCCTCGCGCCTCTAGTAGGGCTAGCGGATCTCGTAATTCCACCCCTGCTGGTCAAGCAGCCGCGCTTTGGTTACTAACTTCTCCTAGCTTATAACCCCCCAATGCCGACAAACGCCATATCTCCGCCGATGTCAAAATCATTACCAGATGCCTTAAAACCAAATAGTAAAGAAGTCAGCACTATGGAGCGATCTGTCTCCGCTTCCACCTACTCAAAAAATTCTCCTGAATCAGCTGTTCCGCTTGCTCAACTTCGGGTACAAGCACAGGGTGCCCTACTCAGTTTGGCACCGCACAGTATCCGTTATACTGAGCTTGTGGGCGAAGGCATCAACCCAACAGTACTAAAGCAGCTTTATGAAGAGGTTGGAATCAAAGTCCCAATTACGCCGCCAGCCGATGCCCGCACTCAAACTAGTTCCAACGAAACAGCTAATCCAAGGATTGACCACTCCGTCGCCAACGGGCAAGCGAAGCAATCAGCCAAACAGAATGAACCTCAACTAGCAGCTGCACAAACAGCTACTCCCAGTGAGCCCAGCTCCATGCCACCCCAATCTGCCCCGGTAAGCACAACAAAACCTATGGAGCGGAAAGAGGTCATCGCAAGAATGCTGGCTGCCAAAGCCGCTAAAAGCTCTCCGGTTTCTGCGCCACCAACAGATGCCGCACAAACGGTAGCGTCTGTTCAAAGCACGCCTGCAGCAGTTGAGAAATCTACGTTATCAACCCCTTCGCAAGATCAATCAGCAAACGAGAAAGAGACGCGTCTGAGAGAAAAGAACAAGGCGCAGACCGAACTCGCGAGGCAACGTATCGAACAGCTGAAGAAGCAGGGGCTCATCAGAAGTCTTCAAAAATCACAAATAAATGCGGACAAGGAACAGAGAAATGTCCAGGAGTCGCCGCAGCCCCAATCTTCCACTACCAAACAACACCCTTTACCTGAACGCCCTCCCCTGCCCGTATCTGCCTCTCTTGACCACATTCCGGGTTTATTCATGACAGAGCAAGCTCCGCCAGCGACAAACGGTGCACAAACTACTGTTCAAGACCCAGTCTCCGATTCAGCAGCTCACCCCCGCTCTAGCCAACGTAAACGCCCTCGCGCGTCGGACTTCGATGACGATCCGATCCCGGTGCCAAAAAAAGCGTTCACCAACGGCACGAACCACCAGATTCCTCCTGAGCGACTTATTATTGATATAAGTGACGATGAATTCTATGACGATGATGAGGATAGCATGGACGTTGAAACATCGACGGGCCATTCAAAAGGTTCTGGCCCACCAGTTGCAGAAGGATTACCACGAGCATATCCACTACCGGCCGGAAACCTTCCACATCGACCGGCCACGTCTCAGAGCTACAGCTCTTCCGCAATCTCTACTCCGGGTAATCATAAAAGCAACGAACAGGATGATCTTAGGAAAAAGGATCTTGAGATTCAGGCTATGCACCGAAGGATCGCCGAACTCGAGCAAAGGAAAAAGGCAAAGCTAGCCAGCCGTACTCAATCCCCTCGTGCTTCAGACTTGTCTACCCCCGATATTGTGGGCATGCCCGCCGCACCTGCCCCATCATCGCTCCCAACCCTGCCGAGCGCCACGGACAAGAAAGCGGAGGACCTTTTAGCGGCCATGGACGCTGATGGGCTCAGACAAATGAAGTCCAAGATTCTACGCATGCAGGAGATTGAGGCAGGTGTTCCCTCGCTAGATGCTGTGATTCGCAAGACTGAGATGAAGCTTGCCGATGCACGGAGAGAAATCGAAGAGCTATCGTCAGAACTAGCGAAAGGGGAAGAAGGCCGACGGCAGCTTATAGAAGAGCTTAACGCTCTAAAGTTGGAGGTTGCTGGCTTGTCGCTTGACCATGTTAATTCGGCGCTGAGTACCATCGAAGCGAAGAAAAATTCGCCTGACGAAGCTGTCCAAGGTATGCTTCGGAGACTATCGATTCCTGAACTTCAGCAGTCAAATGCAACGACTTACCATAACTACGCTATAGCTCCCACCTCTGAGAACGAGGTGGCCGACGAACATTCCACAGCCGTTCCCGAGGTACCTGAGGCTGATGCGTCAGCTAAAAAAGATCCTGTGCCGCCCTCACCTGCCGACCCTCCTGCCCAAAATTCACCGCCTGCAGAAGATCGGTCAATTGCTCCTACCGCCGTGGAAGATGCCCCGAACCTGAACGCAACCGCCGAAGAGCTAACAGATACTTCCATGTCCGACTCTAGCTCCTCAATGGACGAGTCCTCGGCTGATTCGAGTAGCGAGTCTGGTTCATTGAACGAGGAGGTGCCTGACGCGCCAGAGCCTAACACAAACCCAGTTACACCTGCGGATGAGGTAAAGACTATCTCTCCGGGACTTTCGAGTGGACCAGAAAGGTTAGAGGGAGAGGGGGAAACTCTCCCAGGAGACCAACCATCTAATCTCCAACCCTCAACCGACCAAGACCTAGGTGTAGAATCTGAGAATCTTGCTTCTCGAGAATCTCCTGTCTCAGAAGCATATGAGCCCCCAGAACCTGAAGAATCTGCTAATGCTTCTGATTCTAATTACTCACCTGCTCCCAGCCCTGATTTCCACAGTCCTGCCCCGAACATGGAAGTCTCTGGGCCTTCAGAGGATCAACCTAAAGAAGCTGGTGAGCCACTAACTGAGAAAGTCCAGGAACTGGATTTTCAGCAACCAAGCCAATATTCTCAGATTGGCCCTCTGGATGTGCGATAAACCTCAGTTCCTACCAGGAGTTGTGAACGCTGACTTGTTATATAGAATTCGCGACGCCCTGAAGACTCACGCCGCAAACTCACACCCTATTCTAGCCCACTCAAGCTATTCAGGGCTTATCGATACCACCCTAACTACAATGACGAAGTTTCCGGCGGCTATCGCTCCCTAACCTACAGCCACAACATTGACCCTTTAAAACACCTCTGTCCCTTTGAAACTTCAGGGGGCGTCTGCAACGACCGTTCCTGCGAATTCCAACATTTTCGGAACATGGCTCTTAGCGGTGCGTCGATGTTTGAACAACCATTTGCACAACTCCTGGCCGAACAGAAAGCTCGCACCTATGAACCCCCCTAACCCACCTCGTCCCTGAGCCAATATTCCCTTTCCTCTGCCTCGTCCCTCTCCTTTCCGCCTTCTGATTGTTCCCTTTCATGTTCGCGCCTTTACTCCTTTTTCTATCGTGCGGATGCTGACGCACAGATTTATTAACTTTGACAGATGACAAGATTCTCATCCAAATGGGATCCCTGCGGGAGGGCAAGACTGCAGAAGAATCTGACAAGTACGTCGCCGGACTGAAAGAGGCCATTAACGACATGCGGCGTGACAAGGTGAAAGATTTCAACACCGTGGCCGCAGAGATTGTTGCATACCGTAGACGCTTCCTTCAAGATCCTACTCGGGTCTTGGCGCTGTAACAACACCAGTCGCACGATTACCCACCTACTCTATGAGGGGCTCCTCAGTATTCAACAGGTGAGCTGCGACGGTGGCATCGGCACTGACAGAAAACTGTCTCTGCATATGTCGCCAGCCCTCGCATTACTCCTCTGCTCGAAGGAGATTGCCCATATATTTATAAGCATACCGCAATATCTCACCCTTTTTCGGGCGTTGTCCCTCGTTCTTGTTTCCTTCCCCTGTCGTTTTTATCGATCATCTATTGCAGTTTGGCATACAACAAGCGAGCGCGGAGTTGGGAGGATCCGGGTTTCATTTTCTCGTTTCCCATACAGAGACGTAGGCGAATCACCCGCCTTAGCAGCAGAAAAGACCGCCAAGTGGAAGAAGATAAAAACAAGATGATACATTAAGCAAGGTCTTTCAAGGCTGGGTCGAGCAGCACTGGTCTGCATACATCTCGTTCCCGAAACATGGATTCATACTGGGATTGCACAGCAATAAGCTTTCAGCTTCCATGGGATACGCACATAATCAGCTTTAGTGATAATATATGCCATCTTTTGAACTTGCTTGCCTGTGTTGTAGAATTTTTCAAGTTTCTTTAGAGCGCATGGGCCATAGCATTCAGTGCCTGGCTCGGTACGCAGAGCCCTCCCGCCCCGCTCCCAATACAAAAACAAGAACAAAGTCGTCATTTAGAATGTCTATCCTTCGATAATAAGCCCGTTTGCCTTGAGAGCAGGTAGGGCTCGCTCCAAAGTCCAATCAGTGCACTTCAGCAAGGGCTTCCGAGGCTCGCCTGGCTCGTAGAAAGTCAGCAGTAACTGGGACTTGAATGGCTCGGTTTTCATTGTCTTGATGTTGAACGCTTTTTGTTGGGGTGGCCCCGGGACGCTATTAAGGACCCTTTCCCAGTCGTCAGGATGCTTAGATGCTGGCGTAACGCCCAGTTTCTCGAGCAAGTGGAAACTCTGCTAGTACTCAGGGTAGCTCTTTTGTTGTGGCATGTGAGTCATCCTATTCAGAAAGGTAATATCTCCCATGACATAGTATAGGATACTGCTCTTGTCTGCCACAGTTTTTGTTGCCATATCCCATATCCATGAGCCTGGCTCGCAGGATGATGGCCCGGCCCGTGACCTGGGCGGTCTGCAAATGATATCATTGGTGTAGCTTCAGAGAACAACAATAAATCATACTTCATACATCGATCAAACCTTGCTTCTTTCAACAGTGTGGATAAAGATAGCAGCTCAGGTACCTGGTATCCGCGGATATGCGGTAGTCTAGAATGGGCTGAGCAGTCTAATAGAGAGCTGTTGGGGATAAGTAATAATTTAGGTGAGGACCTGGTACCCGTGACGACCAGGGGAATTTGTGTTAGGCTGGAATAATAAATGGTATTGCAAACTTTTATTGGTGCAGATCGATAAGGTATCCAATAACTGGGCGGAGAGGGTTGAGGAGGGGATTGGAAGGTTGATAGTAATGGAGTTAAAGGGGTGATTAAGAAGTTTAAGAGGAGTATAGAGGAGTAATGGTGGAAGTATTCGATTCCGCTATCATTGTTAAGGTTAGATATCAATTGGACAAGTAGATCTCTGCTTCTTTCCCCATCTTTCTCTCTTGCAATTATGTGATATTTTTTTTTAAAAATAAAAATAAAAATAAAAATAAAAATAAAAATAAAATCTCGCATATAAATACTGATACTGATCAGGAGGGTTTGTTCTTAGATCCGGCCAAATGCTGCAGGTTGGCTTGTACAGGCCCGGGGCAAGCCCTAGGCCCGACCCATGAAACCCGCCTCGCCAAGAAAGGGTCGGGTTATTTCAAGGTGCAGGCTCAGAAATATATCCAGAACAGATATCAGAAAGAACACAACAGACAAGCCATAGAGTCAGTTTATCAAACAGGTGCATAGACAAGACAAGACCTAGCTCGGGGTTCTTGGTATATCTTATGGGATCGTCCCGTTACAGCCTCATCCAGCCTGCGTCGACATTAAGAGAAATATAGAGAATCAATTATCTAGGAGGCATCTGCTCCTTAGTAAGCTACATGCATGTAGTCAATACAGCTTCATTCTGCCCTTTTCAACTTTGAGCATACATACATATTCTGCAACAGCATATAATCAACTACATCTGCAGGCGGAGTAATAGTCACATACAATGTGAGTTCTTTTAGGGTTTTTCCGTCTGCCATAGCTTTAGCGCCCGAAATGGGTACACGCCTGACCCACCTGCAGTGCCTCATTCTTGGGCATCCATGGATTGGTTAAAGCATGAGACTAGATCGCTGGTATTGTTGAATGGAATCAATATAATGAAATCTACAACTTCATACCACACTGCACGGCCCGCTTTAGCAGTCTGATGCAGTGTCTCAAGAGCAAGCAGAAAGAATGTAGTTCTGTTGTGTCTGCGATACGGAGCAGCTATTGCACTATCACCACCAAAGAGCGCGCGGCCGATGATAGGTTCATCTTTGCGGCACTGCTCTCCCAAGCTGGTACGGGTCAGAGATTTCCCAAAAGATGAAAGCATTCTTGGCTTGTTGGCCATCATCCTGGCTCTGTTTACACCGGTGATAATCTCGCTATGGACAGTACTCTGCCGTGACGTAGGCTGGCGAAGCTTTCCATGGAGCAGGCTCTTGAAGGTGGCGTGCGTATGTGCTGGACTCACAGATAAGACGCGAAGAACCCGCTGGGCTCTTATCAAAACAGCTTGACGCAGAACAGCTTGACGCAGGAGCTTTGTGATCTTGAGTAATAATCATAGCAGCGAGTCAGTAGCACAAAACATCAGCATCATACGCTTACCTCTGGGCATTCCACTTTGTCCGACCTTCCCCCTTTCTACTTGCCCCAACGTCCCACGCCCAATCCCCGTCATAGACTTCCGCGGCCACTGCGCTGAGTCTTCGTTGCGTCTCTTATACAGGGTGCCCAGCTGCGTGGTGCATAAAATACATAATCCTTGTCAACGCGCTGGCGTGTCAAAACAGTTGGTTCCGCCAATGTAATGTCACGGTTCTCTGGCCGGTCGCATTCTTAATTGAACTTTGATTGTTGCAGTATGTGACAATACCAATACCACACTATGACCGGCAGCCTTGTATTTCCACGTAAACGGGCTTGTTGACCATCTGGCATGTCAACCATCCCTGGTCAGGCTGACGCTCGCTCTACGTTTATCTCTAAGCATGCCGCCATCTCCATCCAAGCCGACATCATCGCATTATGATCCCTCGGCAAGAGACGCTCCAGCGCTGCTGGTACTTCATCAAAAACCCTCCAACTCTACTATTCATATTTTGCCTTGTCACCTTGCTAGAGCTGGAAGAAAGCGTGCAGCGTGCTCCAACTATCCGCCTTCTCGAGAATGCTATCTGCCAACGATACTACCGCGATAAGCAGGTCGACGGGCCTATAGACGAGTTTATGTGCAAGGAAGACCTTATTCAGGTTAAACTTGCTCATATTCGCGGCTGGTTGAGTCTTTTTGATAGCCTTCCACGTAGGGGCAGCATCTCTTCCTCGATCGGGCTATAATTTTCTGGGTAGGCTGGCTAATCCGTTGATAGTACTGATTCTAGGATCTGCATTTGGAAAGATAGCAGACAAGCGTGGCCGTCGTCCTGCTTTTGGCTTGGCTGTCTTCGGGTTGCTTTGTTCGCTGGGATGGATTTACTTGACATGTGAGCGATTTCTTTACGCTGGAGGGCTCTAATAACAAATATAACTCTGATTACACTTCTCTCAGGCGCCTCTTGGAAGCATATTCCTGTTGAAGTGGTTTGGGTTTCGTCCCTGTTCCGCATCATCGGAGGCGGCCCAGCGGTAGCCATCTCAATGTGCCTGACGATGGTCTCCGATCTGTCGAGCGAGGAAACTAGGTATTATCAAAATATTGCATGAGGCGAACAAGTTAACCCTTGGCAGGAGCAACTCATTCTACCGGGTCTACTCTGCAGTCCTCGTCACAGATCTCATCGGTCCTCTCATCACGTATAGCACCCTGAAGCACTCACTGTGGCTACCGTACCTTGTCTGCGCGCTTGCACTGCTCCTCACCGGCCCGATCGTACTATACATGCCGGAGACACTCCTCGCAAGACCTGTGGACAATGAAGAAGAGGCTCCGTTCGATGCCGTAGGTGTAAAAAAATACGTTCGGTTTCTGAAGGATCGCAGGGTTTTAGTGGGCGTGATAACAGTATTTCTTGTTCAGTTTCGGACCAACACCATCGAGATCGTTCTGCCTTATACGTCTATTCGTTTCGGCCTTGAGATAGGCGAGGTATATGGTGACTCTACCGAATTAAACTTCGAATGCTCACTATTTATAGTCTGCAACTCTCCTTTCCCTGGTCTCGGCGGTGAATCTGGTGGTCTTCCTGGTGATATTGCCTGCAGCTTCCTCTTTGATGAAGAAACGAGCCGGCTGGTCCATCACGACGATCAACATATTTGTTGCCAGAATAAGCAGTGCACTCCTAGTTTCTGGTGCGGCGATTCTGGCAGCCGCATCAACCCTAGGCATAGTTATCCTCGGTAAGACCCCGAGCCCGTTGGCTGCTTTGCACGCTTTATTCATTGCTAACTGCCTTGTGCTTTCAAGCGTTAACCGTTTACGCGGCCGGCTTCGGCGTAAGATTGTCGATTCTTGCCGTTTTGACCTCCTTCGTAAACTCGGCCCGTGATACGGGTCAGCTCTACACGTTAGTCGCCACAACAGATGCCATTGCGCATATGATTGCAAGTCCGTTGCTCCAGTCTGTGTGGAGCAGCGCCCTACAGTTGGGCGGACGGTGGATTGTCCTGCCGTTTGTGGTCCTTACAGTATGCTAGAACCGTTTTTATGTGAGAGTGATGTGGGTACTAATGCACATGTAGGGTATATTCTTCGTCGCGTTTTTGACCTCTTGTGCGCTGAGAGAGAAGCCTGTTATGCTAGGAAATAGGCAGGATGTAGATGAGTCACAGGAGCCTCTTCTTTCGGGCGAGAATGACGATGCTCAAGAGCTTGGGACAGATGACAGGAGAGTGTAGATAGTAAATATCAGTCTGAGAACCCGGTAAATTCAGCCTAGATAATCCTCAATCACTTGGATGGCTCGAACATGAATTGAAAATCAGTCCGGTAATTAACTATAGTGTACGCATGACATATAAATCAGACCTATCAGCATTGGTTTAACCCCCTCTTTTCTGGGCTGGACCTTATATACACGACGTACTTAAGGCTGTTGACTGCCCAACTCACCTCACACTCCAGCTGCAGACTCGTAATTCCATCTCTCAAGCAACCCCTACAACAGCTACATGATGCACAAGTCCTTACTGCTGACGGTCCATGCCCCAGTGACAATGCCCCTACCAGGGAAGGCTGACAACTGTACTAGTCCAGGACTCTCCCTCTCTCGCGCACAGCTCTACTCCCCCACTACCCATCTAGAGTCCCTCGTCCACACACCAGACCTCTAACAACCTACGCAACATTTCATTACCTCGAAAACCGCCCCGAATACCAACACACAAAGCCCTACCATATCAACATCCCGGCCTGGGGCCTCCCGCCCGGCCAGCAATGCAATGAAGTCTCGCTCCCCTACCACAACATCCCCGTGCATGGTCTTCGCTCGCAGATGCACGCCTTCACGCTCGACCGAAACGGGTTCGCGGTTGCAGTCGAAGACGCGCGCGGTCCGCACTCTCTTTATGACTGTCTAAAGTATGAGGAGTACGCAGACCATCAACGGCACCAGAAGAGGCTCTTTAGGTCTGTGGAGTCGTTTCTAAGGAGGAAGTTGAAAGGAGTGGAGGATGTCGTTGCGTTTTCGCACCAGGTTGGTTTCTCTCCCTTGAAAATTCTGTCTAGGGGTAGCCGAAGATCAGGGTTTAATGCTATTGTGGTAGGTTCGCCGTCGCGATTCGCAATTTCCTGCTCTTCCCCGTGGTACAGATGCCTCGAAACCTCAGCCTGTGCAGGGGGTCCATGTCGGTTCGTTCTGCCCGCCATCTTGAACTACATCCCGCAGGGTTAGGAAGTAGGTAATGGCTACTAAGAAAGAACAAGACTTCACTCCCGATTGTGCCCAATCCGAAATCGGAGATGCTCTCGCCGAGAGGGGGTATGCCACATTGAAAGGCAGGCGGTGGCAGGTAATCAGGTATGTCCTTTCTTTTCATATCCATCTCTTTCCCTCAACCTTGTACCAGTCCTCGCTAATAGAGATACTGAACAGTACATGGAAACCGTTATTCGGCCCACTGCAAGACTGGCCGCTTGCTCTGTTAGACTATACGTCTCTCGACAACGAGCGTGACCTAATTGCCTCGGATAACATTTACACGCACGTTATCCGCGAGACGTACAACGTTCTACACAACGACAAGCATCGATGGTATTATCTGGAGAATCAGCAGCCAGACGAAGTGCTTCTGTTCAAGACGTTTGACTCGCGAGCAACAAAGGGGACTGCGAGAGGTACGACCGAGCCAATTCCCATGTAATGGTTTATTACCGTGAACACTACGTACCTACGGATCCCTCTACCAAAAGCCTCAGTATAGCTAACAAGGGTCAACTGCAGTTTGTCCTCACGCTGCGTTCCAGGACCCTCTTGCGCCCAGGGATGCGCGGCCACGAGAGAGCTTCGAGTGCCAGGCTGTCGTGATCTATCCGGCCGGGTCGCTTGAGGGGAACACATATCACGAAGTACCCTTCTTCCCATTTTCCAGTCTATAGCTTAGACCAACTGAATCTATTATTAATTCGTACTTAGGTCCTACCCTCCGAATCAATCCGTCCTCAATAATCACTCAGATCTCTCCCGGGCCGATGCCCCCGCATTATCCCCAACAACTCCTGCAATGACCCATACAGCGACGCAGTCATCGTGCCTCGACTGGTATTAGTATTCATAATGAAATCCAACGCATGCCGCAAACAACCCCCCGCATTCCCCTTTTTCGCCCTGCTCCGCGGTGAATTTATCCTCCGCGGGAGCGCCTGCACGATATGAGCCCCTGCATAGGATAGTATCATCTCAATGTCAAGGACTTCTGCCGGTGTATGGGCCTCGTATTCTGCGATGAATGCCTCAAGCAAGATGGTGTAGACCTCGTCGTTGCTCTCGAAGTAGTGGATTAGGAATACTTCGCCGATGAAGTTTCCGATATCTATGAAGGCGGGCGCTGCCATGGCGAATTCCCAGTCGATAATGCTTAGCGTTTGGAGGTTGAGGGTTGAACTCCCGGAAGGGGAGGGGGAGAAGGTTAGAAGTACGTTGCCTAGCCTTGTAAATGTTAGGAACGCTTCCTAGAAACCGAAAACGTAGAATCTAGGGCTCACACCAGAAGTCCCCCATAACAAAAGTCTCAGTATCAGTCAGAATCGCCCTCCGCATCTTTTCCAGTCGTCCCCGTACCTCATCCTCCCGGGTCCCCAATATAGGAATCTCATCCCCATCAGCGGTGCAGCAGCGAACACTCGTCCAGAAATCCCCAATTGCTTCTTGGATAGTAAGATCTCTGGCATATGTGTTCCCGCCAAACGACTCGCGCACCCACGGCGTCGCGTTCGCACTCACATTCGCATCTTCTTCCCCACCCCGTCCCCAATTATGCATCCGCGCAAGAAACTTTCCCAGCGTCTTTCCGAGCAGGCTCGCAGTTGCGTACTTCTCGGGTGATGGGGGGACTTCTTCGAGGAAGATCCGCGACGAGTGTGATTGCTCTTCCCAGATATGATCGTTTCCATTCTCACCGGTCTCCCCATCACCAAGCTGACCGCATTCACTATCTCTATCGCCTGGGGCTACTGGTACACCCCTCGGCGTCCCATCCTCCATGATAATCACCCGTCGAGCGGGATCTTCGAAGTATACCCGCGGAATCTTCACCTCCGGTCCCTGCGGGTCCTTGGAGTCACCCCCAGACGAACTCGCCTGACCCAGAATCTCCCCCCACGGCACCCTTGCCATAGCACGCACCTCGAAGACCTGCCTCTCGGGACTAAAGCTCACGCGCGGCTCGGCGGCTGTGTAAGAGGAAGCATACTTTAGGATTGCGGTTGTTGCGCCGTCGGTATATGGAGCCTCGGCGTCCAGGAAGAGGCGGTAGGTGTAGTTTGTTGAGCCGAGGGTTATACGGCGGATTGCCCGGGGGGTAAGGAGGGGAGTGATGTTCCTCGAGGGGCTAATAGAGGGGGAGAGGACGAGAGATTCAAGGTAGTGGTGCACAGAGGCCGTGGTGGTTAGTTCTGGGAGTGAATGAGGGGTGGGATTGAGACTGCGGCTGGGCATGGAGGTGGACATGGACATCTTTGGCCTTCGTTAGATGGGGGTTGGGCAGGGGGATTGGCGGGCATACTTGTGGTCGTAGTCGTGCTCGGATGGGGTTGAAGGAGACTGTCTTCATGATGGATAGTACATCGGCTCGGGTTGTATGAAGCATCCTGATTATGCATGGTCTGGTACAGAGCTTACCGTTCTCCTAGTGGTACTAATAATACCACGGCCGGTTCTGGTGGAGTACACCGGTGAGACGGCAGGTAACGATGGTCAAAGTCTAAGGCTGTTTATTGATGGCGGTACTGATGGCGTTACTATAAGTGTAAAAGTAATACAAATAATTCCACAGCCTTGCAGTTCCATGCATCCTTGTCCTTCCGAGACTCGTCTAAATGACACGCCACGCTGGCTTCGTCGCACCATATTTGCTTCGTCAGAAATGTAGTTTCGCTTGATTTAATTCAGCCTCATTCCGCTGCTCAGCAGCCCTTAATCCTCAGCAAAGTATAACGAAACAGGAAACTGATGGAACTCTATCGCTTTCTCGCCGGCCTCCTCTCCTCCCTCCCAACCCAGCTCGTCCCGTTGAGCCTGGGAAGACTGGCCACACACTCCAACTTGTTCTCACCTGCCACAGTCCAGCAAGCACCAAAGCCTCCCGCAGAGGGCACCGTGATCCTCGGGGCAGGAGTAATCGGCCTCTCTACCGCTTACTATCTCGCTCTAGCCCTCAACGAAACAACCACTCCTAAACCGCCAATCGTGGTAATCGAGCCTTCGCACGATGTGTGCCCCGCAGCATCAGGTGAAGCGACCGGCGGGCTCGGCGATTTTGGCTTCAGCGTTCAGACCTCACCTTTGGGCTCGCTTTCCTACTCGCTGCACCAAGCTCTGGCGGCCGCGTATGGCGGAACAGAGCAGTACGGGTTCAGCGATTTGGCCATCTACCGGCTTTCGCCGGAGGGGTTTAAGGGAAATTATTCGCCGCCCGACTCCTGGGGCCCTTCAGCGCCCGTAAGAAAGAGTCCAGGGGATCTGCCACCTTGGGTGAGGGTGCAGCCGGACGAGGATTGGGCTGTCCATTTGATGGCTGAGGCGCCGCATGCTGCTCATCTGTATGTTTTCTTTGTTTTCGTGGGGGTTTTCTCTTCTTTTTTTTTTTGTTTTTCCCCACACTGCTACCGGTGACAGATAGACCTCTCATTGAGCATGATACAGTGACCCCCGTCGCTTCTGCCACTTCCTCCGCGACCGATGCAAGGAGCTGGGTGTACAGTTCCGCTTCAACTCGCACGTAACTTCCCTTACTCGCTCCGCAACCAGCGAAAGCTTTACCAGCGTAACCGTCCAGCAAACAACTAGCGGCCTGGAGCCGTCTAGAGAGGATACTACCAGCACCACGGAATCCAAAGCAACAAAATCAACAAGAAAAACAGAAGTCCTCCCCTGCAATGCCCTCATCATCGCCTCGGGCCCCTGGACCCCGCGCGTTTTCTCAGCCCTCTTTCCTCGCAGCCCCCTGAAACTCCGCATGAACAAGAACAGCACCCGTTCCGCAGGAAACCACCTCCTCATACGGAACCCTCATCGGAAACATGGCGATGACAACCGAGGCGTAACGCAGGTCTTCTTTAATAACGTCCTCCCCAACGCCACGCCTCTCGATATCACCTCGTTCCTCGGCGGCTATCTGTATCTTGGTGGCTGGGGTGCAGTCCCACAGGAGTTACCGGGAGAAGCAGATGAAGTTGAGCCGCAGCCGGAGGAGATCGAGGCAATGGTCAAGGTGGCTAGGAGGGTGCTGTGTCTTGGGCCCGAGGGGGTGGAGGTAGTTAGTGCGGGGAGGTGTTATCGGCCGTTGGCGGAGCCCAATAGGCCGATTATTACGAGGGTGCCGTGGGGGTTGCTTGGGGAGGAGGAGAAGGCTGGAAAGGGAAATGGTTATGGTGGTGCTACTCCTGTTGAAGGAGGTGGGAGAGGGGAGGCGGAGCATCAAATCAGCGTATCCGACAGTCCCGCCTCACCCGTTGTTGGTGGGCTGTATATCAATACGGCACATAATAGCGACGGTGTGACGCTTGGGCCAGGGAGTGGAAAGCTGATGAGTGAGTTGTTGCTGGGACGGGAGACATCAGTCCCGGCTGGAGAGTTTGGTCTGGAGAGTGAGCGGTTGGAGAGGCTGTAATTTCAAGGTCGTAAGAAGACACAATGCTTAGTGTAGGTAGCAAACAGACAGGGTTATCCGCGGGGTTAGTCGGTTGGTTGGTTTAGGTTTGATAATATGGCTGCCGGATGGTGACAGAAGGCTGGCGTTCGTTCGTTGGTTGAGGTTATAAATTTCTCAATTATTTGACGGATTGGCATATTGCTTCTTCACCCCCCACCCTTCCAAACACTATTATGGTTCATACGTGGAACTACTTGAGTGATCATTCCGGAGAGTGGCACCGCCTAGTCAAATACGGGCTTGTAATCTTTTACCCTAGCAAGCACAACCGAATGATATTTACAACTCGACCCAATATATTCCCTCCTCAGGGGAGACCATAAAGCCCCCAGAAAGCATCCTCCAGAACTACAGAATTACAGACTCCAGTGGTTGAAGAGCAACTTCACCGAGTATATTTAATGCTATTCTGTTCATATTTCCAATGATCCATAGTACAACTCAGTAATCTACCTCACAATTAACTGAAGAGACTACCAAGCTCCCCTCCTCGCAACCGTACTCTGATTCTGCAGCATCCAATTCCGCCACGGCCTCTCGTTCGGCCTGGCCGGGTCGTACTTGTACGTGAGCCACGGCATCTGTGCGCGCTGCGCTTCGGTGTACTTCGTTGGGTCGAGCGGCCAGAAGGATTTCCACGGTTGGTGCTTGGGCTTTACCTGTTGGTGCTGGAGTTGGGCGGCAGTGGCGGTTGCGTGGAGGATGGTGGCAGTGGGAGCTCTGAGTTGGTGTGTCAGTTAGATGGTGGTTTACTTATGTGCTTCTAAGTTTGAAAGGTGGATCGGATTGCATTTGTGTGAAGGAGGACAAACCTGGCTGCGTTGAGGGCGGAGGTAGCGGTGGGAAGTATTGCCGACATCGTTGAGATTGGGAGGGACGGTTTCGCAAAGAAGGATGCAGTCTTCTGAGATATCAAGTCCAAAGCAACTCTCGGACACTGGGTTCGCCGCAAGATATATAGTGGTTATGTACTGTGTAGAAAAACTTGATGGGTCCAGTGGGGCACGGGAGGGGCCGCAAGCCCTAAATATGTACTGTACCCGCCCCACATGGCGTGCGAGAGACTGCTGGGACGTAATGTCTACAGACCGTACGGTAACTGTTATGTGAATTCAGTAATCTGATTACTAGTAGTAACTGCGTATGATTTAAGTATTGACCTAGATCGGCGAGCCTATCCCACCATTCTACCGTCAATCTCGCTGCTATTTCACTCTTGACTAGTACACTCTGTCTGCCGGGTATCTAGCATTTTATAGGACATTGATCAGGAGCGAGGGTGAACCGTGTTCTAAGCGGGAAGTATGCATGACCAGAACGTACAGCAGCTGGCTGAAACGCAATCTGCTGTGCTCCCTGGTAGGCCAAAGCCCAACTGCGTCATGGTCTGCTCGAATGATATCCCAGAGCGGTCGCACGTTCACATCGAGAACCCCTGTGGCTCCCTGGCCGTGTACGTGTATGTGTATGTAACAAGGCTGCGCACTTCGCACATGAACTGCGTATGCAGCTTGCTCTTACGCGTTGGCACTGGGGCCAGCAATGCTCAGCCATCCTCTGGACACAGGTACATATAGAGCTTGATTATCACAAACACTGGGAGCGTCGAAGCCCGCAGAGCACATTTAGCTGAGACTGCACTTACATCTACAGATTGGAGCGGGGTAGGGCTAGACTCGACTAGGATGAAGGTTTGTGACTATCGCCTATTTAGTGCCATGGAACCGGGGTGTTGGTTACGGAATTATCCAGTCTGGGTGAGTGAAGAAGTGTTTATTGGCTCTATTCCCGATACGAGACTGGTTGAGCATGCGAGCTGAGTGGTTGGACCGTGAGGTGATAATACCTGCTGATACTCGAAGATGAACGACGAGGCTGAGAAAGATGACTTGTCCCTCTGTCTTGGGAGAGCGGCTCCCCCTGATGGATTTCCTGAGTTATCCCAGAGACTTTGTCGATTGCGAGTCACAGCCTCGTGGGGATAGAGGACCCCTTTCCCCCTTCCTCCTCAAAGTGGTTAGGAACAGAGGGGGACGCTTAGGATTGAGATGAGATGCTGACTTGCCTGTTTATACCATATACAGCATTTACGCTCCAACGTACATAATTTTTACCTTTGCTTACATCAGGAGACGAGATACTCGTCATCTCAGAGCCCTTCCTAAAATAGATAATATGTCTGCTTCTTCACGCGTGTAAAACCAAGCGGCACAACTAAGCACCAGCAGCACTCAACTTATACTATCAAACAACGTCCAATCCATGTATCGACATTTCTCAACGCAATGACGCAAACAAATAGCAACGCCGCCTCCATGCCCATTATCAGAGTCGGCGGCAGTAAGGGCACCAAACCCCTGCCGACCCCTTTAGCAGCCGGATATTGGGAAGACGCCTTCAGAACGCATCTCATGAAACTAAAGCCACGGGATCGCGAGCGCTTGCGGGCAATGACAAGCAATCTAACCTTTGACCAAGCCTGTTCCAAAGACTTGCTCGAGCCGTTGCGTGAGCACTATGAGAGACGGATGACGTTCTCCTTCCTGCAAAGGGTTGGTCTGCTCGCGCAACATTGTATCAGTTTTGCGAGGGCGGTTGATGTTGCCATGGGAGGGGGCCCGTCCGCTACGGCGTGGATTTGGGGGGGAATTCGATTCTTGCTGGAGGTATGCTCTTCTTTCTCTCGTTTGCGAGCCTGGTGAGCGAGTCCTATACTCTTTGTGGCGCTGATATGGAGTCCTGTTCTAGGTATCGGCGGCTGCGACAAGACTGCACGATAGTATCATCCAGATGCTCGAGACGCTCTGCGCGTATCTGTCCTTGTTCGAGAAGTGGACAGTCATGTTCCCGGCGTCGGACTATTCGGAGCTTGCGGAGAGTATCAAAAAGACGTGCTTTGCCTTCGGTGCGTTTCTGGTCGAGGGTATTCTTTACTTTCGACGGTCGTCATTCGGTATGCCATATTTTCAAGACCCTCCTTTAGCCATGTTCTCATGAAAAAAAAGCATAACAATGACAGTTGGTACTAAGAGATGCTAGTCAACCTCCTTTGTGTCTTCTTCGTCCCAAGCCTGCAAGACAAATTCTCCAAATGCCAGAGTCAGATCGACCACCACACTCGGTTCGTCAAGCTCCAACTTGACACTGCCAGCCTGCAAGAGAACCAGAAGCATAATAAGGAGATTACGCATCTTCTACAGTCAATGCCGCAACAAAGTACCGCCGTCCAAATCTCGTTCCCCTTTCGCTTCCTGCAGAACTGCATCCGGAACGACCAGTTCTTCGGCCGGGAGGCCCAGCTGGACCAGCTACACTCGTATCTGACGACTCCGCCGCAGGGGACAGGCGCTAGCGCTGGGATGCGCAGCGTCGTGATCCATGGGCTCGGCGGGTGTGGCAAGTCTAGTGTCGCGAAGGAGTATATGTATCGCCAGATGAATCGGTACGATGTTGTTCTATGGCTGTACGCCGATAGCGCGGCGAAGCTGGAGAGCCAGTATATTCTCCTGGCGAATAGCATGGGTATCAAGGTCCCTGAGTCTCAGGCAGTGGTTGCTGTTTCGCAGTGGATAACCCATCTCAGTATAGCCCCGTGTCCGCAGTTTCAATGCAGTTAAATAACTGACTGCTCTTCGTGTACAGCTGGGACCATCCTCGTCGTTTTCGACAACGCAGACAATCCCGCCATTCTATCCTCTTACTGGCCCAAAGCTGCGCAGGGCTCGATAATAATAACCAGCAACAACCCCACGACAGGCGAAGAAGGCTTCGCCGAGAACGGGATCGCCATCCGCGAATTCAGCGACGAAACAGGCTCGCGGTTCCTCGTCTCGCTCCTCGGCGCATCCATCCCACTAACCCAGGACGAACTCGCCGCCACGCACGCCCTCTCGCGCCTATACGGGGGGCTCCCACTGGCCTTGCGGCAGGCGGCCTCGTTTATGCGGAACAAGCGGTGCACACCGACACAGTTCTCGCGCCTCTACGAGACCCGCTTTGCGGAGATCGACTCCCTGCAACTGCCTAATTATCCCAAGACCATTGTGAATGTCTGGAATATGTCACTGAGTACCCTTTCCGAGGATAGCCTGGTTATCCTCGACATCGCGGCGCTCCTGGACCCAGACTCAGTCCCGACAGAGATGTTTTACCAGAGCAAAGTCGATTACAGCCGCGGAAAGTTCATGATGGATGAGATGAGGGTGCTCGGTGCGCTCGAGGGCCTGGCAAAACAGTCGCTCGTTGAGATCAATACGGCCGAGCGCAGTCTGAACATCCACCGCTTCTTCCAGCTCGCGACCTTTCGGCGGCTGAACGAGGATCCGGAGCGGTTCCTGGATGTGATAGGGCTGGCTGCAGGCGTTGTGCGCAACTTCCTGCCACATGATGACTTCACTGCTGTGCGCGAGCCGAGCGGCTGGAAGCGCGTACAGAGGACAATAAACCATATTCTGAGTTTGCGTGAGAAGACCCAGGGGGTCATCTCTGAAGATGGGGCGAGGGTTCTGCTTGACTCGCTGGCGCATTTGATCAAGTATGCACCTACTCTACACTGTCCCCAGATGCCATGTTCAAGACTAACATCCATTCCAGCTACGGCTACCAAACAGGGCAATACAACCTGGGCGAGGACGCTTTCCGCAAAGCTCAGAGCCTCATCAAGCACATCCCAAACCCCGATCACAACCTGCTCTCCGCGATGTACTTCCACTACACGCGAATGACCACCGAAGACGGCAAGCTGCGCGAGGCGCTCTCCTCCATCCAGCTCTCGCGCTTTCACGTCGAGGAAGCCGCGAAACACAACCCCTCAACGCGCAAAACCCCGCTCTACATCCGCATCATCAGCAACCAAGGAGTCGGGTACACCGCCGTTGAGAAGTTCGTCGAGTCTGAGCGGTTCCATCTCGAGGCGATTGCTGCATGCGTGGAACATGGGCTCGAGGAGCTGTGCAGTCTCGGCAACCTGACGCAGAATCTGGGCTCGTGTTATCTGTGGATGGGGGATCTGGAGAGAGCACAGCAGACGCTGGAGCTTGCGCTTACGCAGCCGAATAGAAATCGCGAGGGCGCGATGTACACGATGGGAAACTTGCTGCTCAGATTAAAGAGGTACGACGAGGCGCTGAATTTGCATAAGGAGGTGTTACAGATTTATATGGATACATTGGGGCCTGAGCATCTGATTACGGCGGATTCGTGGTACAAGCTTGGGTGTATTTTCTTGATTGATGGCTTTGAGGGCACGGATCGAACGGAGGCTGAGTATGTGTTGCCCCCTCCCTTCCTCTATCTCCTGGCTATATACTTTCTGCGGCATAGAGATGATCTAATCGATATTGGTGCTCCAGACGCTGCTTCCGTCAAGGTCTCAAGATAACCCAACTCCCCGCAAACACCAGGAACTCGATTTCCGCTACCCTAACTGCCAGGCTCCAGTGGTGGCTTTCAAAGACACTCGGCCCACAAAGCGAAGAGGGCCAGGCTCTGAATGAAGCCGCTATGGACTACTTAACGTCGCGTCTCGGCAACGACCTGCCACAGGGGAAAGAGCCTTGGGAGCTCTTTGACAGTCTTGTATGTTATTGGAGTCGGTGATGTACGTCTTTGTCATACTTGGTGTGGTTACTGTGGTTATAGTCTTGCTGAACCAAGTCTTCTGTCTCCTGTTTAAATCGCTACCTTGTATTTTCATATCAGTTATGTGCAGGCACTTTTACTTTACATGTAATTTTAGAGCAGAATTTGGGGTTGAACGCAGAGAGACAGAATGCAGAGGTACGGGATGCGCCTGCTGACACAACAGGAAGTGTTCATCTAGTGGACTTGAGAGATTCAGCGGTTCTGGATGGGCTAGGTGGTGCTCTGGAAGAGAGTATGGGAAAAAAGACATTTTGACAGATTGGATGAGGATTTTGAATGGACATTCACCAAAGGAGGTTGGTTGGTTATATCATATATGTCAGCTTGAAAATATGCCTGTCTAAGAATCTGGGAGTCATGACGCCTTTTATGGCTTAGTCGTCTATTCTCCCAATACTGTCCTCAACTTCAGGGTAGAATGAGACTCTTACATTCTTCCGTTGTCAGCAGCACGCTGATACCTCTTTTTAGTAGCCAGGGGCCTTTTCTTGCGACTAACAATTTTCTCTTTATTTACCAAGTTCTGTTGGTATTCTTCTGTAAATCCAAGTGCTTCTGCAACTCTCTGAAACAGCTCCAGCTTCTTATGTCTCAAACCCGCTTTGGACAGGGCCATCGAGGAAGTTACGAGCTGACGGTCTGTATATTAGTCAGAACTTCATTCTCCAAGGAGGGTTAGCCCTATTTAGCTGAGGGGAAGTTCAATACTAGCGTCGATTTGGTCATGTGATTTATGCCTGCAATGAACAATTGCATTGAAGGTCCTGATCCCTTGATTGCGATTTGTAAAGCTGTTTATAGCTATCTAGGGGCCTCATCCCATTCCAAGACAGGAACAATGATGCTAGGGATTTTAATCAGAATGCAGGGGTTAGGATGGGCGAGGTGCTGTATGCTGATTAGTAAGGAGCTTACTCCGGTTGATATAGACAAGATCTAACGAGCAGTTTAAAAGCATCGGATAAAAAGCAGTTTATTTAGCATAAGCTTGGGACTCATAGTAGTGGCGTAAATTATAGTTGTCACCCTTCTCCCCCCCACTTGCTCAAGTGGGTAATATTCTCACCCATCTCACCTGCGCTCACTCCAGGCTCAGTGACTATCACCTCTAAAATCAGCAACACAGTCAGGGCTTGTTACACCTTTATTCGCCTCATAATTGTAGCCTAGGTACGGCTGAGCGGACGGGAAGCCCTATTTCCCACACCCTATGGTCGTATGTGCTTGAAGTTTTGATCTGCTGTAGATTAACGTACATAGAGCGAGCTAGCGGGTGAGGATGCTTTACAATTGTGTGATTTAGATGGGTTTGGGGTGAGTAGGGCAAGTGCGCAAAAGACAGGGTGAGACACTCACCCTGTGCCCACCTGCCTCGCGCGACTTGCTTAGCCTACCAGCCAGCTGGGGACTGCAAACCTCCGATTGTAAAGATTTCTTTAACTAGATTGCTACGAAAGCTAAACGCCAAGACTTTTCATGCGTGATGACTTCTGTGGCAGTCAATGACTCCCTTGCCTTTACTGCTTGCTAGTTGAGTATAAGGCAGTCGACATGAATTATGTTGTGTCTTGGTATTTGACTGGGTAAAATTTTGCCTTGAACGTGGTGCAGACCAAAATTGGAATCTTGTTGAGGAGCATCTGAGTGTACTGGCATGTGCTGTCTATACAGACAGCTTTGAAAGGGTGGACTTGTTGCTTCAGCATGGAGCACAGGAAAGCAGTAATCCAATTGTTGAGGCAGCAATTAATAATAACTTGGAGATGGTGAAGTATCTCCTCTTGAAGGGGGTTGATATTGATGAAGTCGGAATCAAAGGCCCGGCGGTTGATGAATATTATAGTGATATGCGAAGCCCCTTCCATCAGGCTGCTACAGAGGGATACACGGAGATGGCGCTTTTCCTGATCAATGTAGGGGTCAATATCTATCACAAGGATCCTGTGGGACGCACCGCAGAAGACCTCGCTCTGGAAAGGGATCATACAGAGATCCTTAATGCTCTACTCCCTAATGCTCTACGCCGGAAAATGGGTGCCATTGAATAACAGTTACATATTAAAACATATCCAAAAATCAGTCTAGGTGAGCCCTAAAGGCATTGGCAGGCTCTGTCTAACGCCGACAAGAACAGATCATGCCTCGAATCCAACCATTCATCCAAACCACCATCATCGGAATCGGGAGAACCGCGTCTAGAGAGACAAGAGCTAGGATTTTCCTTGACTGCAGCTGGAATGGCCGGCTTACGACAACGCAAAGCAGCCTGGCAAGGAAGGCCGCAATCAGGCCTGGAGAGCAAAGGCATAAACTGACCGAGGGAAAGGTGTTCGAGAAAGTCGGGCATCGAAGTAAGATTTGAAATGAGGATATGGATGTTGAGGGCAAATATACCACCTTCGAGGGCTAGGATGGTTTTCGTTAGGGTGGGAGTCTTACGGTGTCAGAATTAAAGCCATATCCATGGATGAACCAAATAAGAAAGTCGCGTAGGGTCGCTATATGTCAAAGCGGACGAAGAGTTATGCATAAAAAAAAGGTGGATAGTAGAGTCCGGTGTATATGAATAGTATGCGAGCCACACACATTGAAGGAATTGCGCTGGAGTAGACAAAAACCAGCAAGCTGGATACACCATTATCGATATCAAATTCCACTAGTAAAGGAATGTATGGTAATCAAGGTATTAAGCATGTGCATAAGTATATACAGCAGCCTTCGTGAGTCCGGGTGGTGATGTGCTGCGATACGATATCCCCAACGCCAATATATCATCAAGCCAAGCAAAAGACATGAGAAACAGCGAGCTCGTTTTGTTCATCGTCACTTTGCCACTGCTGATTGATCAGTCAACCAGTCAGCGAGGCATGTACGTCTGGGGGGATGTAAGTGTGGGTATAAATATAGGTGCAATCGTGACGGTGAGGGTGTGGTGATTTGCAAATCTACGCCATCAGAAGGCCGTATGCGATGCCTAGAAGCGTGGGAACGACAGCAGTGAGGAGGGACGGCGCCGCGACAGCTTCGACCCCGGCATTTTCTAGTGAGGAAGTTGTGAAGATTGTCTCGAAGGAGATGTGTGACGAATTGAAGCAGTTCGTGGAGTTGACTTCGGCGACATCCTCGGGTTCGGCGAAGGTGATGTCTGCGCACTAGCTGCCGCATTAGCTTTGGCCGAGCACGGGGGAAAGGGGCATGACTTGCATTATACAGCGCCGCTCCATGCTGAGCAAGCTCAATCACCTGGATCGTCGCATTATCTCCCACCTGGACTTCGATTCCGGACGGCAGCTTGACTTGGGGAAGACAGATGGTGCCGGGGTAGGGGTCGTTGTCTGGGCCGACGATCTCAAAGGGCGTGATCATGGGGTGGCTCATGTTCGGCGGCACAGTACCCAGCCCGAGGTTGATATAGATCTGAGCTCGGGAATGGCCTTGAAACCAACCTGGTTGGAAGGATACAGCGCCTCCTTGCACCGGCCATTTCGTTCGGTTCTCCGATGTGGGCATGCCGCCGCCTGGGGCCGTCAGCACCAGTTGCTATTAGGTTGATGGAAAAAATGCAGTGACAACATACAAGGATAGATCCATTGCATTCCATATGGATAGATCATGGTCTCATTGTCGCTGCTCCACCCAGCCCCGAGACCGTCAGCTCCTTCAACCGTCCCGGTGGTATGTAGGTTATTGCCTCTGTAGCCAGGATAGACGATAACGGTATGGGCATTCACCAGGCCTATGCATAGCATGGCCGCGGCGAGCCATTGTGACGGCGACATTGACAGTAGCATGTTGCGAGATCTCTAATGGTACAAAGAGCCGAGTTGAGTCGACGAAACTTCGGTCAAGCCCTTCGAGAGCCCAAGACGCGGTACGCTGCTTTGCCTAGAATAACCAGACGAGAAAGAGCTCACTCGATCCGAGCGATACAGATCATCCTCGATCCGAAAAGAAACAAGCTTCGGACAATGCAGACGGCAGAAAGTCAAGGACAAGACAAAACGGAGACGAGCCTAGGTGAGACGGGCTGGCCGCGCTTTTGAGGCACCGCCGCCATTGCCTGATGGGCCTTCGATGCCAGCCTTAGCGGGGGACGGCTGTGGACGCTGGGCGAGTGAGAGCGGAGATCACGATGTGACAGGCCTGCAGGCGACGACAGGGGGCACGGCACTGTGGTTCGAAATATGGAGGAGGTTTCCTTGGCCGGTTGCAGGCAGGTGGTCGGCGATAAAGCCATTGGTTGCACGCCTTGGAGGGGGAAAGTGCCAGAACGAGAGGGAGATTGGCCGAAGGGAAGTGTCCAAGAGGCCCAGCATGCACGCGCATCACCTCCCAGGCCTGATTGGAGAGTTCTGATTGGTCGAGGATAGCGACTGCAAGCGCCCATTCGGGGGCTAACAAGTAGACGGAGATCAGACCGGGCGCTTACAGAGGGGATGTGAGTGGTGCAGTATTGAGGAACGAAAAAGGTACACCAAATGAGCGTCGGCATCCGTTCTGGATTAATATCAAGATTTAATGAGAATGGGATCGTCGCCAACTCCAGAAACCAGCATGAACGATGGTCTCAAGTGTCTTTTTCCCCCTAATGGCGGCCCCTCGCTAGCCGCGTTCCCCACAAGCCTGCGAGCTTATCACTATCAAGCAAAAACATCACACTCGCCAACGCTCACCACAGGCACACAAACTCCTCTATACATCACAGCCCACAGCCAACAGCATGCATCCACCGCCACACTACAGCCCCTAAACCAATCGCACCCAATCTCAGCCATCCATCCTCCCCGAGTCTACTGTCTCTCCTCTTCCAGGAGGACACAGTATGCCCCACACCCGCCGCAAAAAGCCCTCCGCGTCACAGAACAAGCGCCTTCAAGTCACCGACGCCTCCGGCTGGACGCATGTCACAACGAACAAACACGCTCGCCGCGTCCGACAGCCGAGCCTGAACCCGAATGCAAGCTCGAGTTCGACTGGAAACCGTAATGGTCTAGAGGATGATGTCGCGAAAGAAGAAGTAGCCGAGGAACTCGTCCCCGCCGAAGCACCACAGAAGACCACACTATCCGACCTCCAGCGGCAACTTGGATTATACAAACAGCGATGGGAGGAGTCCGTTACCTGGGGTTGTGTTGTTGAGGGGCTCGGGCGCGGGGTACCCGCGTTGCTGGCGGGGTGTGGAAGCAGCGGCAACAGCAACAGTGACGGTGACGGCAACGGCGACGGCAAGGAAGAGGTCAAAGACAAAGACGAAGATCAGGGCATGAATGACATCTCAATTGTCTGCATCGGACTCGGAAGTCCCAGTGGTTTCCTGCGCGGCGGTTGGGTCGATCGTCGCGCCGTCTCGATGTACCAGCTCGCTGCGCTGGCGAGCGTTCTAGGTTGGATTGGTTCGTTCCATCAACCCTGAATCCAGGATTGAAGGCAAACGTCTAACTTCTCAATGACTGCTAGGAGAGAGCACCTCGACCCAGAACCCCACCCCCCGAATCAAAGCTTACGCACAAGACCCCGTCTTCAACGCTCATGACGAAACTCTCCTCAACGAGCTGAAGATAACCGTCCTTACGCACCCCGGCGCCTTCCAGAAAGTGACGCCGAAGACCCTCCTCTTCTGTCCTGGAGCAGAACGGCGTCATATTGAGCTCCTCCTTGCGCACAATCCGGCGATTGTGGTCGGCGGGCCTCTAGAGGATATCGAGTCGGATGTTGTGAGGCGGTTTGTGGAGAACAGAGACTCGGTCAGACTGAAGGAGTTTGCGGAGCTGGAGACAGCGTTCTGGGGGATGAGAATTTATTTCCCGCGTTCGGGGGCAGAGAAGCAGGACGAGGTTTCGAATAGAAATCAAGAGGGGGTAGTTGAGGGATAGGGCTACAGTGTAGGTGTGGTGAAAAGGATCTCTGGAGAACTTTGTTACCATAAACCATGACGTGGACACAGGACTTGACGGTCAGGGATTGTTGTCATCAGGTAAGGCGATGGAGTGCTATATATTATCCTTACCTACCTTGATCCGTCGCGGCCGGCAACTTCGGGTACGTCGTGCCAATTGATGCATTGTGACAGGCATGAGGGAGCGCGAGAGTGGTATCAATTGAGCAGGGACCAGCTCAGTACAAGACAGTTCTATCTACCGATTGTACCCAAGATCATCCAATTGAACCAACACCGGTTTTATTAGGACGCCCGAATCGAGTGGAGCTGTGTACTATACTATATACATGGCAAGTCAAGCGCGCGCGACCGACAAATGAGGTCAGCGCAACAAGCCCCGAGCAGACGGAGACAATACAGGAGAATTCTGCAACCGATCGCAAATAGTCAACAAGCAATCCACGATCCGAGAAATGAGAACGACACAAACGCCAAAAACAGGAAGAATCAGATAGCCGACAGAGAGAGAGCAAAGCTAGATCATCAGTCATTTGTACGTTAGAGAATCATGTGTACAGGAGAAAAATAACACACGGGAAGGTACAGTGGTCATAAAAGATGTCATGACAATGGATTGCATTTGCCAGAAGCAGAAAGACGTCTGCAAACGACCCGGATGTGCTATGTAGCTGTCTTGCCACCACAATCCGGGATTTTGATCCCAGGCTTCAGTTTGCGACCAGGGTCCATCAGACCCCATTTGTCTTCCCACTGCTCATCACCTTTGTTGAATTTGACTTTCCAGGGCTCGTCAAAGGCCTCGAACCTGTAACCCCTGTTAATACTAGTGACTTCAAGGATAGATGGGATGCATGGTAGGTGGATGGATAAACATACCAGAAATAATCCGTCCCATTCTCCAGCGCCGGACAGACCCAGTCTGCCATAAACTGGTTCATCTGCTTGACACCCGCCACAGCACCAGAGGTATCATCATTGCAGTTGGCGCCGTCGCCGCAATCGTTTCCCCCACCGCTGGGCCAGCCAACCTCGGCAATGATATTGCCCTTGTTCGTCCCCTGTGTAAGTGGAGCGTTATGCGTGTTCCAAAAACTCCAGGTCCAACCCGCTGCCTTGCTGACCTCCACGCCTCCAAAGAAAGGGTGGACGTTCGACATGACGACATCCGTGGCATCTGCGAGTGTTTCGTCCCAGTTATCGCCGAGGTCGGACGTCGCGACTTTGATGTTGATGTTGTGGTCGTTAAAGTGCTTGCGGACTTGGCGCATATAGTTGATGATGTTCTTGCGCGCTTCTTCCTTTGTGGAACCCGCGCGGTAGAGGGCTTCGTTGCCGATGATAGCGCCTTTGAAGACAGAGTGATCGGAACGTTTGTCAAGGATGTCATAGAGCTGGGAGAGCTGGCGGTCATTGGTGGTAGTGTTTGTGTCAATCCAGACGCCGAGCCAGAGCTTCATGTCTGTAAGTTCGAGGCGGTCGATGGCATGGAGGACCATTTCGGTCTGGTTACAGTCTGTGCCGTAAAGGCGGACGGTGTTGGTTAGTTGCGAGAGCACGGCCATATCACGGGTGACGTTGTTCTGGGATGGCGGCCATTTGTCACACTCCGGGTGTTGGACGCCCCAGGGTGTGTAATCCATGCCTGGGAACACCTTGTGCAACCCTTCCATGGCCATAAGAGACTTGATTTCGTCCGAATTCTTGTCGAGATCACCGTTGGTCTCCGTATCGTCATCCGCAGATACTTCAGACGACTCTGATGCGCTCTCTGACCTGCGATTGCCCAACGTGCCGCCAACAGCGCCGCCGACAATGGCTCCAATAACAATGAAAGCCAATATGCCCCCTATAATCCAGCCACGTTTTCGGCTCGCACCGGAGGGTCTAGGTTTAGCATACTTTTCGACGGATGGCAGGCCTGCACGGGGAACAGGATCATAGGAAACATCGGCCGCCTTCTTGGCACCAAAGAATCCACCAAAAAGACCCCCGGCCGCAGCACCAGTGGCTGCTCCTCCAGCTGCATTAGGTTTGTTGGACGGGGCTGCCGCAAAACCATCATCTCCATCGTCGAGGATATCATCCGGGTTGATGTCGACAGGATAGTCTTGCGCGCTGTACGCAGAATGTCGCTGGTACGGCCCTGACCCTACACCCTGATACGATCCTTCAAGAAAACTGTGATGGGATCCGTTCGGTGGTGTCCAGTTCCCTGCCGGCGCACCCGCGGCGCCCAAGGCCGCGCTCGAGCCAAAAGTCTCATGAGACCGCAGTCCCTCCGAGCTCCCGTCTTGCCCAGGCCCAACGCTCGGCGGCGAAGGCACATACGGATTATCTGCGCCGGTGGTATGATAACCTCGTTCAGCGGGTATATAGCCGAGTGTTGCGTCTGCTTCCCTGAAAGCGTCAATGCCACTCTGACGATCATGGGTGTTGGCAACGCCAAGGGCGATACCACTGATACCCCCTCCCACGGCCGAAGGCCCTAAATTATCCATTCCTGGGGTTGCGGTCGACGTTGTCCGCATTGAATGCGTGTGCGTGATGCCAGGACCAAGCCCCCAGTTCTGCTGCCCGTCTTCCGGCATCGCCTCGGGCTCGCCGTTGTTTCCGTATCCGTGCATTCGATGTTGAGAGGAAATCGGCGGAATATCGCCGTACTGTTCTGACCTGTCACCCATGAAGTATGTTTCTGAGCGGTCGCCGTTATCGGCTATCGGTATTCGACGCCGACCGCGTTAGGTTTTGTTGCTCTGTATCAATCGTCAATCTCAGCTCTCGAATTTCGCGATGTTGGCTGATGCTGAGTTTCGTGAAAGGAAAGGAGAAGACGGCTTGGACGGAGGAGAGAACAAGGCTGTCGAAACGAGGAGCGCAGGAGGGAGACAAAATTCCTGTCCAAAGTTAGCAACAGACTGGAACCATCTGAAACGCCAGGTCGGTTGAACCCACCGAGCTCACGCAAGAACCACGGTTCTAAAGTGGAAGACGACGATGAAAGTTCGATGAAAGTTCGAGACCTCAGGAACAGGCAAATAAACAGGTGTCGGAAATGATCGCTGCTGATTCGGTCTCGCAGGCGATTACCGGAGTTAACAAGCTAAATACTTATATATAGGCCAGGAAAGAAATCGTTCGACTTCCGTATAAAGCACGCACGCACTGACTATGGGTTGATCGTTCAGCAGGTGAAAGGTGGGATTAAACACCGCGATCTCAACCTCGCAAGAGAAAGAAAGGCGAGGACAGAGCTGACGAGAAGAGACGGGGAAGAAGTCAGGTTGGATAAAGGAAGCGGAGAAAGAACTGACACGGTTGATTTGCTACTGCATGCGGACTGGGAGTTCAATCTGTTGATGTTCTTGGTGGAGGCTGTGACCCCGACAACCAGCGTACGGACCATGTAAGACCCTGTTAAGAACCCTTAGGTAGCGCCTTAGACCCTGTTGGCAGCGTCGTAATTACGGTATCAAGATTCAAGGCCACGGCCCACGGCCCACGGCGTCACGGGCACGGGCGTGACTGTCTTTCCGCAGAGGGACTAGCGTGGCCGGGCTATTTTTAGCGGAGAAGACAGCCAGGCCAGTGAGCCCACCGCAAACGTGGAGGGATGGCATTCCAGTGTGAGACATGCAGAGGCTTCAACCTAATTTCAATGACTTCAATGGATGCAGGCTACACGCGTCTTCTGGAAGGCCGTATTCAAGGCATCCAGCTTGAGTAGGACACTTGCACCAGGACATCAGCTTCCTGAGACATCCGCCAACTGCCTATCGCATTTGGAAGCTCAGCGATTCTACTAGTGTCCAACGATTTCTACTGTGTGAAATTATGGCTCGATGTCTCAGGTCCGGAAACTCGGCTTTACATCGTGAGCTGTCTCAGTGTTGACTTCGTATGCCCGGCTCAGGTGCCTATCGATGCTATCTCGGCACAAGGATTAGACCTTACAGAAACCTTCAAAAATCAAATACCACTGCTCGGCAGCCGGTTGAGAGAGGAAAATGGAACAAGATGCACAGCGAAGCAGATAATTGTTGGAGGAAAATAATAGACTACCTGCGCCAACACCCGACATAACAAACGACCGACGCCCCGGAAATGACAACAAATCCAAGCCAAAAGGCAAAACCAAGCAGATTCGTAAGTCATAACATGGGTAAGTAGTTCACTCTTTTCGCCCTGTACTTCCCTTTCTCAAGTGTAATCATCAATCATCCGCATCAAATCGTCAAGTATGGCAGGATGGTTAACAGTAATCGGAACAAAGTCCAACCGCCTCTCCAGACACCGAACAAAATCAAGCATTCGAGTGAAATTGGCGCCCGTGAGGGAACAACGCTCCTGGCCGCGCGACGTTCTGCCGTCTGTCTATTATCATACATAGCGGCCGTGATCACGTGAGCTCGTCCGGTCAAACAAATGTGAAATTTGGGGAATTATTCAAAGCCGGCATAATCTGAAGAATGTGCTGTACGAAGAAAGGAATGGTATATTAGCCAGTCGCTGCGGCTAGGGCTCGACTTCTTCGGCATCGTGCCGGGATGCAGAAGCTGTATGCTCAGCGTCGCGAGACATACCTGCCCGCTTCCTTCGCTCAAGGAACCGTCGCTTTCCAGCCCGGGTTTCGAAGTGTGGCGGGATTGAATCTTCATCCTGGCCAGCGGCGAGCATAGTGCTGCGCATTTTGTTTCGGTATGCATCCACTAGAGCTCAACGTTAGCCCAGACAATATTCCGCAACCATATTATTCAAGAATTTCAGAGTTCGGCCAGGGAAGTGGAAAAGCATGGAAGGACACTCACAAGACCGCTGAAGGAAGAGCATCCGTCCGGAGAATACTCTGCTCTGACTCCAGCTCATCCGGTAGCCCAGGTCGTTCAACAACACCTCCTTCCTATGCCTGCGTCGGGAGATCCTAGGGACGGCGATCTCACTGTTGTCGTCGACCTGTGGAGCGGGGACCATGGTCCTCCCAACGGTCGCCTCGTCATCGTCAACATCATTGACCTGGGTGTCGTCCTTGATGTACCTGTTTCCAGGAAGCACTTGGCCCCGTGGAGTCTTCATCTGGACGGGAAAGTAAGTACGCGGGTATACGGAATTAGCCATGCGGTAGGAGTCGGGAATCTCGTCCATATCCACCTGGTCTAGCATGACTTTAACACGGACACGGCAGCCAGGCCTCTGTGTATCATCGACAAGGATAAACTTGCGTCGCTTGCCTTCCGGTAGTGTACCGAACAGGTCGTCTTTGTTTGGGTCATGTTCATCATCCTCTATCTCCTCAACTCTACCTGAAGTCGCGACGGCTGGGTTGCGTCCGAAGGACCCGAGGCCATTGTCGCGAAGCAGAGGAGGGATAGAAGGGCCCCGATGTCCAGACGATGAGCTGGCAGAAAGCGGGAAAGTAGGATATCCGTGGAAAATATGAGCATTGCGAATGTCTGTTGGCGAGTGCCCACTAGGAGAAGGTGCAGGTGGTAGCGGCCGATGGGTACCGCTCGCAAATTCGGCGGAACCTACAGATAAGGCAACATTCAAGAATTAGCCTACACAGAAATGCATATGGCGTTCCCACGGTGAGGGTATAAAACGGCAATACGCATCCATGATAACATAGCAGACAAGTGGGAGTATGGAGGGTATAATCTTAGGATAAAGAGAATCCAGACAAAAACGCCACGAACAAGGACAAAATAAAAGTACATAGCAAACGTCCAGTTATCCGGTAACGTGGTGATCCATGCATGCGTGTTGCAGAAGAAAGGGATGTGAGAAGAACATTACAAGCTCATAGAAATATTGCCGGCATAGACGCCGGAGTTAAGGGAATAAGCATTTCATATGTGGCGGAACATACCGCTAGCTTCCTCATGGACGGGCCCATCAGGCTGAGCGTGATGGTGATGTAGCTGCGGCGGTCCCATAGCTGATAATGGTCCAAGTGATGGACGGGGCCCGACAGGTGCGATGCTGGAGCTTGAGACCCCTGGGGTGACCCCGGTTGTCGGAGCCATATGTGGAGGCGGCGGTGCTGGGAGGGCTCCTTGTCGTCTGTTGATCTTGGCCATTCGCCTAACCCGCCGGCTCCGTAGTCGAGGATCCTGGTTGCTATTTCTCCAGCTATCGACGGCGCGTTGGATCAATCCGCGCTTTCCTCGCAATGTGGCGTTGAGTTCCGCCAGTGCCCACCCAACAGCATTACACTCTGTCTCATAAACGAGACGATTTCCTCTGTACTGGTCCTTGCTGCAGCATGCCCGGGGATAAACGCAGTTCTCTGCTTTAAATTCCTGCGATAGATTGTCCACGTTGACGGATTCGACATCGCACCGGATAGTATACTCCATCTTCACACGATCGCGAGAGTACTCGAAGGCAATCCACTGCACTCCATTACTGTCTTGTCGTACAACTAGAGGGGTTGTCGCGGGGATAGGACCGGGTGCTGCGCTAGAGCTTGTCCCAACGTTAGAGCTCTGATGATTGGAATTGCTTGGTTGGAGGGACGCTGAAGTGGCGGGGTGCGGGGGATTCAAGAGAGCCCTTTGGGAAGGTGTTGCCTGCTGAACAGTGGCGGTAGGAGGACTAGTCAATGCGGCAGTCGGCGCCTGAGAAGACTGGTGTTGAAGCTGGGATGTGCTAGTCTGGTGGGGCATCATCAAAGGCTGGGTAGTGAGAGGGTGCTGCTGAGGTGATGGATGTGCTCCATAAGGCGATGGCTGCACAGGAAGTGCTGATAAAGCCTGTTGATAGCCATAGATCGTCGACGTCATTTGGGGAGATTGTGTATAGAGGCTTCTGTTATGTTCGTGCGGCTGGGAAGCCACCGAAGCAGGGGAGGATGATTGGGGGGTATGGTAGATGGGGGGATAAGGCCGATGCATTTGTGCAGTTGCCATTATTTCTTGAGGACCTAGAACAGAATTAGAGGCTAAGGCCTGGAATGACTGAGTAGTGATGCGGACTGGGGAGTTTCGGAATCGGCCGTGAACTGGCCAATATGCTATCTGGGCTTTTTTTTTTCTCCGTAAGACAAATAAGACAAATGCACTTACCGCTAGATGGGTATTGGCTCTGTGCACTCGCCGTGGTGTAAGATTGATGCGATGTATAATAGGTTTGCTCTGGAGCTTGTGGGCCGTATGGTGGTGGATGATGCAAGACTCCGTTACCTAGAGTCGGAGCACCATATGATCCAGTAGAGAGATTGGTGCTAGTTTGGCGAGGCGACGCGGGTTGCTTGGAGATGTGGACAAGGCTTGCAGAGCCGGGATTCTGGGACCCTTGATGGCCAGGAATAGTGTGTTGTTGTCGCAACTGCAATGGGACTGGTCAGCAATGCTTTAATATGTGTATCTAACGCTCAAGCTGCAAAGCAGGGAGGCTGCATAGCCCCCAGCAACCACATGATAGCGGCTGTCAAGATCCAGTCCTAGGTCGTGGGTAGCTGGTTGATCTGGAGGCGCGATACACCTCGAAGAATCCTCTAGGCGTCTACGGACGCTCCCTCTAAATGATGGGTGCAGCGCGGTGCAGCCTCGACATCTCCAGATACCGGAATTCCTCGCGTCCAGGCATAAGTCCAATGCCAGACTGCTTGTAGAGGCGTCAGTCACACCAGGTGTGACCAGAGTGAGTCAACATCCCATTGTAACCATGATGGACCTAAGACATCCCTTCGCGGTTCCTGAGGTTGCACATGTCCAGTCTCGCGAAACATTCAATCGCAGAGCGCGGGGCCAGTGTCCACGCCGGCCAGAGACTCGCACAAGACTGTTCTCCCCGGGAAACGGCGAGTATCAGGCCGGAGAGGGTCTCCTAGGAACCCAGGGAGTGGAGAACGGGTCCTTGGAGCCTCAATTTAGATGGAGACCAATGCATCCAGACAGCCAGGGTCGACTCGCGTGTATCAAAGCTTAAGATAGCGGCAGCCGTTTACAGCAAAAGTGCCGTGCACGAAATCCAGGGGGCGATCGCCGCTGTTGACTCGTAGCCAGGCCTTTGTTGACAGGTCGTTTCCGGTCTCGACCACGTGAAACGAGCCAGGATGTCCTTGGATGAAGCCGAAGAAAGGCGGGAACCCAGCGCAGGAAGTCAAACAGAAGAGCAAAAAAGAAAGCAAAAAGAAAGCAAAACCTTACCGGGTTATCACCAGGCTCGTGCTTGTACTTTGTCAGAGAAGAATGGGCGAGGTCATTCGGGACAACGCCAGTCATGACTGGCCTCGCGGATCGAGGACTTGCTGCTCGTCAACTCAGAAGCTCATCCCATGCGCTGCGAAGGTGGAAGACTCAGAATGCTGGAAAGCAACGAGAAGCAGAGCAGAGCAGGAAAACAGCAGAACAAGAGTTACTCCTAACACAGAGAACAAATGGCAGTGGTTCGTTGCCCTGAACGGACTGGGGGAGGGCCTTGTTAAACGGTGTGCTGCGAGTGTGTGGAGGGTCCAGGGTCGTTATTTAGCTCGGAGACCCATCCAGGCTGGCCAGAGGCTGCTAGCCCAGATCCGGAATGGAGACAATCGTAGGTGCAGGTGCACGGAGAGAAAAGAGCGAGCAGAAAATCAAATTAAATCAAAAGAGAGTGAGTGGTGGGGATATCAAGATGAGCTTGTTACTAGCGGGAAGGTGGTGTAATATTGACCGGGATAAATGCAGGACGCAGGAGAACGCGCAAATGTGACTGAATGCCGGGAAGCCCAGCTGGAGATTAGATCCAGGGTGAGCAGCCGAAAATGATTTGCAGTTCACGCAGTTCGAAGAATTGAAGAGCGACCCAACCTGGGCGACAGGTGAGACCGCAGTAGCAGTGATGGACGGACAGGAAAGCCAAGCTTGTGCAGGAAGTCAAGTTGTCTGATGTCGGGGGAGAAAAAAAAAAAGAAGAGGGAAAAGAGGAGGAGAGTAAAGACAAAGAAATGGAGCCGCGAGCGATCTTAAATCCAGTATGGAAGCTGGGGCATTTGTGTGGGAGATATTTGCTACAGAAGGTACAGAACCGAGTCCCCTACAGAGTATGGGGGACGGCCAGGACAGAGTCAGTATGATGCTGATAGTCGACTGCCCCTTGAGCTCCCTGACCCAGAGGACAAATAATAATAATTGGGTCATTATTATCCTTTTCAGAATATTATAATAACAGAGATGCAGCCATAACAGTACAGTAGCAGTAGTGGCAGTAGTGTGCAAGTGAATGAATGGCTTCTTTCCTTCCCATCATCATTGGCAGAGACCACGGATCCACCCACCTTCCAGTTCTCACTCGCACTGCCTGGACCTGTGAAGGCTGAACCCGGGAACTCTGGCTCTTTCCTGGAGAGGCTCGGGGCCGTCTGGATTCTGGATCATCAGAGACACTACTCAAGAGTGCTACTGTGGATAAAGCTTCCAGCTCCAGTCCAACACTGATCCCCCATGAACAGAGTTTACCTTGCATGATAGACGAAGTCTCGGGAGACTCCAGGAATCCCAGTTGGCAGTCAGGTACCGTCCACTAGTGTTTCATTGACACGAGGCTTTTTCATCCAGAAGATTCCGGTCTCCGAGGAAGGACAACGACAGCAGCGTGAGCGGCACTGATCAGCAGCAGGATTGCTCCCCTCCATCGCAGCCAGTCAGAGACGACCGTCTCTGTACGGCGGCCAGAGGCCGCCTGGCGAGACCCCCCAGAGAGAGGTCGGCGTAATTACTCGTGAGTTGTGACCGTCTTCTTACGAAAGACCAGACCCGCATCAGGTATTTCTGTCTTATTTCTTTTTTTGCTGCCCTCCGACATTCCGAGATCTTCTCTGGCTGCTTTCCGCAGTTAGTCTGAAGTCAATCAGCGAAAATGGTCGATTTACGCACAATCTGGAAGGGAAGCAACCGATCTGACTTGCTGCCGTCAGCCTTGTTCCCACCGGCGCAGACGCCAAATCCACCCCTCCCGAGGCCCGCTGTCAAATCAAAAGGGGCCGAGAGAGGGCCTGAAAGCCCGCCCCATCGAGCGCCAGGTCCCTCGAATCAGCAATTGGTGCGAACCGGATGACGATGCCACCCTCCCATTCACATCACGGCCACCTCTCCTTGGCCGCTTCTCGAATTAACGCGAAACGCCCTAACGGTCACCCTGCAACTTGCAAGAGGATGATCTAGAGGAGGAACAGTAGGAGGCTCGAAATATTGAGTGACGACAGAACACACTTAGAAGAAGGGCCAGGAAACGAAGGATAATGGGGCATGGAGAGTCATCATCGCGCAAAGGCAGGCTGTGTAACGCCGCTGTCATTGCCAAGTGGCTGTTCAATCACCGACCTCTTTTCCTTCTTTCCCAAGTTCCTGCTGCCTCCCGATGAGATGGATTACTTTGCCCATCTTTGTGAGCGTGTAAGGTCGAGTCATCTGGCGCTGTCACTCTGAGATTCAGCCATGGGCGGATGGGCTGACGGACGGCGTTTACTAGCAGTCCACCACCAGCCTGTCAAGTGTCATCGTCGGCCCCGCATAATTCTTCCCTCAAATAAGATGTCGACGCCCGTCTTTAGTGAGCCTTGGCATCCGGACTCGATCAAGCAGTCCACTATCCCCAGCGATAAGATTCTCCAAGCTACAGGATGTCCTCGTGCGATCCTTCCATGTGAAACAGGATCAAAGGCAAGCATTCCCTGCTGGAAATCTTCTCGATAGGCTGGTGAACCTATCAGAGGTGAGAACCTCGATTTATTCCGTGTACAACGGCTAACAAGTGGCATAAATATTTCATGGTCATGAATGACAGGCAAACTTGTGCGACTCGAGCTTCCTGCCTGCAGATAACGGACAATCCTGGTTGGACGCCATCGAGTCTCATTTCGCGAAGAGGGGTTGAGGTAACCTCGCTCTATCAGGTGTCCGACTCAGTTCGAGACACTCTGGCTATTATTTTCATACAAAGTACAACCACGCCCAGCTCCAGCAGAGGCGAGCCTCGCTCGACGACTTAATTTGAGAAATGTCTTACCGGAAGCGCGCTAGCGGGGCGTCGTAAGCGGGCTCCTCAGTCAAGTTTTGGCTAGCTGCCTCTAGCGTGAGCCTGGTTGAGCGAAAGTGATGGGACTGGAACAGCCACCATGATCTGATGCAGGGTGTGGAAGCGTTCCGTACCGGCTATTCCAATTCCGACCGCAATGACGGTGAGTAGTAGGAATGGAAGGAAAAGTCCATCGAGTACTTCACAGAGAATGTTCGTTGCGGTCATTCTGAAACGCAGGTCCATTGAACGGAACACTGCTAGATTGAGAGGCGCTTAAGTCCAGGCCACCTTCCGTCGGAAGCTTGTGCTTTTCGGGGAATGGGCAGCATACGTACTTCGTAGCCCTGGAGTACTCCGTGGGAGCTCAGTTAGGAAGGTGCGCCTAATCGGCCTCCCCTAAGCTAGAACCCTGGCCAGCCAAGGATAAGCCTCCAACCCTCGCGCACGATCAGATACTGGAGACTGTAACTTCTTGCTGTCCATGGGGTTGACAGTTCTAACGGCTTACATGTGTTTTGATTCGACACATCTACTGCAGCTACGGAGAAGAACCTGCAGAAATGATGCTCGCTGGTTCATGCTTCAGGCTAGGAGAATTTTTGAGGACATCTCACACTGTCTCGCTGCGACGTAACAAGAGTCGCGCCCTCCGTTCCACATCTGCTTCTTTCCAACGAACGGCGGGGATGCTATGCTCCGGAGCCGAAGCGGGACTCACAAACTCTGTGATGGCGCTGGCGAGATGAGACGGAGGGATCCGGAGAAAAGCACTAACATTGTGATACGGCGTAACCCCGTTGAACGCCACCTCAGTTCAGTCAACGCCGTCTCGATGAGACAGCGTTGAGGGTGGAGACCTCGAGACGGAACGTTTGCTCTTTGTCCTTTTGACTTTGTACTTTTGCCTTTGCTAGACTAGCGCTAACGGGTTTCAGACCTGATCGGCAGCTGGGGATTCATGCACATCACCAGCGACCCAGTTCTCGAAGACAGCATCTGACACACACCCGCAGACACTATCCTGGTCGAATCCTTGAAGTGGAGATCGCCAGACACCTGGCACTGTGTCAACATGAGTTCGGTGAGATCATCTGCCCGTGTGGACCATTCATGGCATTCTTTGACCACAAACAACTCATTTCTCGTCCGTTATTACAGTGATATTTTGGGCCTAATTAAATGCGAATCGGGAGAATAAGTCTCATGGCCAGCGATAGCCCAATAATACTCTCGATTGTTACCTATGTGCGTTTCCGATCATCATATAATACCCGCTATTAATCGACGAATGCTAGCGAGCTCGAGATCGCGCGCCGGCGCGGCAACCCCCTAATACTGCTTTCGGAATCTCGCCTGGTCCATCAGCCAGTCACTTTGCGTCGTTCACGGCTCTCGATGAGAGATTCCTTTATGCCCCGCAGGTGGCTCCACCTGAATACTCAAGGGGCGTCATTCTTATATTATAACTTCGAACAGGTGAGCTGAAAGGTAGGTCGAGCTTCAACGTCTGACGGGACTGAGTCTGCCTCGATCATCGGTACGAACAAAGGATGGCGGGAAAATCCGACCTCCTGCGTTCTCCGTACACCCGTCGAAGCTACCATGGTCTGTTTGATAACCGAAGGGTAATTTAACGGTTCAAAGTAGGTAAAGCAGTTCTTTGATGTGCATAGACCTTCCTCCACCAGCGACCAAGGCATTCTCCCACCCTCTATTTACTATCCTCAGAATTAATCAGCTTGCAACCCAACCGGAGCAAACACCATCCGGACTAGAGAAGCCCAGGGAATCCAACTTGACGAGAAATCTTAAATCTCCTTAGGCTCTTGGCATGAGCCAGGTATCATGAACTCTCCGAAATGCATACGGATACAGCAGCAATACATACATGCTCGGTACTTAACGCTTACTGGAGTGGAAATTATCGCCTACCGCGACAGGGCACGGCGTGAGAGCTGTACTCACGCAACGTTCACACCCTTCAGAGAGCACAGCTATAGAATTCTGCCATCTGTAGCGAATGTTGATCGAATTGGCGCGCACTGCACGTTGATTTGAAATAGGCGACCGGATTTTATTAGCCAACCTCATCACTACTCAGCACTATAGGGTATAGCCACCAAGCGCTAGTGGAACCACCATAGGGGTGATGAGAGCCCCAAGGTGATATGCCGCATTGCCGGCGTGCCGCAGTCCTGTCCTCCGATTAAGTTTAAGCCCGATAATATCTCAGTATCGCTACTCGAGAGCCTCGGCGTGGTTCAAGGTTGAGGGAATTATTAAATTTTCTGTTATCGCCAAGAACACGGAACCAACCACAGGGCGACCAAAATAGAACTTGAGAGGGGCAGAATTCTCCGCATTGGGAGGACCCAGAGTATCGCTGCTTAGAGACTCCAGTACGGCGTACTACCGTGCACTGGGTCCCACGGGCGGAAGAGCCGCTTCTGGGGGTGGCAATTGGCATGGAGTCATGCTCATGGAGCAGTCAGCGAGGACGTCTACGTCACAAGAAGCCCATCGGATAACGCTCCCGAAACGGAATGGAATCCCAGCTTTGTTGGATGATGGATCGCTACGATATGTGCCGGGTTATGATATTAAGAAATCCAAAATGCACGTTCCTTTGCTTAGCGCTCCGTCCGGGCGCGACGGAAGAGGCGCGGAGCTAGGGACGATTACACAGTGTCTCGTCTGCGCAATTACTCTACCTCTTTGCACTGCTGATCGCACCAGCCGTCTACCCGGTACTATTATCCAGCCGGGAAACGGATATACATGACGACAAAGTAGGACTAGGGACATACGGGATATAACCTGAGCCTAGGCAGGCAGGCAGGCACTCAAAGCCTTAGCCGCGGGACTGAAAAGTCGAAGGCAACCGGCAGCGCGGCCCCACCATCCGGACAGTACAGACCCATTATGCTTTCATAAGGCTCGTCGAGACTCTGGTCTCTCGAAGAATGGGGACCAGTGTGGTTATGCATAGGCCCTGACAGAAATGTGTCCAGGCGTCTCCTCCCAGGTCGAGACCGGGACCGAAGGATCAACAGACATCAGCCAATTTAACCTCACTTCAACTTGCAAGGATGAGGATGCTCAGCGATTTTCCTGTAGGTCATGTCAAACCAGTCAGGCCCTGGTCATGCCGGCTAGCAGACTTGCAGTGGTTAATAATTCCCCGCGCACTGACGCTCACTATAAGCGGGTGATTATCGGATTATGCATCGTTCAAGAGTGGAGCTCAAGGAAAATGTCTGAAGCTGGGTCTCCATCCATGGCCTTTGACTCTTCGTGCCACCTGACGGGACAGGTCCGAGGGCCTAGGTCGTTCAGCAGTCCCTCATGAATGCATGAGATCGCTCGTCATATTGATATGGGGTCCAAGATAGATCTAAGCCGAGTACGACCTGTTTTGGTAAGTGCCCGAGATAGGCATAGTGATTATTAATGTTTCTCCGTGCCTGCTCCTGGGATGAAAGGTGCAGGAGGAGACGACGAAAGCCAAGTGGAAGCGGCAAAGAGACTCTCGGCTGGCAGGATTCTTCATTCGTCCCCCAGCCTACATCTCAGCGCAAAGTCTAAATTATCTCACCGACAACCCAGCAAATGTGAGCGGTGCCGAAGCTTCGCGGTGACTTTTCCAGAGGAGCTGGGAGACGGATGGATTGAGTGTGGAGTGTCGACCCGGTCTGTATCGGGCATCCATGAATAATTCGCCTCTTAATATCGCTCAAGAGACCAGGCTCGCTCCCGATCTGGGTTCTGGATTTTTTTTTTTTTTTACTCCGGACGGGGAACGGAGTAGCCTACGGAGACGCCAACCGAGACGCCAGCCGAAACACGGGCAGTGAGCAGGATGAGTACCAAACGCTGAAACCTGTCAATAATGCCGATGCTCATCGTCTCATTTAAGAGTGCACTGTGATTGGGCCCGCTACCACTGCCACGACGACGGTTCGGTTCGTCAGCGGGGAGAGACCTTTCCAAGGCAGTGAGTGAACTTGTGAAAAGGCACAGGTACGAAAACACCTCGATTGCCGAGGAGGGAGGCCGCCAGTCGCCGTTGTGGTCCCGGTCTAGTCTCGGTCTCGGTCGCGACCTAGAGTCCTCTCCTGTACTAGCAAGCAAATGAAGTGTACTCTGCCAATAAGCAGGAGAAAAAATCGAATAGATCGCTCTTGCTTGCGGTCACTTCAAATCATGACAACTATCTATTCCACAAAAGTCCAGCATGTGAAATGGACACCCGTCATAATCCTACAGTACTCCAAATTTCCCACCATTCATCATTTCCACCGTCGAGTCCGGCGGCGCCAGGTGGCCGAAAAAGAAAACATGGGAAAAGAAGAAGAGAAAAGAAACGCTGGCGAGTGACAACGATAACTGCCTTCCAAATCCAAACGGACAATGCGGAGTATACCTGCAGTACACACATCCAGCGTTGTGTGAAGAGGTCCTACGTTCCTACGGTCCTACGGCGGCATTTCTGCAGCTGCAATGGCGGAGCCTGTAATCTGCACCTGTGAGTCTACACAGTGCAAGTGGCTCGGCGAGCCGGCGCTGACCTGAGTCCTGACGCTTTGAGCTTTGACATATGTGACCAGAGCCAAGGGATCCATGCCCTTGCCCTGGTCGATTAATCTCATACATGTCCTTTCCCCTTGATACCGCACTAGGCCATCGATGGGTTCTATTTTGGTTGGGCTTGAGGCGCGGTACTCTGTATGTACGGAGGAGTATTGGCGGCCTATGCACAGGAACCGAAACGGAGATATCACCCGTTCTCCAGCACTTACTGTTCATGTTCACTATTGCATATAGTGGGATAGTGCTTGATGAGACCGATGTTGTCTCCTCTCCTTAGCTGGTAGTTCAGACACCAAAGGGGGAATTCCTGTCTTGGAGAAGCGCCCTCGGAAATCAAGCAGGTCACAGTGGCGATGGACGCCCTCCAGAGCGTACAGACACTTTGTGGTGTGTAGGCTATCACATCACTGGAGGCAGCTCTCAACCCCCCATTTTCCCCTGTCCTCTTTTGAACTCGACCTCTCGACATCATGAACAGCAGCGCTAAGTCCCAATGGGGCACTATTCTCGCATCATGCACCAGCAGAGCCTCGCAGAGTTATGGTCGGAACAGCTTGACAACCTACAAACAGCCAACGGCATCCATCCACCCATTCATCGTCAAAATCCTCCCCTCCCTCATCCCAACGTCATGGCCGCATCAGATCAGTTCCCAAAGGAAGAAAACGCACATTAACGTACTTCAAGGAGGAAAATAAAAAGCAAACACCCTTCCAGCTTGAAGGCAGTGAAACGGCCACCACGCATACGTCAGTCACGCGCTTACGCTCGCCTACAGTATGTATGGAGTATGGAGCCGTAGACGGCATGCGGAGTTTAGGCCTACGTCTAATCCTCATTTCCTCTGGCTACAATCTCCAACCCTCGACCCTTTGCGCCCGTTCAGCTCACCTGGCAGCCAGACAGAAAGGGGCTCTCGTTGTACAACATTTCACGCCGTTTCTCCTGAGTGGGCTCTGACTGATTACCATACACAGGCACATGTTGATCGAGATATCGACCTGCAGTGCTTTGACAGCTGTCCAGTGACGGGTGGTCAGTTGTTCTCGGCTTCGCAAAGTGCAGTGCAGAGCGAGGGTCCTCATGGTCAACTAGGGAGATGTAGGCCGCAGACACGATGCGCAGCGATTAATGTACAGTAAGCATCACTTAGGTACGGAGTAAGGCTCGCCTCTATACTCGGGTATGTGAGCTTCATGGAGATGGTCCTCAACGAGTCCGAATGCCAGACTGTACTTGGTAGATCGGTCGACATTGCACGTACTCTGTAAGTAAGGGTTTGGTAGGGGGAGTACAACTTATGGTAGGGGGAGTATAACCAACCCACCTGCATAGGTGCATTGCCTACACTCTGTGGTAGCCAACGTCTTCCCAGCCAGTACACGCCACCTGCCTATGTAATACTTGAGTGCTGTTGGTGACAAGCGGAACAGCAGCGCTTGGGCATGGCTACCTACCCTACCCTACCTAGGACAACAGCTAACGTGAAAAGGTCATGGGGACTCGACCGAGTGCAATGCACTGTGCTGTTGTGTTGTACTGTGTAACATATGTGCACTGCGTTGTGGATATTCTACAGTCGTTTTATCTCCTAGTCACAAGGGAAGGTCGGGATCGACTACCAATATCGGACCTTTGTCTACTGTCTAGTCAAGAAACTACTACGTCTGTGTGTTTTTGAGCCAGACTGGGCAGATTTCTGTCCACTGATGTTTGATGAACAGTGTGAGGTTGATGCTCTAATGCTTGATTGCTATTGCTGATCCTGTAAACACGCTAATATGTACTGACCCCCTACTCCGTATAGCAAACACAAACATGCGATAGTCATATCCCTATATCGTACTCCATACGTTCATGCTTGATTGTCAAGCTACATCATACGGCACTCAATGGCCACGCTGGTCTGCAATTTCAGCTTTCGTGGACGAACTCTTCTGCGACGATCTTGGCTCGCCTGGTCCCTCGATTGCAAGGGGAGAGTTGTCACTCTCATCCTCGTCGTCGCTCGAGAAGTCGTCTACGGGGCGACCGCGCTGACGGTCCTCCTCTCGCTGTCGGCGACGCTCTCGGATGTACTCTCGATATCTCGCGTCTGATCTTGTTAGAATCTACGGCGTACAATATACGATAGCTTGGCTAAGGGAGAATTGGGATATCCATACCTCGAATTTCTTGCGTCTTGACAGCGTAGGCCTGGATCTCCTCTTTTGTCAATACCCGCAAGACGATGACATGGTCTGGTCGCTCCTCGAATCGCTCTTGGCCCGCTTCTAGTGCGGCTGGATTTACAAGTCGGCGGTCAATCTTGGTCCAACGGGCCCCGGGTGGGATTCCCTTCTTGTGGGCATCCTTCAGGGGGGCAACGCCTTCCCGGACAGGGTTCGGCTCCTCTGGGAACTTATCGCGTGGTGGCTTCAATATACCCTTGGGTGGCGCGTCGGGCTCTTTAGAATCTGTCTTCTTCTGATCTGATTTTTTTTCTGACGGCGGCTCGTGGTGACGGGAGCGCGAGCGGTGACGGTGAGGCTCGTTCTCCTTAGAACTGTCGGAGCCGTTAACCCTCGGACGTACAGATGGCTCTCGTCGGTACTTTTTCAGGTCGTCATCCGATGAGCACTCATCAGACTCGCTCCCCCCGCGCCGTCTGGAGCGTCTTCTCGAGCGACTTCGGTCACGAGGCACTCGGTCTCGATGGCGGTAGCGATCAGCATGCGAACTGAGGTCATAATCTTGGCCTTCTGAGTATCCGCTAGCTAAAACGGCTGTTCCCAGACCACTACTGGACACCGAGGGTGGGGAAGGCTTGTTGAAGGGCTTCCTCGCTCCATGGCTGTCTACCGTGTCTCGTTTACGTGCGTCGCTGTCGGGCCGCTTGTGTTCACGGTGGACAAGACGAGTGTCATCAAACTCATCCCGATAGGAAGAGTAACCCTCGTCGTGATCCTGATGAAGGGTAACCGAGCGTGGTGGGCGTTGCCGCGCGCTCGCTAGATCCAGCTCACTGTCACCAAAGCCGTACGTCGATCGGCGTAGGTCATCCCGATGTACTCTGCCAAATCCGCGATGTGATGGAGGGGGTCCATGTGCGCGAGGGTCCCTTCGCCCCAACAAGCGGGGGTCTTCAATGCCAGTCAAGCTCAGCGGTCGCTCCTTCCGGGCGTTCCGATGGTACTGTAACTTGGCCGCCGCCTCCTTCTCGAATTGTTCCCGGGGGTTGGTGTAGGAGTAGGCATCGTACTTGTCAATGTCCTCGCCCTTCCGGAGACCTCCATTTTGGGGATATCTCCGTCGACTGACATACGTTGGGTATGAACCATAATGTCTTCGCGAAGTCGGTTGGCCCCCAGTATCACTCGCGTAATCATATGAGGAGTGGCGATGATGTCTATGGTGCCTGGAGGATGCAGGCACAAGGTAGCCGTCTTGGTCCGTAAGAGGGCTCGGAGATCGGCCATAGTCAGACAATACCACGGGTGATGTTCTAGGAACTGGCGAGATCGAGGGCACCCCCAGTCTGCCGTGGGAGTCAGCGGCGGATGCCGTGCTACTCCGTTGCCTGGGCCTAATCGCGTATTCGGTTCTCAATCTTGTGGACTGTCCAGGGTCGTGGTATGTCTGTTGAGAAATCGGATGGGCTTCTAACCGTGGGGCGACTGGATATCGAGGATCGTATGTAGGCGAGTAAGGGGCGTCGGAGCGATAGCCTGTGTAGATTGGACGCCCGGCAGGGTCATAAGGATCGTAGGAGGAAGCGAGTTGGACTGTGCCCGTCGAGGCCCGTAGGGGATCGATCAAATTTGCGCTGCCCGGCGAGATGGGCCGGTACCGTGCTGCAGAACTCATCTCAAGTTGCAATGCAGGAGCGGCACGCTGATGGGGAGCGGATCAGAAAGGACGATGGAAGGATTGAGATGGCAGTTATAGGATTGCGCCTTGTCTCGGGAGTTCTCCTAGTGATTCTCGAAGCGAAAGAAGCTTCGGCACTCCACTGACTATTGGGAGAGTTGAAAAAGCAACGAAAGGCGTAGGGCTTGTCGAAAAGCAGCCTGAGGTCGAGCCACCAGATGTGGGGATTTGAGACTGGTGGATATCAACGCCTGAGACAGCGGCAACTCGCGGATTATTCGAGAAAGACCGAAGAGACTAAAATTCGAGTAGAGCCTCTCTGGGTCCAATTAGAAGAACAATAATGAGATTCAGAGAGCTGAGTCTCGAGGGATGAAGAAGATGACGCTGTGAGGGGCGAGTGGACTGTGGGCACCTGCACTACTGGGGCGGCGGTGACGAAACGAAGGCCTGACGACTCCACGAACCCAGTCTGGCCGTCTGACTGGGCGACAGAGAAAAATGACGAATCAGCGGGCAGACTGTGGGCAGTTTCGGCCTGACGGTAAGTTTTTAGTTAATTGAATGAATGATTGACTGAGTGAATGATTGATTAATTCATCCAGTTCCATTTGAGGAGGATGAAGTACTCTGTAGTGATCAAAACACAAGTACCGTGGAAAGACAGGCAGTTCCCCTTGGATCACGTTACTTTGGATCGGCCAACTAGTGGGCAACCCTCCAGCTCGACTATCAACTCAATTGCGATTCTTGTTCTCACCCAACTCTCCGACTCAACACGGATTTCCACGCAGCGCGCCCGACCTAATCCAATCTCCAGCGCCATCCAGTCGGGTCTTCAGGCTATGAAGATCATGGGGTTTCTTTAGCCTCTCGCCACCCGGTTTCCTACCTTCCCCGCTTCCAAGGCCCCGCCCCTCGAGGACTTGACTCGGGCATGAAGCCAAAGTACCTACTCGAAGAATATGCCTACTCTACACGTCACTCCTTCACATGCACCCCTGCGACCGGCGACCGCCTTTTGGCTATCGAGAAGGCGGTGAGCTTCGTTGAGGCTCAAATAGGGTGCAATGCACGTCTTAATAGCGTGGAGCCAAATCGCACCTGCTTGGCCTCCGCCAATTCCGCCAATTCGACATACGTGGAAGTATCCTGCTGTTCGGGGAACTCCGAAGTTGCTTCTTCCGGTTTGATGTAATATTGGGCTCCAAGGCGGACTCACTTAACCCTTTCTGCCTCGGCCTCCATTCTGGACTGTGCCCAGAAAGTTGAAACTCGGGATGATCCACGATATTCTCGACTCGTAACTGATGTCTGGCAACGCGTGATTCGCGATTTTAGGCAATTAAAAAATATGGATTCACAATATCCACATGCATGGACACCGTTTTCTACGGAAACCCAAGCCTCTCCGGGTCCCTGCTTGACAGGGATTAGCCTTGTTCAGGCTTCGCTTCCGGTCCCATGACTGCTACATTTCGAATGCAATGATAGCTACCGCTGGCGAAGCTCCTAGGTATCCCTTTTCTAAAAACCCTTGGGTCGGTGCGACAGTTTCGCCCAGGTTCAACGCTTCACTTTGAACTTGCAGCGGGTCTAATTCCGGTCCGTTCATCGCAGATACGGAACCCCTGGGGTCATGGCTCAGTCAGGGCTCAGTCCGCAGTCGTGGGTGAACGCATCTTATATGACGATTTGGGAAAATTTCTCTTACGGCCTCGGAGCACTCGCGATAATTGTCCATGAAGCAGTTTCTAACCGCCTCTGCCCGTTCTAGGCGTGATATTTGTCGGTCTTGAGCTCAAAGGCAGACGTCCAACTCCCTCAACATGCATTCTAGACTGTTTGACGAATGGGCCCTTGCCGGGTTGAACGGGGTCGCCGAGGGCTCTGGAACGGGCACGATGCCGTAAAGCCCGCGCAATAATATTTCTTGACAATGGCAGACATGGAACTTGTCAAAGACTCAGAGCTCGGCATATCGCGCTTGCCCTAACGTCACGAAGGGCGTCATTGCACTGCCTGCTGCCTAGGCGCCTCAATCGAGGTCACCTGGGGAGAAGATGCCTCGCTACTTGCCGTCTATACGCCTATGCGCTCTTTTTCGCCAGTCGACTTTACCTATCGATAGGCACTCACTAGATGAAGCCCTCGCCGAGTTTCAATATCGACTTTGCCCTCGTTGCCTTCATGCTGTGCACAAGGTGAATATGGATCCTTACCCTTGCATCACTCTTATACCTACTTTCGCTGTGCTGGTCGCACATCGAGCTCTAAGTATAAAATCACGTCCATTGCGTCCAATCCCTCTTCATTCATCCAGAGTCTCCTAGCAAGATAACTTCAGTTAAAGGCCTTCAGTGACGCTTCTATCCTTCACGCTTTCACTCACAATCTTAGTCGCTCTGATCGTCAGATCTGCACCTCCCTATCTTTACGATGTGTGTTAAAACACTAGACAGTTTTCCGACAACGGCGTTGGCCAGCGCACACCCACCTATTGATCCTCTCGTCGACTCCGTCAGGCACAACATGACAGGATGGTGGGACTGCTGCCGTTGTGGCAACATGAACAATCCCGAATTGTGCGGAGGCCGTTGCACCGTTTGCGGCCACATCAAAGACAACAAGTGTACCCCTGTGGACACGCAGCCATGAAGTCAGGGCTTGCTTCGCTTGATAGCTCTCAGCTTCCTCGCTTGTCTCCTCGCTTTTCAACTCATATGCATTCTCGACAATATTTATGTGTTCTCGAAGCCTGCGCGCTGCGTGACTGCATACTTCGACCAGACACGGCAACTTTTCCTCTATTTTATCTCTTGTCTCTCGGTTTTCTCTTTCTTTAGCTGTTTTACTACATCGCTCCCGCCTTCAATGTGGCCTTATTACTTTCCATTTTCGGGTTTCTTCTTCCTTTCGCCTCAGCATTCCGGGTTTGGTCAGATATATACATAGACTATCTTTCTTTTCATTTCTCCAGCCGGCCTTTCTGTCTTCCTGTAGCATTACCTCTGCTGAGCACGTGTCGTTTGGATCGTCGTTCTGTTCTTGTTTTCTTATTTTTGTACAGTCACTCCGGCGTTCGTCGCATACGGCTTAGATTTTCTTGTCTTTTCTTCTCTGGTTCATGAAGCTGCATTGGCTTGGTCATTCTGCGATCAGCGCTGGGTTTGATTTAATTAGACAGATTTCACGACTATAGATTACTCAATGAAAGGAAGCAATCATCAAATGACTCAACCCTCATTTTAGAAAAAATGGGGCAAGGCAGCCCGGTGGAAATCTCGCAGGGAGCAAAAATACCGCAGTGGAGAGAGCCCGGGGCAAAGAGCGTTCGTTGCCCATAATTTGAGGCGGTTCTAGCTGATTAGGGCTTTCGATTTTGCCCAGCCACATCTCCGCTATAGAGAATGAGGCCGTGGTCTTACATAAGACTCATCATACTTAGTCCGAATTTGAGTTTAGACTGGGCATCAAAACCCCCCGGCAAATCATCTATGTGGTCCGCTTGGTTGTCCAAGGGTAATGATGTGCCGGTGTGGCTTCTAGGTGGCATTTGTGGCTAAGCAGCCTAGGATACTCAACCGATCTGGGCCTGAGGTCAGCTTCTACACATGACCACACAGGTGATGTCTGGCCGTAGCTAGCAAAGCTTACGGTGCCTGAGGGTGGCAGAGATGTTATGCATACCCAAGGCATAATGAGGGTTCTCGCCGATAGTTAGTCTACCCGCTAGTAAGTGTCTAAACGTGATAATGCTGTTAGATCAGAGTCACTTCGCGGGGATGCCCGTATGCTCCTAGCGCGAAGCGTATCATGAGTCAAACAGAGGCTTTGGTAAACTTTGAAATATGTTAGAAGGGGAATTATTCACCGAGGCTTGGGGGCTGATATTCGAGTGATAGAGATATTGGTAAAGCTGGCCCCGTCGCCATCGCCCTGAAGGCAGCAAAGGCAAGGAGAACTATCGGACTGAGAGATTTTATTTGGCTTAGGAGTATCCCGTAGTATTTCCTCCTACTAGACCTCCACTACTGAGTACAGTTTGCTGATAAGAACGTCGCGCTTTGTCGGGTTGGATATCCATCCATAAACAACGATCGGAGGACAGAAAATGCCATAGTCAAAAGTCGCAAGGTTACATTTTAAGCTCTTTTCAACAGGCAGAGCCAGCTCAGCTTTCAGGCCTCCCTACCCTGTTCGATATGACAACATAGCTTCTAGCCCTTGTGGAGCTTCCAGATGAAACAAGCTCACCAACAAAGACACTGAAAGCCGTCTTATCCCCGTAAGACCAATCAATCCGATTCTGAATCCAACTATAGTAAACGGATCGCCGTAATCTGCAAGGTGCAGCCCATCCGTGCCACGCCAGTTGCCGACTCCTCGACGGCACCGCGGCTATAAGATGGTATGAACGGCGCGGTCATGTGTCATGTGCTATGTCTCACTCTGAGTTTCATCCGAAGCATCCATAAGCTGACTCTGGTGCAGGATGGCGATACGGGGCCTTATTCGGCCAGAGTGTTGGTTTGCGAGTTGTTGGTAGCGGTATATGCCGGATGGTACGAGGGTCGGGCCGAGGCCGCTGAAGGGGTAAGAACCATTGTTCCAACATTCCAACAGGCCAACATGTGGACGCAGTACAGCCCAGAGGTATGCTTATGCTGGCGTATACAGGATTAGGTAATGTTGGGTGCACAATTCGGCGGTGGCATATCTTCCCGGGCCGCCGCCCAGGTCCTGCTTGTGATACACAATACCTGCGAGAAAGGAGATCAGACGCAAAATAGGGCTGAACCGTGAATCATAGATGAATAATAGCCTTGTTCATTGTTAGCATGGTTTTTGGCCCCCATTGCGGAGATCTTTGAATAGCTTCTGGGTTATTGTTTTAGTACGGCCCCTGGCATGACAGGGATTGGTATTCATGCCTCAAGCGCAGACGGGATCTAATATTAGAACGGCAGAATAAGAATTCCTAACCTCGACTCTTGATTGTGCAACGTCGGGAATTGTCAACGACAGATATAGAAGCGAGACTACTCGAGCTAGAACCCACTAATGGGGGTTGTCAATCTCGATAAAGATAGAACAGTTTAAGCGAGGAAGGTTACAGACAAAGAGAGGTAAGTACTCTGATAGTTATGTAAAGGGTGTCGAAGGCGCTTTACCCAACTGGGCCGGGTGACAAAGGTACTTGAGTGCTTCGAGTAGGGACAGGAATTCCCCCGCCAACGGTCGGTCCCTCGGCCCCCTCCAAGCACCAGAATGCCCTCCCTAACACCCGAATTCAAGCTCTTCCCAGATGACTCCGATGCACAATACAGGAGAAAAAGGATCAACAAGTTTGCAAATCCTCACACCTCAAAAACCCAAAAAAAAAAAAAAAAAAAAAAAGGAAGAAGAACCTAAATCCTCCCCAATGATCTGGTCTCAACGACAAATGACACTACACAGCCTCGGGGAACAACCTAAGCAGGATGAGTCAAGCAAGACGCATGAATGACAGAGTTCTGTGTCATCGTCTGTTGCTCAAACCGAATGAAACTCGTAAGTCGTGCATGAAATGAGTTGACAGGGCGGAAGAAGAAAGTCGGAGCTGAACAACCCCCACAAGGCCGCAAACCGATGGGCGAGGCTCAAACACCGCCCTTTAGCTAATGTCCTGCAGCCGTTTCTATAGCGAACCGGCGGTGTTGGGGGCCCTCGTGGGGCCGACGAGCCCCACTTTTGTGTCAAGTACTCTGGTACTCCACCTGTAGTGTGAAAGAGCAGTGCATTTGCAAGCAGTACATTGAAGCTGAGACTGGTGACTTCTAAGGCTGGAACTGGCTATTAGCCTGAGGCTGGTTCATGTCACTGGGCGAGTCTCTTGCGTATCTTGGAGGAGTCGGTGGACGGAGGGGCCGAGGCTGCGCACTGCGCTAACTGCACTCGCACTACCCTTGTTTGTCGCCAGACTGTGCAGGGTTTAGATGCGGCTGAATGACTAGACTACACTACAGTTCATGAACTTGGAGTTATGGGTTCTCCTTGCTTCTGCGCAATGAGCAATGATCAGTAATGTTAAGAATGATGGGTTTGGTCGTAATATCTGATGGTACCGGAACTGCTCTCGTGTGATCACCTGTCTTGGGTAAGCTGGACGGCTGGAAGGTCGCCCATGACTGCAGGAACCTTGCCAACCACAATCATCAAGCTCTTCAGATAAAAATAGTGGATTCACAAATTTCTAGTCTCGACAAAAATATAATGGAAAAAAATAAAAGCAATTATAAAATTGAGTTTGAGTAGGAAACAAGCAGGACAAGTGACATCCCAACGCCGCACCTCTCATGCTGCACAATTATCTCGTAAAACTCATTAAATCATCGAGGCCCGCTCGCTCATAATATCCCAAACGAAAATCGAAACCAACAGATCCAAGAGTCAATCCTGTGTAGTGTAACCCCAAACCAATGCCCAAGTCTAGAACGGTATGTTATCCCAAAACGTCTGATTCCGCTGTACTGTATGCCATGCCGTGTCGTATCGCTGTCGCTCCAAAAACCAAAAACCAAAACCCAACGTCAATCAATTGCGCGTAGACGAGTCGTAAGCCTGCAGATTGTTAGTTCAGAGCTCTGTAGCTGCGCTACTGGTGTCGTCCTCCTCACCTCAGTTGTTCGTTCATTTGACGTGAGTGCACAGATCGCAGGCGATATGATGGCAGATCACACACTGGACATTGTGCGTGAATACTTTGGGTCCATCGTTGCATTGGCAGCAAATGTACAGGCTGGAGCTGCTGAAGTAGTTGGGACGTTGGAATTGGCTGATATTGTGGCCGCGGTGAGGGCGGGTGAAGTGCAGAGCCGGCGAGGTCTCCATGTCAAAGGAGCCAGAGAGAGAAGACAGAGGCCGGTAAGTCTCTGAGACGCGAGATGGAGCGAGGTATGAAGGCATCTTGATGCGGCGAGATACGCTTTGACTTAGGGAGGGACACAGAGTGGTAGAGTTGGCGATGTGCGAAAGTGTTTGTGAAGTAGACTGACTGGTCAAGGGAAGATACTGTCGAAGCGTGAAGTGCAAGGTGATGGGAAGCGACGAGCGAGGGAATGGGAGTATTTAACTTCAAGATGTGAATCACATAGCTCTCGTCCAGGCAGATCCCAGCCAGGCATCACGCCCCAAACGGGCTATGCCTGAGCCACAATGTGGATAGGGCCCCCGAGGCATCCTCTGCAGTGACAGCATCGATCCTCTAGTTAGATCGAGGACCGAGCTAAAGGGCGGAGCCTGATTCGTGCTCTATGGAAAATCAGTAATAGCGCTTCAGCATATTCGTAGCTAGCAGATTACTCTAAGGTCAGTGAGTCAACCTCTGATCACGTTGGCTGGCCAAAAGGCAGAGACGAGGCTTTGTTCAGTACGCCCGCTTTGCCCGGCCCTGGCCTTCCAAGGGCGGGCTCCGCTTGCTGGCCCCAAACAGAACGGGCTGGTATGTATGGTGCGTCTTTGGCAGCTGAGAAACACACGGTGTGGTTTCAGTGTCCTCGACCGTGTCACCGTCAGATCGAGCCAGAGTTGTTGGTTGTTTTGGGTCTGCTGTGGTTCCCTTTTGGCAAGGTTGCCTAAGGTGTAGGCAGGCAGGCGGCTCCGTGCTCACTAAGCTCTAAGGCACTGAACAGCCCTCGGATCCACTTCCGTGCCCTGCCCTGCTGAAATATGGACAAGGGTGGATCTTAGTGCTATCTAATTGCTATTCTTGCAAATAATCGTAATAATAATTAATCCTCGCTCCGTCTCCCCGATCACCCCTTTCAGGCTATCTTCGGGGCGTGGGCGGTGATTGGCAAGGCCTGACAGAGCCATACTCCGCTTCAACCTCAGGTCAGCAGGCACCAACCGTCTCTGCCTGGGACATCGAAAATTACATTGATTTCCGTTCTTAAATTTGGGATTTACTTTTTTTTTATTCTGGCAGTTAGTGTTGGTTCCGTTCCTTGTGTCACACATTGAAGATGTGCGCCAACGGAGATCAGTGCAGGGGGCCCAGGGTGCACGAGTTCCAGCTACCAACTGCTCGGATACCCATGTTGCGCCCGCGCTTACTTGGGTGCTTTTGCTTAGACCGGTGTTAACAAACGTCCACATAGCCCAGCACCCGGGTTTGCGCGCAGTTTCAGAACAATACCCGACTCCGTCATTAATGTCGCCGAACAAGTCCAGGTTTGCCCTCCGCCCAGAAACGAGACAAGACTCGTGATGTTTCTACACCGATCGCAACGCCCGGATCGAATGGATTGACTGGATTGAGGCAGAAATTTTCATGCCTATCTGTCGGTGGGGCCCGTATTCGCCTAGGATGATGCTTCTCTATGAAGTGACGATATCACGAAGCTGCAAGCTAGCTCGACGACTGAGACGTTTCCGCGGGGAACCCGAGTGCCAGTCCATTTCTGGTGCAATTTCAGGCATCTTGGTTTCTCGCAGATGTCGAGAAGATCTGTCCCCATGACGTACTGTCACATTGTCTCTGGGCTGCCGCGTTGCATTGATTTCTAAGTTTTGGCATAATGTCCCATAAGCCAGTTCCGCTGGAAGCTTGGAGGAGACCGGACGAACCGTGGCCTGTGTGCTGGGTAACTCTGGACATCATCACGTGCCAGATATCGTTTGCATTGTTTGCATCTGCAGCCAAGTTATTTCAACTTGCGCTGCGACGTCAGCATCCCCTGCTTGGTAGTTCAGGTTTATCGCGGTCAGATCATAATTTCTATGCATTTATAACATACCCTCCTCATATTGTAATTTCCTAATGCGGAGCCGCTTCACCGGCGGCGTCCGTCAGTAACGTGAAATGGCTGGGCAACCTGACCGGCGCATCAGTCTCGCCGTTGCCCGCGTCATTCCAGTGGTCCTCTTTGGAATAATCATCTACTCCTGCTACGTGATTACCAAGCCGCTATGCAGTGAGTTTGCCGCGTTTTGCAATGGACAAATTATGCACTAACGTTTTGCAGTTGACTACCTGATCGACCCGCTTCCGAAGTACAACCGTCCCAGTCGCGTCGGCGCCGGCGCCGCGATACTTGTCGTATTCTATATTCTCTTGCTTTTCGTGATAATAACATATCTTCGACTATTGTACAGCGTTGTATATAACCCGGACCTCCTCCCTCGATCCCAAGCCGCAGACCAACAATCTACGCCTGCGAAGCGGTCAAGGTCCCGTTCCCGTAAAAGGAGAAAGGGACATGGGCATCGGAAGTCGAAGTCGGACGAAGTATCCGACAAACCTGCCGGCGATGTGGAAAGGGCACTAGATTATAACGCTGGACCCATGGTGCTCCCGTGGGATACCGCCGGGTTAGAATACTTTTACAAAAAAGACGTCTTTGTGTGCCAGCCGGATGGAAGACCTATATACTGCTCGAAATGCTGTCACTATAAGCCGGACAGAACTCATCATTGCCGAGAGGTGGACCGCTGTGTGAAAAAAATGGACCACTTTTGTCCTTGGTGAGTTCCCCACGCCTTTGTTGACTACGGTGTGACTGACGGCTTGCAGGGTCGGGGGTGTGGTTTCGGAAACATCGTTCAAGTTCTTTATCCAGTTCGTCTTTTACACGGCGTTGTTCTGTATGACGGTCCTCGTAGTGTGTGCTATTTACACTGCCGAGCTGAGACAAGATGTGAGCCTGCTTTCTAGATCGAGGAATATATGCTAATTTTTTTTTAGACTGGGGATGTTAACCCTCATTGGGCTATCGGAGTTGGACTGTACGTAGATATCGCTTGATGATAAATCAGCCTCAAGACTAACGGCCACAGGAGCGGTTTCTTTGGCTTATTCACTTTTGGAATGACTCTTAGCTCTCTGCAGCTTGCAGCCTTCAACCTGACAACAATTGAGAACCTCAACCGACGGTCCGCCGTATGGACATTGGCTATCCGCGTTCCGAACCATATGATTTCGCGAATTCAACCCGGGACTCGCTGGGCTCCGACATTTCGCACTATAACATATCCCTTACCACCTATACCACCGCCATTGCCTGCAATGCCAACTCAGCCCGCCGCGGGAAAAGGTGACAACCCCCATTCGCCTCCTTCTGTACCCTCAGCAGATCCCTCATCAGAACAACATGTCTTCGCCATCCTCCAAACCCTTCCTGGAGAAAACCCCTTCGCCCTCGATAGCCCGCTCAAAAATGTCCAGCAAGTGCTCGGCCACTCCATAATCGATTGGCTCCTTCCTATCAAGCGCAGTCCATGCGCAGACCATAGCAGCGCAGAAAGCGAATTCGTCATGGGACCCGTGGTGTCCCGGTTGAAGAAGGAGGCAGGGCTGGAATTGAAAGACCCTGCAGCAGGCTCCATCTCTACAAAGCATAAAAATAGTGATCATAATAGCTCTCCAAGTGCGCCCGCAGATGAACGTTCAAGACGCAAACAGAAAAGGGGAAAGCATCACCACCATCGTCATCGGCATTCATCAACGACCGGAATGACCTGACTGCATCTCTAGACTGGCATTTGCATTGCTCATGAATATTGTCAGTTCTCTTTTATTCCGCCTATCCATTTCAATGATTATCGGTTGGCTGTTATTCTTGGAGGTTAGGTATAGACTGCTTGTTTGGAATGTTGGTGTCGCCTGCTTTCCCTGTGGAGACTCGTACTTTAGCGGCCTATTCCCTACCAATATACCAGTTGATCAAGTCTTCTTTAGTTCATCAGATTGCCTGGAGATTTCTGATCCCTATCAACTCCAAACAACCTTCTGCTAAAGAATCCCCATTGCCGTACGTAGATACTTGCTGCATACTTCTCTTCTTTCAATCGCTGCCGACAAGACGGTAAATGTCCATCAGTCTCCCCATGCTTCTCCATTGAATCAGCCTTAATATCAAAAGGTTGGTTTGGATAAAAAGGAAGAGGAATGCAGAAAGGACTTTCAGTATATAGGTTGTTTATGGCGTTTCGCATCTTCTTTGCCCTTGCCCGAGCTTCTCTTCGATGTCTGAAGGCGGAGAATTTATACTTTTATTATACTTTTATTAAGATGACATATCATGTAGATATGTACTAGAATGTAGACAGCTGAACTAGATTGGATTAGACTGCAATTGGACTTCGTACTGGTGCAGAGCACAAAGTGCTGTTTTTTGTATAAATATACGGATTATATGGCCTAACAGTGCAGGCGGAAAATAAACATATATAGTCAAAATAGCCCTAAGAACCCCTGATCAGCCTAACCGATTGTGGCTTGAACGCTTGACGCAAGGCCAGAACGCTAGAGCGCTGAAATTTCAGGATTTCAAAGCTGAACTGCACGAAGCAAAGCACCAAGCTCTCGATCTCAGATTGGAAGCAATGAAATGAATACCCCAGGGGAATGTGGTTCTGGGTGAAGCGCCGATCTTCCTATATTGACGACAACAATGACGACATAACGCCCTGATCGGGAATAGCTCCAACAGGAAGTCCTCAACCTCGCTGCTTTACTGTAACTCACCACGACATGCAATCATCGTCATCGATCAGGATCGTCCTTTCGCTTCTTAGTCCTGTATCTCTAGTTTCTTTTCTCTCTCTTCTTTTATCTATTTGGTTCTCTTCACCATCATTATCTTTCTTTTCGTTTCAGGCTCCTCCTTCATTCCTCCCCTCCCCATTCCGCTCGCTGCCGTAGTCGCGTTGCGGGCTGCCTCCGGACCCTCCGCCTTTTTTTACGCTAAACCATTCATTAACGGTCGATCTCGCGGTCCACCAACCCCCGACCTGAGCGACTCAATCGACAATCCCAGAGGCTGCCTTTTGCATCTTCGTGTCGCTTCCAAGCGGACGCTCGCTGAGCCATGTTTCGCAGGAGGAGGAGCGCCTCACAGCATCGGGTATGTCTTCTGACTTAGTTCCTCTATATCTTCCCTTTGCCAGTTGAGAATGGGTCAATTGTTTGCAACGGCTTACCGAACCTATCCAGCATCAGCACCAGCTTTCGACTTCCAACACGCAGAATGCGCAATCTGCCGCTACCCGTGCCTTCATTCAGTCGCAACCTTCGTCCAGTAACCTCTCGTCCGCAGCCGCAGCCGCCGCTCTCCGCAGTCTGACACCTACCCCGACCCCTATCGAAAATGTCCAGACCAAGCGCATGCTCGAGCGACGGTCGTCCCTCTCATCACAACCAGTTGGATCAGCCACGCTCCGCCCATCCAGTCACAATGGCCTCCGACGATCTAATAGTTCAGCCTCTATGAGCGCGCGGACATTTCGGGATCAGTCCCCTGGTCGCCCATCCTCAAGCTATTCGACCATGTCCACGCCAGCGGTCGTGCCACCCCTTCCATCAATACCTCCGGAATTTTCGGGCAGGAGGAACCAAAGTCGGCGGTCAGTCAGCCTGGGCCCGAGTGCGATGCCTCAGAGTTCACGTACAAGACAGACCGAGGGAAGACGGAGTGTTACATCACCAACAAATGTACCTGATAGCCCGCGAGCTGTCGCTAGCTCTGAAGCCAGCCCGAGTTCACCGCTGCATCAGAGGTCTGAAAGCAGGAGTTCAATAAATTTCTCCTACCCTATGAATTCTCGCACCAATTCGCCGACACTACCGTCGGGATTTCACGATCGTCAAGACTCAACTGCCAGCGCAGCCGCTTCACTCAATCAACGTTCTAGCGCCCAGTATCACAAGAACAAGACACAAGCTGCTGCGCCTGGCAGCCCCGCAAGGAGTTCTCGTCCCGTAACAAGTGCGCTCGCAGCTGCCCAAGCTGTGACATTGAATTGGAATGAAGAGCCTAATACACCGCAAGGCCCCTCTCGCCCGGCGCGTCAGCAACAAGCCATTGAACGGTCGCCGAGCCGGAGCCCAGCTTCAGTCGATGTCAAACCACGTCCCGCCGCCAAGAGGGCGTCCACGATTTCAGAGGATCGTCCGGTCAAAGAACGTTCCCGTCCATCACCTGCACAATCATCATCACCCGTTCGAACGCCTTTGAAGGAGAGGGAGAATCGGCCGTTGGCGGTGCCTTTGAAAGAAACCCCGAGAGCTCTGACGCCTCCCATCGCTGAGAATGAAAATGAAGTACGGACCCCAACTGTCAGTCCATCACAGGCGAAACCAGCCGCGGAACTGGACCGCGAGCCCCAGCCGGCATCCTTACCTCATCCAGCTAGCCCAGCAAGATCGGCTCATTTTCCTAGTCAACTTACTGTGGTGGGTTTTCCGGGCGATCAACTACATCAACCTCCTCCCCGGTCCCTTTCTCCGGCCAAGTCCGCCATGAAAAACCGGAACAGCTCGCTTTCCCCCGACGGAAGGCTCTCTGGCATCCTACGTCCTGGTCCCCCATTGAGTGAGATTTCAGACGCAACGTCTGTGGCATCCGATGACGGCGTGAGACCTAACCACCGCAGGAAACACGTGAAGGTTAGCTTTGACGATGAGGCGGAAATTGTGGGAGTGGCTGCAAGCCCTCCAACGTCACCAGAAGATGCTGTTCCCGAATCCCCTCCAGGAAAGTCCAAGCCGAAAACAAGCTGGTTCAATCTTCACAAAAGGAAATCCTCGCCCTTGCCCTCTACCGACGAAGATGAGTTTGATGGGGTGTTGAAACCTCGCGCAGCTCTACCGTCCTTTGGCAGCATTCGAGGTAACAAAGATGGTGCGCGACTTGAGACAACCATTCAGCAGGAAGTGGATGATGACTCAGATCTGGACTCAGACGATGATTTCATCAATGGGCATGTCATTAACAATATTGTCTCTCGTGCGTCAGATGTGAATGTAACAAAGCAAGAACGGACTAACAACGAGCTGTCCGTTGTGATTACTGATACAGCTGCAAAGGACGATGTGGAAAAGGAAGCTTCCCCTGTTGGTGATTTTGATATGGAACCAACATTTTTCCATAAGACGCAACTCTCGCCGTTGGTGGAGGTTCCATCTGAACAAAATCTCCCTCTCTCCGGGGAACAGCACCTTAAAATGCCTGATATCACATTGCAACCGGCGACCCCAGACCCGGAGAAGGGAAGAGCAAGCCTTGAAGAATGGATTAGTCCAGAAGAATACCCACGTCAATCTATTGAAGCGGAGCCCGAAAAGCTGGGCCAGTTAATTGGAAAGAGAAGGGATTCAGTTGATGATGACTCCAGTTCGAGCATTTACAGTGATGCGGAAGAGGACTTGGCTGGTGATGGATATGGATCTATCAACGCTATTGTTGATCACGAGACGGCATCTTCGGTGTCAGGAGTCGCAGTCACAACGTTGCAGGACGAGACACATCACGCTGAGCATAGTCCCTATGCGACGGATGTTCCGGAGACCTGCCAGATCGCGCGTGTGCAGACACCTGTCCGGGAAGACTTAGCGGCCCCGGCCCCTATTTCGCCCGGGCTAATTGAACCGCTCCCGCTCTCTTCACCTGTACAGCCTGAAGCTGAGACAGCTTCTGCTCAAAGAAAGATCACTCGCTCAACAACAGTGCCGGTCGAAGTACACAGTATTGCTAATGTACGGGAGAATAACTCTCCTGAAGTGACTACCCGTTCAAGGCAAGCGAAAGTCAATGGTTCTAGAGCGCAGCGTATCCAACAACAGAGTCAAACCCGCGGGACCTCAACACCGATTATTCAGAAAGAAGTGAATAGCCAGAGCCTCGCGGAGCCGGAAGTGAACGGAGATGCCCATATACATCGACGCCAGTTATCAAACGGAAGTGACTCGTCGAGTAGTTTCAAACGAGAACGAAGAGTTGGCAGAGGCGGAATGGGTATGAAGCGGACCCTGCGGGGAAGCCAGCAAGAAAGCTCGTCCCCTGTTTCCCCTTCGAGGTCCGCTGCCCATGTTTATCCTTCTACTATGCCCTCCGCCTCAGGAACAGGTACCTTGAGAACGACCCTGCGAAACAATGCCTCGCGGAAGGAGAAGCCGTCATTCTTTTCTGCGGGCAAGGCGCAGAAAGGAAAACTTGCGAAAAGTTCCAACACGCCGTTTGCTTCTCGCTTTCCGGATTCTGACTCTGACTCGGATGACGGCATCCAGAATCGACGGCTACCACGTCTGGGCCATCGGTCAGCAAGAAGTATGAGCGATCATGACCTGCGTCCTGTTCGTGGTATCCCGCGTCGGCAGGACGCCTATGACGGGGACTCTACTGAGTTAGAAGATAGCTCTGATGGCGAACGCCGACCCGACTCTGCACCACGAGGCTTAGCGGCAGAAACCCCCACACCACAACCTCAGTCTTCGACTGTCCGAGACCCTGCGCTGGCTGCAGTGGCAAAATCTCGTGGCATGACGGAGGAGGAACTGGAGGAATTACTTAACCGTGGATTGCCTCGTAAGCCTAATATCCTCAACCGCCTGAGCATGAAAAGGTCGAAATCAGTCCCGAGAAGGGGAAAACTACACCAATCTCAGGGGTTCTCCAACGGAATATTGCCAGAGTATACACAAACACAGGGCCAAGACGCGGAAGCTGATAATGATAGCCCTAAGGTTGTGTCAAACTCTTCCAAGCTTACGAAGAAGTCTTTCCACAAGGCAGCTCATTCCGATTCCTGGCCTCTCAGCTCTGTACAAACAGACCCTGTCGACTCCGGCATCGGATCAGTTTCATCACCTTCGAGCACCCAACAATCTGCACAAGCTCAGACGCCGAACGGAGGTGCGGTCAACGGTGACAGACCATCCTCACAACAACAGACTTTTAGCACCACAACGGAGTGTGCGCCGTCGCAGGCGCACGACCAATCTGTTCAAAAAAGCAATCGTGCCTCGGATGTGGTCATTGAAGGGTCTGGGCGCAAGAAGCGTTTCCAACGCTTGAAGAAAGCATTTGGCATTGGCAGGTGATCATGGCTGAACAACCCACGCCACTATCGGCCATCCAGCAATCTAACCAGATATCCTACGCTCTGATACCTTTGACATTTATACTTTCCTTCTCCACACCTTTTTTCTCATTTCTCAAATCAGATATACTTTTTTTAATATCTGTTGCACTATATTATACCATACCATATCATTTTACAGAGATCGCCTGTGATCTGACTTAATCAATGTCTACCTGCAGAAGCGAATCTACTCGCCACAGCTGTCCGTGACAGCAAAGAATGTACGACGGGCACATTTTTTTATATATATTTTTTTCTTACGAACATTATTGATACCCTCGTTTGATCCAGTGGTTGTGGTAATTCGCGGAGTCGGAGTGACTTCAAGTGCCCAGAAAGAAGCGGATTTATGTTATATATGAGAATGGTCTTTTGGAAATGGAATTTTTGGAGTGCCGCGCTTTGATGCACTTTTTGTTTCATGATATCACCGCATTGTAACACTTCACCTATTCTTATAATAAGGGATGAGAAATTCGGAGTTGGCGTGGGTAGGGTATGCGGTCCATGATCGAATACTGTCAGTTTCCAATGAGAAGGGTCTGGAGGAGTCAACTATGTAATACTCTATCCGGAGTACAGTGGCGTGTGAGTTGGAGCTCTCAGGCCTCGACGAAATGAGTGATATTGTTCTTGTGCAGGAGCGCCAAATCTAGAAGCCATGCTGGTTTCGGTGAATATGCGACTTTCGGTCTGCTTCAGAGACACGCCAGAACCCAGCGGGGACGGGCGACACTCAGTCCTTGTCAGTTGTCTGAGTTGTGGCTACGGTTGTCCTGAGTATGATTGAACTATGGAGAGAGCTTCAATCGACGATAGATGATAGCAGGCTTACTACTGTCGGTTTATAATTTTGCACCTATGAGATTGAAGATCCACGGACTTTTGAATTCGAACGCCTGCAAGAATGATGTTATTGTTTGTGGCAAATTTTGGCCATCGAAGACTCGAGGATAAACGAGCATACTCGGCGGTAGACATATTAATGTCAACCTGTGATCAATAAAATATATCTCGAGATCCTCTATATATTTGCGCATTGCGTACAGCTTAATCTTGAGAACTTGGGCTGAGAAGCTCAGTAAATAGTCCCATCTCTTACGCCATTGTTGATGGCATATGGACGGCGGCCCTGGGTGAGGTGAGCTGGAGCCTGGAGGTTTGGAGCGTTGGCACCGCAACAACCTCGGGACGGATTCAACCTCCACTCCGATCGATGGATGGGATCGACCCACACGGCACCCCAGCTAGCTGAGCCAGCCACAATTGTTCCTGTTCCAAGTCTCGGTCCGCTGGCCTCCGGCTACTGTAACAGCGAATCCAGGCTCACCCAATCTCCGAGGGAAAGAAATCGAAGGCTGGACAAGTTAGAGCAGTTATCCACGGCGAACCGATGATCCAGCGCAGGTGAGGACCGAATCGTGAGCTCTCAATACCCGGCCACGCTCAGACTCGCTTCAGAGACCGTGCTTCTTACTGTGGAGCCGCGATGGCGGGGCGAAGGAAAGCTGGCCGACTCCAAAAACATCGCCAATGGCAACAGACCACGGGGCTGGGTGCATGCAAATCAGAGCCATGATCTGATGAGTCTCGAACGGCGAGTTCGTGCGTCCGTGATAGCGTCAACGAAATGGACGTGGAAATGGAATTGGCGAGGTTGGGCTCGATCCAAGCCTGATATTTTAGGAGCTGCGCCATTATTCGTCCTTGTCGATCGTGCCGAAGCTCAGCGGAGTTAGCGCTAAAAAGACCCGATTAGACCCGCGAGCTGGAACCTGTTGCCATGGTGATGATAGAAGTGGCTGGGAGGAGAGCTGGGTGATGGCACAATCGACGTCGCTCATTGGGGGGCATTTGGTGTATCTGCATCTCGGTGCTTCTGCTGCCGCATGTGATAAGGCGTGCGCTTCGCTGCTCTTGAGGGCTGATTCTGGAACTCTCATTGAGTGGGAGGTGCGGTTCTAGTCTTGCTGCAGAAGCGGCTGACGGAGACGGTGGACGTGTGTTTGTGCAGCAATTCATATTATTGCCATGCCATCTTGTATAAACTGAATCGAGTCATTTGAGGAGAGTGATGTTCTTTTACGCGAGATATTCGTGATGAATTGATCATAAGGGTAATTCCTTTGGATCAAGACGAGGCGTAGCGTACCGTAGAGTGTTGTAGTTGAGAGGAAGAAAAGAAGAGGCTGGACGGATCAGGAAAGGCGTGGTAAACAAACGCGTAACAACGACGCCCGCAGATAAAGGCCACCACCTCACCTTCGGTCCCTTTCTCTCTTCTCTTCTTCTTCCCATCTTCATCTTTCCATCCCATCTATCTACATTCCCAGCTTTAGGCTTATTCTCACATTCCTACCCCAGGAATTCTCCGCATCCTCAGTCAGGCATAGATCTCTCGCCAGATCTATCTTGCACTACTTCTTTGCGAGAAAGACTTCCCCGTGAAAAGTCTTTTCTTGTCTCATCTTCCGAGTTGTTATTTTTAACAGTTCGGGAGAGATTCGAGAAAAGACGCTCAAAGGACAGCCAACCTGGACTTTGACGCCCGCGTCCCCATCCCCTTCAGTGTCTTCCCGTCGTCGTACCGGAGTGACGCTGTTCCTGAGACTACTCTTGCCACCGAGAGAGTAGAGGGAGAAGTCAACCTCGTTAGCACTTCGCACGTCGAACGGGAAGATACTCGAACCTCTGCCCCTCTCCCCGACCATAAAGTCTACGGAAAGGAAGAAGTCGATCTTCACGTCGAACGTCGCTCTGATCGCCGAGGTGACAACTGGACCGTTGTCGACGAACGTGTGCAGGAAAACCGCTATCCCCAGGTAGAACTCGCTCGTGAACGGTATGTTGGGCACTCTTTGCTTTTGCCGTTTGTTTACTGTTTACCCCAATGAAACCGCCCAAGTGGAGAGCACAACAAGCGGTGTCACCCCAGGTCCCGGCTCTGACCACTGGGGACTGCGTGGCTGGGGGCTAGAGCTGTCTAGTCCCTCGGCTAGTTTACGTGGCTCCAAAATCAAAACAAAATCCGATTGTCCCAGCCCCTAATAAAAACAATCCAATCATGCCCTGCTCCCTGCCACCGCGTCTTCTTCCCTCGTGTCTCTTTTGTTTACTTCACTTGACCTTGCCTGACCTTACCTACCCTGTCCTACCTCACCTCACTTTACCTCACCTCATCTTGACTTGCTTTACCTCACTTTGCTTTCACCTTTTCATCTTCTGACCTGCAATCCCTAGCTACCGCGAACAATCCGCTCCTGCTCGTGCTTCTGGGTCTGTATACCAGGACTACTACCAAGAGAAGCAGCAAACCTACGATAGGACTCTTGAGAGCCAGCTCGACAGAACTGAGCACGAGTACCGCCGTCGTTACCAGCCAACCTACGACGTTCCGACCACCTACAGCCGCTCCCAAGCTACTGTAGAGTCCCTCGAAGGTCCTCGCAAGCACGCCTCTGACGTCTCTAGCCGCTCTTCTGCGCCTAACGTCGTCAGTTACGACCGCGAATACAAGGCTCAAACCCTCGACATTCCTAGCGGGAACTCTTACACCAACCGCCAGGTCAGTGTAGAGAGTGTCAAGGACCCAGCTCCTCCTAGCAGCAAGGTCAAAGTTTTCAAGACCACTACAGTAGTAGATCATCCCAACGCTCGCAAGATGGGTTACTACGACGACGACGGTAACTACCACTCCTTCCGTCGTGGTGTGGAACGCGCTGTCGACCGCATCACGCACCCCTTCCATCACCACCACCATGATCACCATGACCACCACCGCGAAGAAGTAATTGTCACTGACGAACGGGGCCCAGTTCGTTACCGTGACGGCGTTAAGGAAAATGTTCGCATCGTCGAGCCCCGCGGCGCTGCTGCTACTACCTCTGAGACTGTTCCGATCCCCACCCACTTCATCCGCGTCGGCGACATTCTTGTCCTTCAGGGACGTCCTTGCCAGGTCATCCGCATCTCCAGCTCCCCTATGACTGACCAGCGCCGCTACACTGGTGTTGACCTCTTCACTCGCGAACTCCACGAGGAATCTAGCTTCATCTCCAACCCTAAGCCCTCTGTGGTGGTCCAGACCATGCTCGGCCCCGTCTACAAGACTTACCGCATCCTTGACATTCAGGACGGCACCCTTGTCGCTCTCACTGAGTCCGGCGACGTCAAGAGCGGTATCCCCGTCATTCCTCAGGGCAACCTTTACCAGCGCATCAAGGACGCCTTCCACGAGGGCCGTGGCTCCGTCCGCGCTCTGGTTATTAACGATGGTGGTCGCGAGCTCGTTGTTGACTACAAGATCATCCACTCTTCCCGTCTGTAAGCGGCTGTCTACAGGTTTTCTCCAAAATGGCCTAGTCTGCTTATGTGACTGGGCGGCGTCAGTATTGAAGTCACTTACATTTGTTTGTTTGGTTGATTTTCTTTTGTTCTCACGAGTACGATCATTGATGACTTGAAGGACCTAAAGCAAGCTTTGTGTATCTGCTGGAAATTATATTATGCAATGATGGAATGCCCTGTTTGGAAAGTGTTGGAACTTTATACTTGTATCATGGGCTTCTTGTATGTAGCAATCGTAATGAAGTGTAGATTGTTTTTCTACTTGGGTTATTTTCATTTCGCTTTGATATGGCGGCTTGTAGGGCCTATACTTTAGATCGCATTGCCCTGCGCTGTGTGGGATCGAAGCCTTAGGCTTAGTCGAGACACATTCAACTTAACCCGATACTGGTCGTATATTTTATCTCCAAAACCCCAGTTACTAGAGCAACAGCGTGACACCGTCTAACTTAAAGCCATATACTGGTAGGAGGCATATCTACTGGTAATACTCATTTCTTACATTGACAATGATAAACTGAATTGGATATAAGCATATTCTATACTCCGCAGATGGATCAATAGGGATCAATAGATGACTGTAGCTAAGTATCTCAAAGAAGACATGGCATGTAATGGAGCAGAGACAACAAACAAACAAGCAAGCAAGCTCCGAAGAATCATCTAGCCAAAGACACGAAACGAATGCCTCGCCGTGTCGCGTCATATCTGGTCGAGTCATGGCGATCAATGAAACCAACCAATTAATCAATCAATCACTCAATCATGGCCAAACAATATGAAGGATGGGGAGAAGAGAAGAAATGGAAAATACAAAACACCTGAAACTAGGTAAGATTGAATAGCAATGGAATCGAACGAAACGGAGCGATCACCATACTTGGAAGAAGAAAAAGATAAACGCCGAACCCAATGTCCCGTGAGTGTAATATAGTGCTTGTGCTGGAAGCAACGCAAAGCCAAAGCCGTAGCATATTGTACATGTCTGCCGTTGAGCGGTATAGTAAATGAGATGGATGAGTGACGTAGGTAGGGTGGGGTATCGTAGGTATGGATGGTTCATAGTCTTGATTATGCAGAGTGGGGTAGAGTAATGTGGAGTTAAAGATGTCAATGGTGCATAGTAAGTATTATGTGGGTGAAATTCGTCACCTTTCGCCGAACTTGCCATATTCTTGCTGCCATTTGAGGAGATGACGAGTGAGCACGTCCATCATCTCAACGCTACTGAGATCCTTAAAGTCTTTCTCTGTGGGCACACCATCAGAAGATCCTTCGCCAGCGCCCTTTGATGAATCGTTTTCTGTTCGATCATTGACTGCCTGCGCGTCGAATCCGTTGGATCGTTCAGGCGGAGTTGTGCTTTCGCCAGCGACGGCCATCTCGACTTGCATGCGTGATATGAACTCCAGAATAGCTGCTACCCGTCTCTTCATCTCATTCATGGTTGTTCGCTGATGGACGTAGCGGGGCCGGCTTGGTTTCCCTGTATCTGTGCCATTTACCGGCGTGCTGAGAGAGCCAATCCGCGGGGAGTCCCCACCAGTATCAAGTGATTGCCCGCGGCGTGGAGAGTTTCCTGTATTTGAATCCGTTCCGGTCCCGTTCAGGTCTCGATCTCGTGTGTATTGATTACGTCCTACGCGCCCACGTCGCGCAGGTGGTCGGCCGGATTTGCGTGTAGATGGACGTGAAGGGCCAGCTTCCGGAACCGGAGCCGAGGTTTCTGGGCTTCGCGGTGGGATTTCGGGTTCATTGGCTGTCATTTTGACTGGCGACTCTACTATTTCATGATCTGATTCGGCTCCTTGGATACTGTTAGCTGGGATTTTCTGAACCGCATCGACTCGAAACTCACCTTCACCTTTTCGCCGATCACTCCTCCCTTTCCTTCGACCCGCATGTTCCGGCTGTTCTACTTCTGGGTCATCCAGCTCCTTAGCGTCCTTGTCACGCTGTCCCCGCGACGTGGCTCTCGGCTTTCTATTGCCATTGAGAATTGCTCTCGATTTAGACTCTTCATCTGACAAAGCTGGTGATGCCGGGTTACTTTGCTTCGGATTATTATTAGGAGAAGGCGAACGGGTCCGTGGTCGTTTTGCGAGTTGTCGATGCCTGCGCATGTTGATGTCAGCAAAGGCTTTCAGATCCCCAACGCACAAGTACCAGGCCAAACATACGCGTCACTATCGCTGCGGCTTCTTTTGGGCCTCCGAGTAGTACTTTCCTCTCCGTCGGTAGTCTTGTTATCTTCCTTGCTTTCTTCTATGGCCCGTCGCAACTGTTCCTCCTCATCATACGCCGCGTCACGGCTGTTCATAGTAGACCTACGCTTCGGGTTGGGAAATGGGTCAGACTGCCTAGACTTCTGATCCTTTGCACGTTTTGCATTATCTCGGGAAGAGTCTCGGGAGGATACCGTAGAAGATGGAGCGGGTACAACGGGAAGGTACTGAGAAGAGTGTGATCTGCTTGATCGTAAGCGCAAGAGTTTCATCTTCAAGTGTCACGGAAGAAACTGCGTATGCGAAGAAAAAGGGTTCCGTGGGGCAACGAATGCTGATAACGCGAGAGGACGGATAGCATAATCAAATTTCAGATCGGCGCGTAATATTATCAAAGCTTGCGACGATGGGCTGAATTTTTCAAGGGCAACAAGAACAGATCTGAAAGGAAAAAGAGTAGGACTTACCCATTTGTCTCACTTTTGATCCTATGTAGGTCTTTTCGACACTCTTCACAGAAATACTCATCAGGGCTCATAGCCTCATCCATAATCCCCACACAGCCACCATGCTGCCAGACCTTGCATGAATCACATTGGATGAACATGCTGCCGATATCATCTGACATCAGGTCTGATGAGTCCAGAGACGAATCTAAAGGATTCTCATCCTTGATTCCACTCCGCGCCCCATTGCGACTAAGAGCCTCGCGCCTAGAGGGTGGAAGCCCAGGATAATCCTGTTGTCCGCAGAGGCACCTAGTGATTTCTTCTTCATCTTCCTCATCGATATCATCGTCCTCGCCATCCCCAATTTTGTGGTGCTCATCATTTTCTTCGTCGCCTCTCGCGCGTTGGCGTTGGCGCGTCTCGCGAAAATCGTTCTTGTCAGCATCGTCATCGGACTGCGAGCGTGGAGAAGGATTCTTGTGGTTCGACCTCGTGCTTCTCTCTCGGGTCATGGAAGCTGAAGAACTGGAGGAATTCGTATGTTGAATCGCTGGCGAGGGTTGTGAGGTACGGGCACGAGAGGACCGACGGGGGGTCATTGTGGCGGAGGAGTGGTTTTACGCGGGAGATTAAGGATAAAATGTGCAGAAGCTGGTATAGAAAAGACGTCAACGTCAGATAACAGAGAGATAAATTCCAGACTCTGCCAGACAGCGGATGTGGCAGGCAGGACGTGCCCGTAGGCAAATTGTCGCAGATGATTGAGAGCTGGGTTCTCGAGCGACTGGTGCAGACGGAAAAAGGCGAAGTAGGCGATAGAGGCAAGATAGGGAGAGCAATTGAAACATAAATGGCAAACAGATGCAGATAGAGCTCATACTATGGCCAGAGGACTACATAGTAAGCAAAAAAATCAAGAAGAGGGGTCAGAAGACAGAAAGGCGAAGAGGGCAGGGACGGAAAGGATGAGAGCAGACCGAAGGAAATCGCTCTTACCAGTCTTGGTCCGCCTTGTCTTTCCCCGCTCTCCTCACCTTCGTCCGTCTCCATCGATTCCGTCCAAAGAACGCACACACTAGCTCCCTGAGATATTGAGAATAGATGCTATAACTTTTGACCTGGAAAAAGAAGAAGAATTTCGCGAGCCGTTTTGCAAGTGGCGGCGCTATTACTCCCCATTCTGCGTGAAAACCCCGCTTACGCACCTTAGGATTTCATCTGTCACTGTATCGCTTCTTCGTCTTTAACGACGAATGTCGTCTTTCGCTTAGCAATTTTATTCGACTTCTCTGAATTGGCTTTCAGGGCTGCAAGTTGGTGCATCAAATCCTTTGCCCGTCAATTTCAGCCCGCGAACTACTAGGAGAGCAGCCTGAGTCACACAGCCGAATCTACAGTGCGATGTTCGATCCAGCTTAATTCTCTGCATTATACTTCCCGAGAATCTTCCGACATTGATGGTTAATTTTGCGGCGTACCGTTGAGTCTGATCTAGGGCTATATTCAAAGGGCAGTGTTGGACACACCTATCACCGTTCCCAAGGCTCGGTTTGAGGTACTACAAGGAAGCATGGAATCACATAAGGAACCAAGCTAGTGCATAGTCTGAAATGACCTACATTGCATCGTACGGAGAAGCCCGGCAGACTTATTGGAGTCGAGTTGGAGCATGGCTCTAGAATAGGTATACATCTGGGCTTCATGATGGTATGCGAACCGCTGCAACTCAGTCACGGCAGTACCTTGGGTAGCAGCCTTAGGAACGGTGCTGGACAATATTTGAACAGATATTCGGGTGCAATGCTGCGGCCACCACTATGGGAGGGAAATCGAGGCCTTATGGGTAGGTACAGAAATAGTAATGACGCATTGCTCCTAATATTAGTCGTATATGGTGTCGAGCAGCAGATATATCATGCACCCTGAAATTATAATGCTATTTGCAGAATTACATGCGAGTTGAAGTTGGTACTATTGTAGCTGCAGAGTACGAATTGCGCTAGAGGACTCGACACCTTGCTGCCTGAGGCTGACGGCCTCGCTTCGGGGGGATTTGTAAGGAATCAGATAACAGATTATTCAATCCGTACTTTGTAAAGAATTCTCGGATCATCCCAGTTATTGATTTCTCTACGAAAACCTTCAGAAGCATCAGCGGTTCGTCGACAGATTGATTCGTTTACCTCGTCTCTCATTGGGAACCCCACGTCTCCGTTCGCTTCCACCGCCTCCCACTATCCGGCCCCTTAGTGTACTTCTCGTCTCCTTTCCGCTCCGTTTTGTCAGGTGCCGATCGGGTGTCATTCTCTCATCAGAAAAGTCTGCTTGGGAAATGCTTGAGGGACAGCTCAAAATCTGTGAGTGTAGCCCTCGATATTGACGTCCCTCGGGCTTTCTTTTCTTTTGTTGCCTGCCATTCCCGGTTCGTCGGCCATTTCCCGGAGTGTGTCGTGGACCAAATTGTGCCCTCCACTTGCCAGCAACACAACTACGCCTATGGCCAACAGCTGACTTTGAATGGTACCAATTTTTCAGGACATTTGATATACCTCCCTCTTCCCATATATCGAGCCACAAGTTGCGGTATTTTCCGGCTTTGTATAATTCAAGTGGGTTACCGATAGTCCTCAGAGGACTACGAACAAGTTCTGGAAAGAGAAGCGGCAAACTAGAAACCTGGAGTTAAACTTGGAAAACCGTCAGGCTGGACTACGAGGCAAAGAGAGGCCCTAACTGGCTGCGGCTGTGGAGGTCGAGACATTCAAAAGTTTTGCACAATGGCTGCTACGCTGAGTATGTTCTCTCGTGATCTCACTCAAAGTAGTTCTCACTGTGCAATCGGTTGATTGTCCGTCGGGAATTGGCTGCAGTTCCCAGAGAACGGAGATGGGGGCGAAACAACAGAGGAGTGTGATGGTTGTTCAGTTGCTGATACTATCCTCCTGCAGATGGGATGATTTATTCGGCCCCAGATACGCCGTCGCCAGTCTATCCCGATAGACTAATCCGTCCCCTACCAAAGCGTACCCTTCGGTCACGGTTGTCCTCCGATGCGGCCGATTCGATTCTCTACCCTCCTGCTCCACCGGCAACTCAGCTTTTCTATGGAGCTTGTACGACCAATAAGGATGCTGTAAATGACTCCAAAGCACATGTACAACAAAGTGACGGGGGCCCTGATCTAAGCCCTGATAGTCGGGACCACCATATCCCCTATGAAAATGGTGTTGACTTAGACAGCGGTGACGAGGATGGACCGGTGGTTGTCCGACGGAGCGCAGGATTTCGTGGGTCGTCCCTGTCGCCTACGCCTTCCAATGTGCAGCATCAAACTCCAGGCATGGGGAAGGAACAATCGACAAAATCATCTCCGACAGGTCCAGACGGGTACGATGCTTTTGAAAACACTAACAACAAGAAGAAACGCAAAATTCCCACGCCTGGAAATATGGGCAGTCACCACTCTTCTTTGTCACCAGAATTTGCAACCATGGCATTAGCAAACCCTGGTCAACAAGGTTCTGCATCATCTGGAGAAGGCAGTCATGTCAGTACATTCTACGGCACGGGTAGTCCCGCGTCACCGGTGGGTAGTGGGATGTCTGGTTCGGGCAGAGGACGTCTCGGACGTCAAGGGAGACGGTCATCAATACATGGACACACCACTTGGTCATCCCAAAATCGTGGTGCTGTTCGGCGAGACGGACCGTTGTCCTCCCCAGGACCAACAGGTACGCTGCATCGTTGTCCCGCTTCAGTCTCTCGCTAACTGTGTCCTTAGGCGAGTCGGGCGCACGTAACCAAGGTATTATCTCTGCCGCCATCGCGAGTGCTGCTGCGTCAGCTTTTTCACCATCTGCGTATAAAACTTCTGCTCAAGGCAGCATGCTTGAACAGCAGACCACCCCCACGAGGACCCAGTTTACTTTCACCTGCGAATCCGACTCGTCCAAAGGAATGGCCTTGCATGCACAAAACCCGCTCTCAACTCAGCCGCGGTCGCCGGTTGCCGAGCCCCAACAAGGGAACAATCCCCGAGGATTATCCACGCAAGGCACGCAGACCAGTCCCCCTGTCGCAGCGCAGATAAGCCAGCAATCAAATTCCCAACAGCAACAGCAACCACATCAGCCACCGGCGTCTACTGAACCACCTCCGGAACGCAAGAAAAAGAGGTCACCTGGCAGCATATATATGTTGGCTGCCCGTCAACGAAAAATCCAACAACAGTACGCAAACCTCCACCATCCGCCCAGTCTCCAGGACATCTGGATCTGTGAATTCTGCGAGTACGAGAGCATATTTGGGCGACCTCCTGAGGCTCTCATTCGCCAGTACGAGATAAAAGATCGTAAAGAACGCAAGCGGCTGGCGGAGAAGAAGAGGCTTCTGGAGAAGGCAAAGATGAAGGGTCGCAAGCATAAGAAGGCAACCAAGAATGCATCAAAGCATGCGGCTGCTCAGCACGCAACGTATGATCATGGCTATGACCGGGTCTCTGTCGATCATTCTTCGGTAGGAGGGGAAGGGCCGCACCACGATGAATTTGGACCTGAGTACGACAATGAAGCGACAACCGCTGGCCCACCAGCTACCCCTGAAGGGACTTTCAAACCACCGCTTCCCCCGGGAAGCGCGGCCAAGAAGCCCAACGCGGTGTCTTCGGGTGGTAGAGGTGCAGTAGACGGAGGAATGAAACCACCCTGACATTAGACGAGGAATTTTGCCTTGGGTATGTATTGCATCACTGTTCACGCTTTTGATTTATAGTTCTGGTTTCTGCATGGTTGATTAGCCTTTGTCATTTTACAAGCACGAATCCCCGCTCCCATTGTGTCTTGATGTGTCATGTCAACAGTCAGCAAGAATCCTTTCAGGTGCATAGGTCAGTCATTGGTTGGAATGTCTCCTGGTGTTTGGTGAAGATGTTGCAGTTAGAGCCTGGTCTCATGCTAAGGTATAGGCACAGGCTAGACAGGTAGCGTAGCTGTTCTATGAATAGGACTAATCAAGCTATGTTTAATTCATGGCTATCGGCGGCTAAATTACATGATTCTCATCCAGTCAACTGATCCTGCAGCTTGGCCCCGCGACGGCGCTTCCGCGGCCACCACCAGCGACTCCAGCTTCCTTTTGGCGCGCGCGAAACACGACAAGGAGGTGTTTCAGGACGACACTTGAACAGGGAATCAGTGGTTGTCAGTCACTCCTGTGTTACTGCCAACAGTAATGAATTTGATGCTCTCAAAGCCTGCAGAAAGCACTTTGTATACTGCAACAATGATATAAAGCTGAAGAAACTGCTGCAGCTTTTCCTTTCCACCCAATCTTCAGATCGGTTTCACTCTCGAGGCTCAATTTCATCCTTTCTCTCTTTCTTCTTTGGTTCTGCCTTATAACTACCTGCGCAGGCGCATCATATCAGCAGTCTTTCCGTCGCATCTAGGGCCTTCCATTAGACCTCTATAGAGTCTGCAACTGCTCTATTTCTATCTCAGCCTTCTTGAAGTAGGCGCAACTAATCATCGCACTTGCCTCGACCGAACAACACAACCACTACCTAAATTATAACAGCCATCTCACTCCAATCTAATGTGGTTCGTCCTCTTCAAAATCTTCCGTTTCGGTTACTCCGAGACCAAAAAATACAAAGCCAAAAAAGCCGCTCAACAGAATCCCGGCCTCGGCCAGAACCCACAATTCCAACAACCACCGTTGCCAAACCCCTACATCTGCGGCAACACAAACGGCCCTCGCGATCCTGGAGCTGGACCCGAACAATACCCAATGGACACTTATCCAGCCCCTCCGCTCCCGGGGCAGACCCCCGCACCGGCTATGAGCAAGCGCGCCAAAGTCAAAGCGCTACTCTCGACAACCCTCGCGATTGTCCAATTCGCATTCGGTCTTGCTGTCATCGGCCTATATAGCCAGGATATCAACACCGCGCGGGATAATGGGGATTCTGCTCCAAGCCGGTGGGTGTATGCTGTCGTGACGGCGTTCCTCTCCACTGTGACAGCGTTCCTGTATCTTGTTCTTGGCTGGTGGTGGAAAAAGCGCTCGAAGCCGAGTTTCAGCCAGCGGGCTGGACTGTTTTTGCCGCTGTTCGCGTGGGAGAGCGTCCTTGTTATCCTTTGGCTGGTTGTCTTTGGAATTTTTGGCGAAATGTATATTGGCGTCTACCATGTGGGAGGGAAGGATGGTGGGGAGAGTAAGGTTACGCGCATGAGGAGGGCAGTCTGGGTGGATCTCGCTTGTCTAGTCTTTTGGGTGCTTTCGGGGGCTTGGAGGGGGGTAAGGTGGTGGAAGGCTAAGGGGATGGGACAGGGAGTAGGGTTCTCTTTCAGGAGAGGGCGTGCAGATGTCGAGAGTGGGGAGAAGGAGATGGCTTAACTCTTTCCCATCTTAAGGGCAAAGTGAGGCCTCGAAGTGGTTTATATGGATGGTGGCTGGTCCACGCTATAGTGAATTAGGGCTTTGCATTATTTGTACTCGTCCAGGGAGCATGTATGTTTATATTGTACAGGCTCGACGGCTACAGGTTTACTATTGGTAATCATCGTCATATTGAAGTGGTATCAAACTAAAACGAAAACGAAAACATTCACTATCCCTTATTCCTCTGACCTCTCTTTCTCAGTCCCCGTAGTACTCAGCCTTCCCATCCCCTGACTAGCCATACTGTGACGACTCTGTTCAATCAAAAGACTCAACCCGCCTCGTCCACGTGGCAGGGATAGGCCCGGCGGCGTCGAGAACGGATTTCCTGCTCCAGGCACTGACAGGGGCACGGCCATGGCTGATGTCGCTGCATCCACACTGGCCTTCACGGATCCATGTTGATGCTCGTGCCGATGTCCATATGCCGTGTGTCCTTGTTCTATCCCAAGCTCTTGGTCGGAATCATGTCCTTGAATCGGCGCTGGATCCATACCTGCGAACATTCCTATTGCTGTTTCGGCGCCTTGCGCCTCGTGGTAAACATCTGGACCTACACTCGCGCTCTCACCGGTCAGGATCGAGGTCGCCACTGTCGATACGCCATGAGACTGGGTATGCGAATGTGAGTCGCCGAATCGGGATTTCGAAGGTGAGATTGTTCCCGTTTCTTCCGTTGTCGTTCCTGCCCCTGGACTTCCTGCCTCATATACTTCCTCTGCTGGATCGAGGTTCGTATTTTGAGCTAAGAGCCCGAGTGCAGCCTGAGCTTGGCCCTGACCGTAACTTTCAGTCCGCTCTTGGCCCCCCTGCTCCGCATTTCTCCGATAAAGCTGCGCATAATACTCATCCGCAATCCTCTTTTGCTCTGCAAATCTGGTCCGAAAATCCGGCGCCACAAGTTCCGAAGTGTTTGGTTGCTCGTAATTCTCCTCGGAGAGATGTCGCACGTCGAAGTGGCGGCAGGCTGTTGCGGAGAAGAAGCCAACAGTAGGGGGAGAGGCGCGCGGGCGAAGCGGTGGCAGCGGTGTGTTCTTGTGCATAAGGGCTTTCAGATCCTGAATGAAGGGGGCTGGGAGGGTTTGTTTTGAGATCTCGTCTGACTCGGAGGTTTGTTCTTCTGTGGGTAAGGGCGGGAAGGGAGCTGGCATTGAGGAGGTGGAGGTAGACTTGTCTGCAATTGTTGTTGATTTAGTGTTAAGTGTCGATGGATTTGGATTCGAAGCTGTGATCGGTGCTATTCGGGCGGTGGTCATTTCTAGAGCTAGTTATTGAATGTGCTTACAGATGAGAGGCTGATGAGTGATGGCTTACCATCAGGTGAGTCCTCTACAGCATCTTCGTCAAGCACCGCCGCAGTGTGCGTCTTGTCAGTGTCGCTGTCGATAGACGGCAAATCTCCAAAGTCGGTCTGCGGAGAATGAGTACGTGTAGAAGAGACCGGAACTGAAGACTGCTGCGATGACTTGCGTCGCATTAACACTGACCGGCGCTTGGGAGTCTTCGCTTTTGCCTTGCTAGCAACAGCGAACGTCTTCTTCTGGCCGGCGCGACTGACGGCCGCAGGAGCCTGCTGTTCGCCAAAAAGGATAGGCCGGGAGGGAGGAATAGGCGTAGGCGGGTTTGACGGTTTGCGGGTAACACTCTGGCCGCCGAGGCCTGTCAGAAGCAGACGGGTGGTCTTCTGCACTTCTCCGTGGGACGAGCTGTTGGATTTCTTCAGAATAGGCTGGAGCGGCTTGGTCCCGCTGTTGCTTGCACCTGGAGTTGGATGGCTCTGGCTTTTGCCGTGGCCTGGAGGGCGCTGTTGCTTCTGCTGCTGGTGCTGGTTCTTTTGGTGTTGCTCATCACGTTTCAAACTGGACGAGAGCGGTTCGGATTCCTGCATCTGGAGGTCAGCAACAGTTACAGCTGCAGCATGGTCACAGGAAAATTGTCGTTGTGTTCGTGTTCCCACCTTTGCCTCGGTCTTTACCGGCAGCCTGAATGAAAGCGAAGTGAGAGTCGTGCTTCGCTTAGCGGGCGTGGGCGTGGACGCTGGCTCTGAGATTTGCAGGAACAAGCGAGACAGCGCTGATCCTGTCAGAGAGCTGCTTAAACGCTTGCTACCCCAGATCCGCCAGAAAAAGTTCTGCAAGCGATAGCCGGCATCGCCTTCGTGGGCGGAGGGGTTGGTACTGCAAGCTGTTGAGATGGGGTCAGTAGTTGTTTAGATAGAGAAGGTAGCAGAAACAATAGTAGAATCACGCACCTTTCCACAACTGCACGATATCTTCAATGTCCACGGCATCTAGACCAAAATCATCTAGCTCCTCTGAAACCTTCTCCGAGACAGCAACCAAGCCTTGTGGGAGAATCTCCATTGCGACAGGTTGGTGTTGAGGCGAGCTGGACTGGGGAAGAGCGCGGGTGGATTGCTGATAGCACTAACACTACATGGTCAAGATGGAAAGTTTGGGCAGGGTAGGCGAGAACGGAAACGAAATGGGGCAGTAAAGTGACTGGCGGTGAATAGTGAAAGGGGGAGAGGTCAGAGAGTCATAGCAAACGCAGGGAGAATGAATGAATGCGCTGATTGTGAGTTCAGAGAGCCTTGAGGGACTGCAAGGGCAGCGAGCAAAGCAGGATTCCCCCACATTAAAGGGAGCAGAAATTATCCAGCAGCTGCATCTGGGGAGGACATGCAGACAAAATAGATTCAGGAACAGAGTATCTAGTCAGAAACAAGGATGGAAAAGAAAGAAAGATCATAGAAAGAAGGGACCTGTGCCTTGAGCCGAGTCTTGCCGATGGTGCCCAGCAGTGGAGGCCGCCTGGCACACACAAGACTACCCTGGGTATTTTGATAGATAAAGAGAAAGAGTCATTGACGGGGGACCCAGAAATCAGGAAACAGAGGAAACAGATCATGGGGATCGCAGGCCAAACTCGATAGGTCACAGTAGTAGTGCGGAAATGCCAGCAGTAGTCAGTTGATGCGACAGCCTTGCTTAGGGCATTCATCTGATGATGACATTGATTAGTCTACGGACCAAGTCCACTTGGCTCTACATCCAGCGGGCTAGAGGATCACAGCGCTAGCCTATCAAAGATCACCAATAAACCAGCTCCAGGGCGTCGGGAATGCCCGTTGGGGATCTTGAACCTTGGAACTCACCCCACACTCGTCCCGTACTTCTGGAGACTGAAGCAATAAGGAGCAGGAAGTAGCAGGAAGAAACAAGAAGTAGCAGCAAGTCTTTTGCCAGACACCGAGCCCGTCAAGAGCGGACTGTGGAAGCCGATCAGGCCATAATCGACCCCGGACCCCGTGGAATACGGGGCTGCCCCGTCTCTATTCTCTAGTGTCCAGCCTGCAGTCTGCAATCGCGGAGGATCCCAGTATTACGTTCATGATTGGAGAGGAAGCCCATTCAGGACCACAAAGACTCCTGCCTAGGCACTGGGAGCCGACGTCGTTCCGCCAGCTCAGTCTCGCCTCAGCTCGGAGGATCACCGTATCAGTTTGTTCCATCTCACTGTGCGAGTCCCGTCAGATCACTTCGTGCCCAGAAATTCGCTATGCGGCCCAATAAGGTGGAAGGATGATCCAGGAGACTTCCCCTGCAGAAGATTTCGGCGAATTCGACCCGAGTCAGAAAGGCTAAGCCAGCCTAATTTCATCGGAAACTGGAGTAACACCGACGAGTCCCCAGGCTGGGGGTGATCCTAGGCAATCTCAAGCCATCGGTGTTCGCCGAAAGGCAAAGGGTACCGTGAAGTAGTAGAAGTGTGAGAGATCCGACTTCAGTGTCGTTCAGACAAAAGGTTGACGCAAAACGCGGAAGAGAAATAATCGACAGAGACGGAGCACGAGGTGCAGAGGAGAACAAAAGGACTGGTCGAATCAGGACCCGATCGCCGGCTGTTGTCATGGGTCTCCGTCACCTGATGCTTTTACAAACGCTTCAGCACTGTTCCCATTACCAAATCCTATAATATTATGAATATATGAGAATGCCTGCACCTGTTCTCATCTCTTTTCCCATCTCTGGCAGTACTTGGAGTAAATACCACTGCGGGGTGTCAACCAGGGCCCATACCTGAAATCTGAGGCTATCTCAGGCAGTCCAGTACCCCATTCCCTTATCATGAAGAGAACCACGGAGTACTCCGTTCCCAAGGTCTAATACAAGCCCTAGTCGGTATGCAGAGTATAATATGCGAAACCTCTACTTGACTAGAGTACAAACCTGTTCCAACGTCATCCCGTGTTCCCTCGGCCCGCCCGGTAGCGGCGAATAAACAGCACTATATCGGACGCATCATCTTTCCTGCGACGAACGAGTTTAAAAAAGGTGGATCAGAGCTCACAAACAAAAAAAAAATGCACAGGGCACATAGAGTACCGTAGATGCCCGACAACGTCTCCCTAAGGAACCGTGGCGCGGATGAAGTTGGATTATGTTCAAATTAGCAGCATAGTCTGAACCCGCAGTCTTCTGTCCGTGAATCTGTCCAGAGTCATCTGTCGTGCTCTCATTCGAACTTGAATTCGTGTTTTGGGCATCATGGCGCTCAAGCGGGCTGGGGTCTATGGATAGAGGATGAGTGGACACCTTGTTTCGTGTACAGAGTAAGACAGGTACCTGTATGCCTTCATCGTCAACAAACGTTAGATAAAAATGTACAGTAAAACGACCAACGAGCTTTGAGTCTGACATAATACCAGCATTTGATCATCGTCATCACAGACGCGATGTAACTATCTAAGCCGCTCGGACATCAGGGCCTGTCAACGAATTAAACAGGTCATGGATAGTACCTCCTGTGAGATGCCATTGGGGCTCTTTCTGGAAAGCGGGCAGAAGCTCGAAGGATTTGGGCAGTCCGACTAGTCACCTTGGAATTCAGGATGGGGTGCAATTGAGATTGGGCTATGCTAGACCGCTGAATTGAAGCGGCAAATTCGGCTCTGAAGAATTACGACGAGATCTGTTCGAACCCCAGAGATGTAAGACAAACGCACAATGCTTAATTGCTTCGCAGTTGGATTGATAAGGCCGTTATCAAGTACACATGGAAATGCCAACTCATTTAAAGATATGACATCATGCTAAGTATGGCCAAACAAAATCCAGATCTTTATTATTGAAGCGTGCCCATAGTTCTGTATACCCGTCAAACAGTACGCCGCTTTCGCTTTTCAAAAGACAAGGCGCCCATAAAAATCCTTTGTGCATGCAGAATACAGGTATCATCGTAATGCAAGTCGAATCAAACAAAGGAATGAGTAGGATGGACCCGCTAAAAAGGAAAGAGAACTCCGCACCCCGTTTCACAGTAATACATCAGAAAATAAACTGGCGGTAAGCGTGAGGCCAGGCTCAGGTCAAGGTGTAGCCACCGTCCACGCGGAGATCGGCACCGGTGATGTACTTGGACGCGTCGCTGAGAAGGAAAGTCACCGCACCCATCAGATCTTCGGGTACACCCATCTTGCCAGTGGGGATAAGCGAGATCCACTTATCCCGCAATTCGGGGTTCTCATCCAGAATTTTGCGGGTCCTGGTTGCAACAAATCAGCATCTAGTTCCAATCAGCTATTTTGTGAGATCGCCGGCAACTTACAGAGCAGTCAGCATGTATCCAGGGCTGATGCAGTTCACCCTGATACCATGTCCTGCCCATTCGACGGCAAAAGACGATGCGAGATGGCGGACGGCTGCCTTGGCGGCGTTGTAGGGCGCTTGCGGTTGAGGTACATTGACGATGGCACCAGACATGCTACCGATCATCACGATACTACCGGGCGCCTTACGCTCCATCAAGTGCTTTGCCACACCCGTAGCAAACAGATATGTGCCGTTCACGTTTACGCCCCAGAGCTTCTGCATACGGTCGTATGGGTAGCTGATAGCGTCGAAGTTTTCGGTGAATCCCGCGGATGTGACGAGATGGTCGATCTTGCCGTGCTTTGCAATGACCTCGGACAGGGCGTTGTTGACAGAATCGGGGTTCGAGACATCGGCGTAGTGCGCGGTGACATTGGGCAACCTGGACAAGAAAATCATCGTCAGCATCAATCCAGGACTCTTGATCACGACAGACAAAAACATACTGCTCTAACCCGGGGTTCTCCTTTTGAAATTGCTCGACCAGCTTTCGCGCAGACTCTTCGGCCTCGTCGCCTGGAACGGAGTTAGCGACGGCAACATTGGGACTGATTTAGCCAGCACATACGGTTTAGGTCAACAATGGCCAGATCCGAGCCTGAAGCCACGATTCCCTGTCCCATAACCAGGCCTAAACCACGGGCGCCGCCAGTAACCAGAGTGACCCTGTTTTCCAGAGAGAATTGGGCAAGAGTGCGCTTGAAATGCATTCCTCCGCGGCCCTGAACAACAGGACTGCGAGGCATATTCTCTTCATCGGGATATTCAATCACCACACTCTCGTCGGTTCGCGCATACTTTCCCTCATGGTCTCCAGCCGCACCTCCGGGAGCTTTTGTGGAAGCATTCGTCAAGGGATCATTCTTGTCATCTCTTTGGGCACGAGAGACTGTGGTCGAAAGAGGGCGGACGAATCGATGAGGTCTTGCAACCAGAGTAGCTGGGCGAGTGTTCTGGTCGACGGCTCTGACGACCTGACGAAGGCTTGCTGTTCTGAACATTACGAAGGTCAGAGACGGAGGATCAAACGAACCTGAGTATGCAGGCAAGAGACGGGGTACAAAGGGACAATGGATTTCTGAAAATTGTCTTGGGAGACGGGATACCGACTTTAAGACGTAGACTTTCCTGGCCAGGGCCAAAGGGGGATTGGAGAGATCCTTCGAGAATGAATGGCAGGAGCCAGGTCACGATACACGAACCAGCATGCGAAGCAGTGACAGGACGGCGGAACTCCGAGTGACAGATAAAAGACAAAAATACAATCAAGATTGGGAGCTAGAGTGCTGGGACCATGGTCTCCAAATCTGAGGTTTTCGAGCTGTTACCAGTTCTCAGGGACCGTTCCGTTTGTTCCGTAACCGCTCGTGATATCTATAACAGTGGGCAAGAACAGCTGAAGCCATACTGCTCCGATTACTATTTTCATGGAGCAGCGAGGCTCATTCAACAGAACTGCGATGCTTTGGATTGTAGAAAGTTCTCTGGGGCCGGGTTGTCTTGGACTTCGATGTCAGGTGGACAGAAGGCAGATCTAGGCCCCAACCGCCATGCAGCGATTCTGGCCAGGGCTGGGGCTGGGGGATCTGCCACGCCAGTCCAGCTTCTGTTCCCTGCCTTTCAGTCTCCGCGTGACCTCCTCTGCCCCTCCCACGGCCTACTGTGTCAGGTTCAGCTGCCGGTTTCAATGTTGATCTGCTTCAAGGTAGTCGTTGGTTAGGGGCTTCCCTAACGGATACTGTTGCCGGGACTTCCATTAACCAGTCACAGCTGATCGATTCTTCCACGAAACAATCTGTGACGATCCCCACCGACAATCAAGGCCTCAGAAGTGCCGTCGAACCTCGAATTGCTGAAAGACTTACAAACTCGCACAGCACCATGCAATAATGACAACTAGTATATTAGTCAGAACTTAACTCTCCAAGGAGGGTTAGCCCTTTTTGGCTGAGTGGGAAGTTCGGTAAATAATCAATGCGATGAAGTCGCCATGTGACCTGGATACATTCGGCCCGAACGACCGTCCAACCATTTCTAGCTGCAATTCCAGATGAATGAATAAACTAAAAGAAATAAACTTCATCAACGCTTCGGCGACTTTGCCGACAAGGATTTACGCTCAAACCTCTAGCCCCGCAGCTTGACCACTGAATATTGCCTAGCTGTGCCAGTTCTGCAAGCTACTGCAGCGTATTTGGTACCGACATATGAGATCTCACAATCTGCCCATTCTTCGCCTCCCCGGGCCCCGGACCATGCAGCGCAAACTCCAGAACCCTCATAATAGTGGGCGGGCTGGCCGAGGTACGTATTCGGGGTAACCCGGCGTTGGTGATCTCTCGGTATTTGGGTTTTATGGCCTTACCTTTGCCAAACCCAGACTTTGTTTTTGATTCTTTGTCCATCGTGCTTGGAAAACCTGGAGATTGGCCCTCCCGCAGTTTTCTTAGGCTCCAGCACCCTGCACGCCGGGAATCGCCCATGAGGGGGGTGAGCAACCAGGGCACTTGGGGCTCGTGCGGGCTGCGCAGTGCCATTCAGCAGCTTGTGGGCGTATACTAGCGGACCCCGTATATCGCATTCACTTGCGCATTCTTCAGCCGAAAGGAGTCGCGTCAACTCATTGTTCTCGGTGGGTCAGACCTTTGAACTGGGGCCCGGTGCCTCATCTCATTGCTTTGCTCGTATGGATAAGAAAAGGTAGAATCCTCTTTATCATTAAAAGGGCTGACTTGCCAGCGCGTGGTATCTCTGGTATGATGGAGTGGCATCTCCTTGCTCAGCTTGAGTTCTGGGTCTGGTCGATCTTCGTTATAAGTATGGGGTCCCAAGTGAACTAATATCATCTTAAGGCACCCCATCCAGGGACAAGGGACTGCTGCAGATCCGATCAGACATGGCCAACAGCGCGCACTAAGTGCGGATAAGATCACAACCTGACATTGATTACCAGGGCTCATGATGAAAGACAAAGTCTATTTCTGGACCTAGATCTGAATTCTAGCTGTGCTTTGCATGCTAGGTGTACATCTGCTTTGCTTCAGTTGTTGGAAACATTGTTAATCTGTAACCCAGAATTTTTATACACCTCTCTAAACTTCTCACCTAGTCATATCACCTCGCCACGGAAACAGTTTCCACCACATGTTGTAGCTCACCATGTGCAGCCGGAACTGTGCAGCCAGAACCCTGGATCCATAATTTTCATGTTGGGTGGCCTCCCACGGAAATCCCAAACTCACTTTGCAGGTAGAGATGGGATGGCTAGAGCGAGGGCCGCCAACATTCTTATAGAATTTTAAAGCATTTAGAGGGAGAATGACTGTCGCATTGTCAGTACAAATGCACTGAACGTAGGTATTATATGCTCGTCATGCCATGAACAAAGAACTACCCGCCTGGGCCATCTGTTCTCTATAAATGCAGCATAGCTTAATCCGTCCATATCTATTTTAACGCCTCTTCGTCTTCGCCAGCAAATTCCACAAGCGGTGTCCCGCTTTTGCATTGGTCCTGTAAGGAATCAAAGTTAGCCTGGGCGATGAGACTTGATAAACAGCCAAATTAACCGACGAAATAGAAGCTCGACAGAGAAAACTTAACGAAGCTTCGCAACAAGTTCGTACTTGGTCCACCTCGGCCAGCCCAGCCCAAAGAGCCACCCTGTCAGGCCCTGATTAGAGCTCGAAGCTCCTAAGTCTGTGCGTCTGGGAACGACCCGGGCCTTCCATGGGTAAAAGTCCGAGCAGCCGGGAGCCCAAGTGGAAGGCAAGAGAAAACAAAGTAGAGCAAGGAATTGCAACAACATTGAGCAGGGGTTAAATGGTGATGGAAGATCGCATGACTTACTCCTTTTTGATGGACGACTTTGGCAATTTTCCCTCTTTGTGGGCTGCGGATGACTGTTTCCATTTTCATGCTCTCAATCACCACAAGTGGCTGGTCCTTTTCCACAGTATCGCCGGCTTGGACCTCGACACGGAGGACTTTGCAGGGCATTGGGGCGAGGACACTATTCGTGACGTCATTCATGCCGAGTGCTTTCTCCATCCATTTTGCCCGTGGCGTGGCAAGGCGGTATTGCCTGCCGCGCTGAAATACAACTATTGAATCGCCGTCGCGGATGACGGTTGTGTCTAGACGGGTGTGCGGGAAGAACGAGGTGATGGTGCGGGAGTCTGCATTAAGGTGGCTGGTCACTTGCTCGAAAGTGTGCTCGCCAACCTTTACATTGAACACACTCTCGCCGGTTTGTTGGACTTTGACGTCGAAAGCCTCGCTGTTTGCTGATGCTGAATTCGTGAAGGTCATGTGGTGCTGTTGGAAGCCTGGCCCAAATCCCACAGCGGAGCCTTGAAAATTGGTAGTTTTTTGCGCGGCGAGACGGGCGTCATCATGCAAGCAAGCTAGTGCTACTTGTGCCAGCACTTCCGGTTCAATGGTCGTCTGGGCAAATAGCTCGTCGTGATGCTTCTCAATATAACCCGTTTCGACTTTCCCAGAGATGAAGTCGGCACTTTTGCAAACTGATTTCAAGAACTCGATATTTGTCACAGGACCGGCGACCTCATACTCTTCCAATGCTGCAGCAAGCTTGCGAATAGCCTCTTCTCGGTCGGCGCCCCGAACAATTAGTTTTGCAATCATGGGGTCATAATGCGCCGACACCTCATCGCCTTGCACAAATCCGGCGTCGATTCGAACGTCCTCGGCGGTGGCAGGAGTGCGGACATGGAGTAGAGTACCGGAATCTGGAATAAAGCCCTGAGCAGGGTTCTCAGCGTAGATTCTGGCTTCAATCGCATGTCCACGAGTAGCTATATTGGCTTCCACTTCTTCCTGCGTTATTGGGAGCTCGGCGCCCTCCGCAACCTTCAGCTGCCAATGCACCAAATCTTGCCCAGTGACCATCTCGGTTACGGGATGCTCCACCTGAAGTCTAGTATTCATCTCCATGAAGAAGAACTCCCCCGTATCGTTGTCGAAAATGAATTCGACTGTGCCAGCGCCCTCGTAGCCCACGGCTAAGGCGGCCGACCTAGCCTTTGCCCATATGTCTTTTCTTGTGGCGTCAGGCAGATGAGGGGCCGGTGACTCTTCCAGGATTTTCTGGTGCCGTCGCTGGATACTGCAATCCCGCTCTCCCAGCGCTACGCAATTTCCGTGTTTGTCAGCAAAGACTTGGACTTCAATGTGTCGTGGTGTTGTTATGTATTTTTCGACTAGGACATGGTCATCCCCAAAAGAGTTCATAGCCTCCGACTTCGCCGACTGTAGCTGTGCTTGAAACTCTTCCTTTGAACGAGCAATCCTCATTCCTTTGCCCCCGCCGCCCTTGATTGCTTTGATGAGCACTGGGTATTTGATCCTATCGGCTTCCGCTTCGAGGAAATTAGGATCTTGGTTTTCGCCGTGGTAGCCGGGAACGCAGGGCACTCCAGCGGCAGTCATGATATTCTTAGACTGACTGCAAAAGCACAACGTTAGATTACCGTAGAGGAGCCTCAAGGAAGTAGACGCACCTCTTATCTCCCATGTCCTCGATAGCTTTCCACGGCGGTCCAATAAAGATTAGCCCGGCTTCTGTACATTTACGTGCGAACTCCGAGTTCTCGCTAAGCTATCGGTTGACAGTCCATTAGCATCATGTTTCTTTCACCGGAGATTATACATACGAAGCCATAGCCGGGATGTATTCCCTGACATCCTTGGGCCTTTGCAATCTCAATGATACGGTCTCCATCGAGGTATGCGGACACGGAGCCGAGATTGAATGCATATGGTGTACTCAAAGCATGCTGCGCTTGAAAATCTGGATCGGTATAAAGCGTCGTTACTCGGATTCCATGCTGGGCTGCAGTCCGGCCAACTCGTCTATATGTCGTTAGTGGAGATTAGAGATGTGGACGTGCACATACAGAGCAATTTCTCCCCTGTTGGCAATTAAGATCGAGTCTAATGCGCGAAATTTACTTGGGGAGTTGGAGGTTACTGTGGAAGCAGCTCGTCGTGAGCGTCGAGCAACAACCGTCTGCCCCAGGCGGGCAGAAGTGCGGAGAAGAGATGAGAGCGGCATTGTATGCAGTGAAGAGGGGCACGGGATGCGCAGTGCCGTAGATTGTCCTAGGAAGCAACAGCGACTCGCATGCTCATGGAAGTAATAACACGACTCAAAGGTATCTGGAGAGGTAACGAGGGAACATTTGAACCTCACCTGAGTCCCCTCGGCTTGTTGTATGAACGGGTGGATCCCCTCTTCCGACGCAAACCGTTGCGATGCGGGGAAGTTATTTCACGTGACCAGCTGCAGTTGCACTTTTTCTTCACCGTATCTCTTGGCATTTATTGGCTGGACAAGCGTAAGCACTGCTCTGATCTCATCAGCCAACATTTTTTGTTTTCGCATCAACACCCCTCATTATATCCTACAGCATACTCTGCTCTCGGGGTGACGGTGCTCTCGCTTAAGCGGTCGCTTGTCTTCGCTCCATTTGGTCTCGCTTCCACGAATTAGCTCTTTCCGCTTGATTCCCCAGTACTCCTTCGGCGCATTCTATCTGGGCCATGTCCGATGACGAGGATGATTACTACGAGTATGATGAGTTCGAAGATGACGGGATCTTCTGGGTCGAGGAGGCAGACCCAACTGCCGCTGTATGCTTGGCCTCCGCGCACCCATGATGGTCTTTTAGTTCTGAACTAATCACCAATGGCATAGGATGACCTAGCAGCTGCTGCTACCTACGATTCTGCATTTCCTGACGATCCGTCCCTCGAAACCGCGGACCTATACAGTGACTGGGAGGAGCTTTCTGATGATTACTATGATGACGACCCCACTGTCGTCAGGAGACTTCGCGCCATAGGTGCATGGCCTATCGACCACTCAACCCATATCAGCACGCCTTCCTCCAAACGCAGGAAAGGAGCGGATACTCTCGCAGCGGACTTAAATTCATTCCAGGGTGTCGCATGGAAACACCCTCAGGATGAGACGGACATGGTCGAGATTTACGCCCCCGGAGACGGGGAGAAAGTGTCCCTTCTGAAGAACTGGAGGGAAATATTCAGGAACGCCAAGCCAGCTATTGGACGCCTGCGCGGACGAATTCCGCCTTCGAAGACATCAGACGTCGTTTCGTCGGAGCAAAGCGAGTCCGATTTTGACGTTCCATCGTTGGTTGAGGATAATTTCGAGGACGAGATGGGATCTTTGGACGCGGCGGAGGCGCTACAAGCGAATATGTTGCCCACTCGAATTCATACCCAAGTAGTGTTTGAAGAAACTCCACCTCGAGAATCGCCTGTTCATTCGAAAAAAGGCAAGCTTGACGAGATGAGTGGCATCATAGAGCCGATGATAGAGGATCAGGAGCCAACAGCCACTGGTGCTACTACCGAATCTCCGGCAGAGGAGGCTAAAGAGCCTACGGTCACTGCCCCGCAAAGAGGACGCAAACGGAAGGCTTCGATATCCGTAGACGATCAACTGGACCAGTCAGGGAACAACACGGAGGCTGAAGCGCAGACCAGAGCGAAGCGAGCAGCGACGACAAAATTATCCCAGAACAAAACACCACTGACTGCAAAACCGGCCCCGGCCTCATCGGGTCCTGTCCGCCGATCAGCAAGGCACAATAAATAATCGGTCCAGACCGAAATTCGCACGAACTGCACGGATATTGAGTCTATGAAATACGCGTTCCCTTCTCAGCATTTATACTTAGAACATTATCTTTATATGTATTCTTAGACATTTATAGTAAAGAAACACATCTATTTAACCTGATCATTGAGCATACTCTTTGTTGAAAGCACGCCCAATCACCATGCGTCTAATCTCGCTCGTCCCAGCCCCAATCTCATACAATTTAGCATCCCGGAGTAGCCTCCCTGCAGGGATCTCGTTGATATATCCGTTCCCGCCCATGAGTTGGATCGCATCGAGAGCACATTCGGTGGCCCTCTCGGCTGCGTAGAGAATTGCACCGGCGCAGTCCTGAGTGCGGATTGCTGCTGATCCCTGGGAGGCATGGCTGTCGATGTGGCGAGCCGTCGCGTAGGTATAGGCGCGGGAGGCAGCAAGCTTGGTATGCATATCCGCGAGCTTACCCTGGATGAGCTGGTTATGAGCAATGGGGGTTCCGAATTGTTTGCGAACGTGGGTGTATGGGAGAACGAGATCAAGGGCGGCTTGCATGATCCTAGATTGATCGTTAACACGGCCTATGCCGAGGTTTGAAACTCGCAGATAGAGACGTGGTGCACCCACCCAAGCGGACCAGCACTGAGAACAAGCCGCTCCAGATCAAGACCCTCCATCAAGACCTTGACGCCGCGGTTCACTTCGCCTAACAGGTTCTCTCTAGGCACGAAGACGTCCTCGAAGATGAGCTCTCCGGTATTTGAGCCACGCATCCCCAGCTTATCCAGTTTGCGGGCGCACGAGAAGCCCTTGAATGTCTTCTCTACAACGAACGCGGTTATCCCCTTGGAACCCTTCTCGGGCTCGGTTTTGGCATAGACAACAATGTAATCTGCATCTGGGCCCTGTGACACTTAGCTTCCTCTACCTTTCGGCGCGCAAACGGTATCTCACGTTCGTAATCCACATCTTGGTCCCGTTGAGAACCCAGCCGCCATCGACTTCTTTGGCGCTTGTCTTCATACTGACGACGTCGGATCCGGCCGAGTGTTCGGACATCGCCAACGCGCCAATCTTCTCGCCTGATAAAAGGCCGGGAAGAAAACGCCCCTTCTGCTCTGGCGTTCCGTTCAAGGAGAGTTGGTTCACGCATAACTGTGAGTGTGCTGCGTACGAAAGGGCGATACTACCTATAGAATGAGGGGAACGTTAAAGGCGCCAAAGCTAACGTAGAACTAACGTAGAAAAAATAGAGTCGCATACCTGAAGCACGGCTGATCTCCTCCATAACGACGCAATGGGCTTGGTAGCCCATTCCAAGCCCTCCGTACTCTTCATCCGCGGTAACGCCAAGGAAGCTAGAAGGACATCAAACAAGGTTAGACAAGCGATAACCCAGGATTCCAAGTGAGATTTACCCAGCATTGCCCAGCTTTTTCCACATCTCAGCAGGGAATTCATTTTGAGCATCTGTTCGCGCGGCGACTTCCTCAGGGATCTCACGTTCTAGCTTAGCGGTTAGAACGGCCCGCACGTTCAATAGCACCAGTAGAAAATCCTACTTGTAAAATCCTGAACGCTCTCTCGTAGCTCTAGCAAATCTTCTTCGGTCGGAGGTACGAATCCTTTTGGGTGTTTTGTTGTCGCCAAGGTTCGTATGGACGGTACGAAGGGTCTAGTGAATCTCGCAGGGGCCCTGGATGGAAGGGAGCGGCGGAATAGAAGTGGTAAACGTATGGTTGCCATAGTCGAGAGAAGCTGTTTGAAGCGTTTGAGAATCGCTGATGAGTCCGCTTAGATACTCAATGCCTGGAGAATGAAATATGTAGACAGCTGGAGACAACTGACCCGAGTGAGAGCGAAGGTGGGGAGGGATGGGGAACGTTTCTGCGGGGAGACCGCGGCTAACCGATGGACACGGACCTATCGGCAACCCTCGCAGTTTCGCAGCTACCCGTCCATTATCCTTGTTCATCTAGTACCTGGGACCCGTGATCACCATCATTTTCCTCTTTATACCTCTTCACGAGTTGCGGCCTACTCAAGGTCTTCTGACGCCAACTTCTATCCTATACACCTTGAGAGGCCATGCTCTAGCCGAATAACTCCATCGATCCCGCCCTTTCCCCGCAATGCGTGTTTCAGTCCCGCTCCACTCCATACGGAGGAGTTGCAATTCCTCAATAGCTAACGCTGCTACGCGATTAACACCTCAACGACTTTACCTTCCGTATACGCAAAGGTCCTTCATAGGACAGGAGCATCCTCGTGCTCACGCCCGCCCAATTGCGAGCTATACCCACCGGCATCATGGCTCGGCTATCTCTGTCCTCTCCACAGCGGTCGATACGTCGTCACCAGACTTCAAAGAAAACGCACGACAAATGCAAGAAATCCTAGACCGCATGAACTCGCTTCATAGTACTATAGCTCAGGGTGGACCGCAGAAAGCAAAGGATAAGCATGTCGCTCGTGGGAAGATGCTTCCCCGGGACCGCGTGACTGCGCTCATCGACCCCGGCACCTCCTTTCTGGAGCTCTCTCAGTTGGCGGGCTATGGAGTGTACCCGGGAGAAGATGTCCCTGCGGGAGGGATTATTACTGGAATCGGAACGGTTGAAGGGGTAACTTGCATGATTGTGGCGAACGACAGTACCGTCAAAGGGGGCACTTACTACCCAGTTACGGTGAAGAAGCATCTTCGCGCGCAAGCGATCGCCCAAGAGAATAAGCTGCCATGTATCTATCTGGTAGATTCGGGGGGCGCAAACCTTCCACACCAGGCTGATGTTTTCCCGGACAAGGAGCATTTCGGCCGCATATTCTTCAACCAAGCCCGAATGAGCTCGCAGGGTATCCCTCAAATCTCGGTCGTGATGGGCCCATGTACTGCTGGAGGCGCCTATGTGCCCGCTATGAGCGACGAAACCATTATTGTTGAGAATCAAGGCACTATCTTCCTCGCAGGGCCTCCCCTTGTCAAGGCTGCTACTGGCGAGATCGTTTCGGCCGAAGACTTGGGAGGTGGTCGGCTCCACAGCACGATCTCAGGTGTAACGGACTACTTAGCTGTTGATGATGCCCATGCCATTGTCCTCGCCCGCCGCTCCATCTCCAACCTGAACTACCCCAAAACCAAGCAGCCCCTAGAGAGCAACAATGATATCAAGGAGCCCCTCTACGATCCAGCCGAATTGAACGGCATCGTTGGCACAAATCTCCGCCGCCAGATCCCTGTGCACGAAGTCATTGCCCGCATTGTCGACGGCAGCGAGTTCGCTGAATTCAAGCGCGACTACGGTACAACCCTAGTTACCGGCTTCGCGCGCATTCACGGATACCGGGTCGGCATTGTTGCCAATAATGGCATCCTGTTTTCTGAGTCTTCTCTAAAAGGCGCACACTTCATCGAGCTCTGCGCCCAGCGCAATATTCCGCTCGTTTTCCTCCAGAATATCTCTGGCTTCATGGTTGGCGCTGATGCAGAAAAGGGCGGTATCGCGAAGAATGGCGCGAAGCTCGTGACCGCTGTTGCTTGCGCCGATGTACCCAAGTTTACTGTGGTGTTTGGGTCTAGTGCTGGTGCTGGAAACTATGGCATGTGGTATGTGCCCCTCAGCCTTCCCTATCTCCCTTCCCCTTGACTCCTACTCAAAGACCAAATATGTACAAGCTACTAACCATCTGCCAGCGGCCGCGCCTATTCCCCCCGTTTCCTGTTCATGTGGCCCAACGCTAAAATTGGCGTCATGGGCTCTGAGCAGCTTTCCTCCGTTATGGAAGCTGTAGGGAAAACCGCAGATCCTGAGCTCAAGGCCCGGATTGACCGCGAATCTGAGGCAACCTTCTCCTCTGCGCGACTCTGGGATGACGGTATCATCCCTCCTGCGCACACCCGGCATGTGCTAGGGTTGAGTCTGGCGGCTGCATTGGGAGGTAAGAGCGATAAGGATGTACAGACGAAATTCGGTGTTTTCCGGATGTAGTCAGCAGTCCAGCATGTTGATTTGATTCTATTTTAAATACTATGCATCATTTTTATCTCATGTAGGCCAATTTAGAGCCTAGCTGTAGCTTTCCGGTAAATACAAATATATTGACCGGCACTCCCTTTTAGGATGAGACTCCGTATAAGGGCTGAATGGAAAAGTGGACAGTTTAAAAATATTTCTCACTGTAGATCACGAAGCCTCCATGGATGAAATACCGAGCGGAGTCAATTCTCTATCCTATACGAAAGCAGTTACTACTAAACATGGCCAGAGGGATTGCCTAGGCCTAATGAACAGCAAGTCTACAAAAGAGAGACCGAGACCGGTGTACAAGAAAACACAGTCATTGAAACAATGTTGTTCCAAAGCGATCTAGATACAAACGCCAAGATCCAGCGCTATAGGCCGATGAATATAGCAGAATATATGCTCCAAATGCTTGAATCGCAACTTCCAAACGCTTTGAACAAGCCAAACCACAAGTAAAAAAAATACACCTGCCAGATACAGAGGAGCCAGAAAAATGATCCGCTGTCTCTGAAAAAACTCTGATATGAGATAACCATGGACGAGATGGAAAAGAAAGTCCTCCTTGTTGGACCAAGTACATATAAGAGAAAAGAAAAGAGAAAAAGAGGAGGCAAGTGTCAGTTCAATCATAAGATAGATGACCCAAATCCAATCATACAAAAATAACCATCACCAGCACTGCAACAAACAGTGCCAGAATTTCTGGAGTTGCACCACCGGATGCAGCAGAGTCAATGTCGTCGTCATTGGACCCGGTATCGGTGCTGCCCTGGTTGTCGTTGGGGATGTCGCCATTCTCTTGGGGAACGTCGGGGAGCATGGGGATGTCGTCGTGATTTGCAGCATGAAGATCATCGTCCTTTGGCGGGGACGAACTCGAGGCGCCGAGGGGTCTAATGCCCAGATTCTTCATGAGGGAGGCTGTGAGGCGGTTACCCATCGACCGAAGCTTACCGAAATCGGTAATGTAGTGTTCGTTAATGGCGGAGGGAGGAAAGACAGCCTCAGGACCAATAAACAGGATGTAGATGACGTCGGCTTCGTCGTGACCCCTGTTACCGTTGAGGTTGTCCTTGGGGAAGCATGAACGGGCAAGGAGCCAGGACGCCTCGCCCGTTACTTGGGGGTTGTTGCCGTTTGTGTCCCCAAGGACGGCGTAGAACATATTGTTGTTGCAGATCACAGCTGCAACGTTTTGACCGGGAATAGCCGTTGGGTTGGCGTCTAGGAATGCTTGAGGGATGACAATATAGGGGACTTCAAAAGCAGAAAGTGCACCCCAGTTGGTTAAGGGCTTGCCATCGGCGTTGCCCTCACACCTGTAGTTCACACCATCACAGTCGGTATCCATGTCGGCTTTGAATACGAATGCGGCTCCTTCTGCGAAAGAAGCCCAGTCACTGTAGATTGTCGATTTACCATTGGAATCCTTGATTGACATAGGATAAGTGGCATGTGCTGGGACTTGTTTGACTCTTTCAGACGCAAATGATATTTCGGCGACGTCAATGGCCTTGGATGCTGCAAAGGCGGAGGGATGCACCATCCTCGCAGTAACGGGCGCTCTGATGGCGAGGGCGAGGGTGAGAATCTTGCCGATTTCGAAGAACATGGTGAAAATCGTAGAGGTCAAGTCTGATGTATGTCGAGATGAGGGTATTAAGAGGTATGTAGGAGAGAAAAAAAGGTATCAAGGCTGCTGGGGGGAGAAGGGGATACATATAAGCCATCGGATTGAACTCGCGGTTCGCTCGCCACGTTTGAAGACAGTTTCGTCTCAAGAAAAGCACTGTCGTCAACCAAGGTACTGCTATGCAGACACTGGTCGGGAAAGCATGGAACACACCTCCGCGGGTGTGTTCTAACTCATATCTCATTCGTTGCCGAGCTCCGAGAAGCACCCCTAGGCCTAAGTTTTCAGCGAAGGCTCTGTTACCAAAAGCATTGCTATACCAGTATACTCTCAGCAGAGTGACATGAAAGGGGTTCTTCAGGGGCCCTTAATAAGAACTCGTACCTTTCTTCTGCTCAGGAGCCGTGTATCCTAGGGCAGACGTTGCCGAGAAGGGCTGGATAGTCTAGGTGCCCATAAAAAATAGGACTCGTAAGTCAAAAAGGTAAGAGGTATGGAGTTCACCTCCGTAGGCGTCCTCCTTCCGCATAGACCATTCGGCAGCCTCTCGTCCAAGCAGAACGGCCTCAAGGACGTTGCTTGAAGCTTGAACCAACAATGCATTTGAGAACTTCATTTGAAACCTGCAATTTTCTTTATCCATAAAGGGCCACAGAAGGGGGTCTATCGAGGAAGGCAGGGAAGCTCCTTAGCTGTCTATTCATATACACCATTCTGTTGCCGATTATCGGGGTGAAGACCGGTGTTCTACGCCCATGGTACTGCAACACGTCGAATAAAGTTCCGTGGCCAATCCTATTCATAGGAACCATTCTGACCATAGACGTCGGAAGAGGAGACCGCACATATGATGCCTAGATTTTAGTCAAGGGAATCGTGGTCCGAGAAATAAAGGGCAGAGACTCGCCTGCGACTCAAGAAAAAAAAAAGCCACAATCACACTCACAAGAGCTGGCGAACGTAGAACGTGTTGTCTCTTCCCCAGTGGCAGTAAGAAACGGATTTTAAGGTGCATAGGCGAACCCAGAGAAAAAGAGATGAAACAAAGTTAAACTTTTCCATTCCTGAAACATAATGTTGATGGAAGCCCAATATAAATGACAGGAACGTATGACTCATGAGATGTATCAATGAATAGAGATCTATCGTAATATGACGTTGACGGCGTATAATTCAGAACGGTAATAGGACAGTAGGTTGGTATCATCGTACTGCAAGTGTCGGTAGTGTAGGTCGTGAGGAATTCATGAGGAAGGATGAAGGGAGAGAATGTCTGGCAGCCGTATAGCGCGCGATATGCGAGATGCAAGATGCAGATAAGCCACAAACTGTGTGCTATTGAGACGGGTGATTCTTCATAGAATCACGCAAGGTCCCTTTCGTTTGGGTTCTCGTCGTTTTCCTCTCTTTCTTTCCTGTCGGCTTGTATTCTCACGCTTGCGCGGCGCGAGCTCGTAATCCTCAGATCTTCCCTGCGCATCCTTTCGAATGATCTGCCGACAGAGGTCAATAAAAACCTCATTGACGTTGGCTCGTCGACGAGCCGAAGTCTCGTAATACGGAGCGCTGCCCCAGCTCTGGGATAGAGAGAATGCGCGAGCACGGGGTACCGCGCGGTCCTCCTCCAAGTCCGATTTGTTCCCAACGATGACAATGGGGACGTTCTCATCATCCTTGATACGGACAATCTGTTCCCGCAATTCAGCTAGTTCGTTAAGAGACGACATGCTCGTTATGGAGAAGACTAGCAAGAACCCTTGACCTTGCTTCATATATAATTCTCTGAATTGGGAGTTAGCCCCCAATCAACATGTCACCGATCCAAGCGAGCCAGAATAGGGGTGTCTGGTTACCTCATGGCAGCTAGGAAGGCGTTAGCCAGAAATGAAACGGCCGTTAACGAACGAGCTGAACTTACTAAACTGTTCTGTCCCTGCTGTGTCAAGACTGTTGGCATCAAGGGTCAGCATTAACCGAACTCCCGCGGTCCTGCACTCAATCATCCAACATACATTTCTAATATACATTGTCGGCCCTATCGAATGTCAGCATCGACAAATGCAGGCGCAGGACATGATTGGCTCACGTCTACTTCGATATGTTTGCGATAAGAATCCTCAATCGTCGGGTCATAACTTTCGATCCAAACATTCTGAACAAATTGTGCTATCAAAAGTGAGCCGCATTGATCGTGAGATCATACCACAGAGGCTGCGGTAAAGAGCAAGAGCGATGGATCTCCATACCGGTAAGACAACTTTTGCCCACTCCTCCTATTGCGCAGACAAACAGAATCAGTGCTATTCCTTCGATATTCTCTCATTAGAGCAAAAGTCCAGCCTACCAGCGCCTAACACGACAATATGGTATTCTCGTCTGCCGGTGACACAAAAGCATATTAGCATTTACCATGCATCCATATGTAACGCGAGCCAAGCTCCAAGGCTAAAACTCACTGCGGCCGCATCGAGACAAGCAATTGTGACACCAGTAAGCAAAACCAGATCGCTCAATTGAAATTGATTTCATTCAATGGCAATAGTATGTCAAGTGAAATGGTACCCGGACTGAGCGACTATATTCTGGGGTATGTTGATTCCGCGGCGAGCGAGTTAAGAACCCGCAATTGCCTTGTGAGATGGTAAAGACGCGATTTTGTAGATCCGGTGTAATGCGCGGTGCTCGAGCAATGGATGGACCTTCCTGGGCGGATCAAGTGGTGGACCAAGTCCGTACGGGGATAAAGGAGCGGGGTGAGCTTGGAGAGCAAGAGTAATGACACGCGATCCGTTACATCGGTCTTGATCTGGATGAATTACCGTCCAATTGGGTGTTTTCAAGCGAGAAGGGGGCGTTTAGAAAGGAGAAGAAGCGAGGGAGGTGGAAAGAAGAGATTGGAGAAGCGAGAGTGTGCGCAAGAGGTTCGAGAACGAAATGCAGCGGAGCGAACGAACGGACCGGTTCGATGTCGAGAGCGAGACTGAGTGCCGGTGGGGGCGAGGAGGTAGAGCCAGGCCGACTGTGGTTTAGTCGCGGTCTGCTAGCAGCAAAAGCTGTGGGGAGGGCAAGCAAAGGGTTTGGTTCGAAAATTCGGGCGTTGGCTCTGGCGGAGCACGGACGAAAAGCTGCGGAAGTCGAGCTGCTGTCATGAAGCCTGAAGGATTCAGCAATGATGCAATATACCTGACGATGTCCCTTGTCGGCTTTGACTTTTTTGCTTTTTCTCCTTTCTTCTGCCTTTGTCTCTTAGGATGCTTCCTTCCCGTCAAGAGCAAGAGCTATTCTCGGCCCAATGATCCTCAGGATGGCGGTGAAGATCGGATTGAGAGAATTGGAACCGAAACTTTATATGAGTGGACGTTGGAGACGATCCTAAATGGACGGACACGTTTCCAAAAGATAGAATCAATAGTATGACGATAGAGGGGATGAGAAAGAGACAATAGTCACAATGTGAACAAGAAGAGAGGATGACCCCAGGGAGAGAAAGGGTGGGTGGCTGATTGGAAACTTCAGCATTCCAGCTTCGATGACCACGGTGAATAAATAGGCAATTTCATAATAAACGTAGCGAATTCTTTTCTTCTTCTGCTCGATTCTCAAGCGAAGCAAACAGGCCAGAAGACCTCTTCGCTGCCAGACTGACGGTATTTCAACACCGATTGGGGAGGATGCGACCCCGGCAATGACCAGACTACCTGACTCGTTGTGGCCATCTCTGATTCCTCATCCGTCTGGAAGTCTCGAGTTTCGTCTCATGTTGGCTTCATCGCAGAATGAAACAAACCCCACCGATTACTCGTGATCTGTCACCAATATTGACCAGCAAACTGAGTCCTTCTCCGACAATGCAAGTGTGATCGCCAACCCGACCCAGGAACCGACAACTCATAGCTGCCGCGGATCAGGCAATCAACCTTCGATAAGAACAGCCTTACAAACATTAAGATTATGTATTAACATTCACGCAGCCAAACTCTTCCTCCAGGACTTTGGGCATCACCATCCACAATCGGGATAGTACGCGCCATGCGGACCGTTCCGATAGGTATGTATGTGCTTTACTCGTCACATTCGTGAGCGGCACGTCTGCCTTGACCGAAGTACCTTACCGGATAAACGCCCAGGAGGATGGGAATCAGTCACGTTTTGCCGAATTGTCTTAGGTCCTACGAGTCGCGTCATGGTGCTGACGACAACAATGCTCCCCTTTCGAGGCACAGTGATCATACAGGCCCTGGGCAGGTTGTGTTGATTGCCTATGTTGGGATTGTGGCGTCACCTGAGGCATAATTACAATGCGTTGTACGACTGAGATCCCAGGATCTATATATACAACAAATATGAGAATCGCAACTCAGCATCACTCTCGCTCCACCGTTTTACGCAGGAACATCCAACATCATGGACCCCCTGCATCTGCACATCAAGTCCGTGTATGAAGTCACTCCACGTCTTCAGGTGTCATTGATATGCCCATTGACACACCCATCTTCGAGCCCCTTTGTGGGGCCATATCGATCTAGAGCTTCGAACACATGGCCAAAAACCAACTCAGACACATCGCTGGCCCAGAGAAAGTCCAAGTGCTCATACTTCGTGATTATCTTAGCCGTTGTTCCACGCGGAAGTTCTTTCTGCATCACATCGATATCGACAAGGCTGTCGCTGCCGCCGTACAGCAGGACAATGGGGGTCTTGATATTCTTTGTGGGATACTTGACTGGCTTGTAGAATCGCTCACTCGCCACGATGCTGAATGGTGCATATATCTCGTCATCATAGAACTGGAAGTTCCTATTGCGGATGATCTGAAACCAGTGTACCACAGATTTGGTACTAGTGAATGAGAAGAGGTGGAGATAACCTGCCAACTTCTGATCATGACTGATATTCTTGCACTTCCAATTGAAGAGGAAGGAGAGCGACGTATCAATAATCCGCATGAATATCGGCGGGTAAAGGATGGTCTGCCACATTGTTGTTGAGCTAAGAATACTGCGTCGGCCGAAGAGTAAGAACAGGAAGTTTGGCGAAGCTTTCATAAGGGAATCAACGACCGGATTGGAGATGCGCGCAGGGGCCATTGCAGGTGCAAGAGCAACGAAGACGTCAATTTTTTGGTTCAACTGGGGGTGAATCGAAAGAGTTGCAAAGGCTTGAGCCGTTCCTTGAGAAAAGCCGATATACGACAAAGAGGGCTGCCCTGTCAGATCAAGAATGTAATTGATGCTGTCCGGAATATCGTGGAAGGCGAACTGGTCAATGGAAAAGTCCCAGAATTCGTTTGATAGCGGAGAATGTCTGGTGGACTTTTTGGAGTATTTGTTCCCCCGGTTGTTTCCCAGCCAGACATCGTACCCTCTTTCCACTAACTGAAAAGGAAGACAGCGTTCCTCATCAGTCAAGCAGACCCAGACCTCGCTGCACATCATCAAACCATGGTGGAGATATACGACTTTCTTCTTGGTGCTCCCTTCGCCTTGATTGACAGTTTGAGACTCCTCACCTTTGCGATTGGGCAGTCGGTGAAGACCAAGCAGGTATCCGTCCCCAGTTTGGACGATGTGCTCCTCCGCCTCATATCCATAAACGGAGCATATTTCCGCGAAATCAGAGGCGTGGGCAACAGCACTTGCACGTGGTTTCTCCCTCCCCTGCTTCTCTGGTCTCTCGGGGGTTATGACCAAGTTGAAGATAGTCTTTGACCGCTCGTAGAAGAAGTTGATGATTGGCTCAGCTATATTGCGTTAGTAAATTTTCCAGCATGACATTATAGTATGCAACGTACGAAGACAGAAGGTAATGATATGAATGATCCATTCCAGAAGCACCAAAATCAACGACCCGAACAAAGTAAGGTATTCGAACCAGAAAAGTCGTCCAATAAATGGAACGCGGGCCATTTCTACGAGTGCAGAACAACAGTTAGCTAGTTACTGAGATGCATAACTTGATTAGTAGTTCATCCTGTGCAATGGATGGGAATTATAATCTCCGCGAGCCCCCAGTACCCCGAGAGAAGAAGAGGAGCTCGAGCCCCCAACTGAGCAATAAACTAACCGCGACGTCATCCAGGAGATTGGCAGACCACCGTCTGTTCCCATGTGATAATGCTTACCTAACCCGGGGATCGTCCTTGGTTTTTTGCCCGCGGAGTAAGGTGTCTAACTTGACACTAGAATTACAATTGATTCAGTCGCCAGAACATTGGCTATCGTGCTCAAAATGCCAAACTCGTGCGCAGCTCTTCGTAAGTTCTCCCTGGCAGTTCTATTTCAATGCCACGGTACCCTACTTCTGCAAACCTCTGGCGGCAGTCAGCGGACGTCCGCAGTCATACCATGCCGTCGAGCTACGAGCAGCATTCTAACCAGCAAACTCAACAGGCGATGCCCTAGCCCAATGTCTCCAAGAATCGGACTGCATCATGGTCCAGCGCCACACACCTCGCGAATGCCTAAGTGAGCCCCTTCTCGAGCAACTACCCTTGAAATGCCAGCAGCTGCGGAAAGGTTTCGGAGAGTGCAAGTCCGTCTTCAGCCCCGTCCCGCATCCACCATACTATAGCGGCACATTATTGACAATTGAATTTGTTCTGGCACAGGAGAGGTCTTATAGACATGCGAAAGCGATTCCGTGGAAACGCACCGCTCAATATGACGAATGATAAATCGGGAACGTCGCAGCAGCTATATGCGGGTAAGCCGGCGTTCCAGACAGTTAAGGAGATTAGCGGGGATGAAGTGCAGATGGATCCGGAGAAGACGAGGGGACTATAAACTAGGGGATCTGGGTATGGGCTATGGAATGAGGAGGGATATGCCGTTGTGAGCTGGGTGATACGGCAGGATTTTAGAAGACTCTCCGGCTGATACAGTTATTATTGGGGAATCGCGATTAAGAGAGGTCTTTTTCTACTCTCATGGCATGGACTGGAGTTTGCTTTGGGTGTGTATTACATGTGTACATATATCTCTGACCTACTACGTCTACACCAAGTACATCTGAGTCTTCCGGCTACCAGTGACTAGCAAGGTATTTCTGTTCATACAAGTGAAGTTTTTGAATAAATACATAACCCATAAATGCGGTCATTTGTCTTTCGCTTTACTGCATTTTCTTAGTCTTCGCTTTCTCCGCTGTCGCGGGCTCCGAATAAAGCCAAACAACTACAAAGGCCAGGAATCCCCCGATAACAGACCAAAGGCCAACGATCCAGACCCAGCCGCCGGAGATCTTCCAGCTGCGCGGGTACTCGTTGTGCGCAAAGTGGCGGACTGTGACCTCGTGCTTCTCCTCAATATTGGTGAGGAAGGGCCGTTTATAGTTGACGCGGAAGGAGAAGATGCCATGCTGGTCAGGGACAGTAAACCGGGTGCTGAAAATGGTGCTATTAGGTGTTGTTGCGGACTTTTGTAGGTTAAGGCGGTGGAACGGGGAGAGCATGGTGAATTCAAGCTGGATGTTGTCGTTGGCGGGAACCTCGAAGGGGACATAGCCATCGTAGTTATATTCAGAGATTTCGATGGAGAAGACCTGAGCAATGTTAGTCCGAGCAGGATAGTGAAGAAGAGAAGGACGAACGGTTTCGTTCTTAATTCGGTATATTTTCGGGTTTAGATCTTCGGCTGAGAGGTCGTCCTTCGCTAGGTGATGCTCAATCTTTCCGACCTTGAGAACACCAGTCTCCTTGAATGTCCACGCAGTCAATTGCTTGGCGAACTCCCGGTTGACAGTTTGGACCTCTCCACCACCAGGTGCTTTAACGGTAGCAGAGAACCATTTGTCCTGGAGAGTCTCCACGGAACCAAGCACAGTGAAGCGAGCAGAGTTTCTGGCCTGCAAGGCTGACACTAGGGCCAGCTGAGAGCCAGTCGCGAAGACGTCTTCAACCGAGCCTAATTCCTCCTTTGGGTTATAGCTGTAAGCTGTGGCGGGAGCGCGCAGAATAGGCGCAAGAAGCGAGTTGTCACCAAGAGTGTGAGGACTGGCGCTTGGAACGGCAACGACACCCTCGCCCGAGAAGAACTCCTTGGTGTCATATCTGAGCTTGCCGGGGCGCTCGAGAAGAAGGACATCGTGCTTTTCTGAAGCGGATAGGGTATCGTAATTAAAGTGGTCAACGGTGATGGAAGAACGATCGGTGGATAGGTGGAGGTCAAACTCCAGAAGAAGAGAGCTAACGGCGCTAGGCGTAGTAGATTTTCCAGAAAGTGCAAGGAGGATATTGCCTTCGCTATTGAGGAAGTCGACGAGGCTCTTAGGGCTTAAGGAAGGTCCAAAACCTGTACATGGGGTCAATTGGCCGTCTATCCATAGCGCATCAGGAGTCTATCGAACCTTTTGATTTGGGAGGGAGAAGGAGGACATGGTCGTAAGCTCTTTCTCCGAGCTCAAACAATGAAAGCTGTTCATTCTTAGGCGATTCAAAGATGAGGTTATACCCGCGAGCTGCCAGACAAGTAATTAGCAAAATATAAGCAACAAATAACATATTTCGTAAATTTGATACCTTCAAGATCCCCCCATAGCGTTGAATATAGCCCCTTCTCTGTGACATCCTCCAAAACCACAAGCAATCGGCTCCCCGAACTGCTCAATGCATTGACAGCGCCCAAGAAACCGAATAGCAAGAGAGACGAACACCACCGCATCATCAGAGAGCTTTCCGCACAGCGGAAAGTGTAACAACAGATATAACGAACCACCAGAGAAAATGAGAAGAACAATTGCAACCGGTGTTGTTTGAAGGAGTATAGTTAGGCTAGCCTACGTAAGTCCAGCTCGAATTGGCGACGTGTTTGGACCGAGCGCCAAGACCTCACTCTTCCCTGACCCAGTCGGTACAGTGCCAGTGCCGCCTTTGTAGCTAAACTTCGGCCCGGCTTGTCGTCACTTTCAACCTCCATTCTCCCCTCAAGACACACAGCCTGCGCGCAACCGCTCTTAGAGCTCCCCTTCTGTAAGATCCGACTACCTTTCCGTCTCCCAGCTCACCCAATTGACCTTTTCTTCAAGAAACAGCGCATTCCGCACGGCCGACTCATTCCCGGATCCGCAAATTCTTCGACAGTGGCAGTCATGTCTACCCCCCAATTTTGGTCCACCCCGCTTCGCTATCTGCGCTGGGCGTCTCACGAGAAACCCGCCATCTTCTACTCCCTCATCGTTGGCGCTACCGGCCCAGTCATGCTTGTTGCCCTTCCTCCTATCCGACGATTCTTCGGTGACGTTGACCCGGAGCCCATTCCCCTCACATACCCAAGTAAGTTGCGGATTTCGAGTCCTTGGATATTTCGGTTGAGACCTCTCTTGAATCTACCAATACTGACAGTCTGGTTTTCTCCCTCGAATAGTTCCTCAAGGACCCCGAGTTATTCCGCAGGGGTACGACGACGAGTAAACTTGCGAACACCGCGGGTAATGGCTGAAGATGAAGGTTGTTTGTCGGTTTAGGGTTGATATCACTATATTTGCTGTTGATTAGCTGGGAAATTTGATAATGGTTTTTTTAGAACCAACGCATACCCATCACACGCACACTCGGGCCGTTTAAAGGTGATAGTTGGGAGGTAGCTAGGATGAGTTGAAGCACAGTTGGCCGCGAGGTAGAGTTAGTCCTCTTCTTAGAACTACCGGCGAGTGCAGATACCGTGTCTAGGCCTTTTAACGACCTCTCGGCTCCCTGGCTGAGATCTACAATGTATTGTACATGGAAAAGAGCTATAGATCTGATAGGAGAATATCAGGGTTTACACTTCCTGTCCGCTCTGGAAGATCAATATCGGAAAACCGTATCTAATTCATTCTCTGGAGGGGTTGAAAACAGTGGTAACGTCCGCTATCGGCACGGCCTGATATGCTACGCTGGACAATTGACCATACAACGAAACACGACATGCATTGCCTTCATACATAATCGACGCCTTGATACCTCTAGATAACGCCACCCGTAGATGAAAAACACGAGAGATTACTTATAAGAACATCATGAGAGCTCATACATAGTTGCTAAAACCAAGACATAGTTTCGTTGCACTTATTAACACCTTTCAACGGATTTCTCAGAGAAACGCCATACTTCCGTCGTTGCCATGCTGCACGTATCCTCCGCCATCGGTCAGTAGAGGGACATTGAACATATCCAGACTTCCTCCTAGGTTGGTGCCATCATCAAACTGCGTCTGCGATTGTGTCTGTACCTGATATATGCTGTTGGTGTCGGTAATTTCAGATATCGAGGATAGAGGGCCGCCGTTGTTTAGGGACGGGGATGAGAAGCCCACTGTGTTATCCCAAATCAGATTGGGTTCTGTAGATTGTTGACTGAACGCGTTGAAAGTGAACATGTTAGGGTTATTGTTTTGCAAACCGGGATGCAGCGGGTAGTCATTGGCGAAGTTGTTATTGAAGCCTACCATGGCGCCGGCGCTTGCCCCGCCCACGTTAGGTACCGGCCCAGAAGGGAAGGTCTGGTAGGTGTTGCTATTGCTAGGAAAAAGTGCCATAGTATTCCTAAAATCTTGAATTTGTGATCCTATCTCACTTCCGAAGGTCACTTTAACCGGTGGCATTTCTTCCTCGCTAACTTTACAGCAAGTCAGGTACGGAAGCTCCCCCAGAATGGCGGAATCATATTTAGCACGATTGACAAGCAAGTCACCGACCAGGCCCTTCATGCCTTTCTTTAACTCGTTGAGATCTTTCTCCAGTTCTCTTAACCCCTTGTTGCTGCCAGCGTTGGCTCCAAAGGACGCAGAGAACTGGGAAATATCCTGGTCAAGCTTGTTCAAATAGAAATCTCCTCCTGCTGCGATTGCGCGGTAGAATGCCGCACCTCCATCTGCCGCATGGTGGTTGCGGCCCTCTGCAAAGGACTCACAAAGCCATTGCTGATAGAAAGTCAACGCCATCCACCCGAAGTAGTTGCTTGTCTCTCGGTATTGAGGGCTATCTGAGCGTGGACGAGGCAAACTGTTCACGATTCGCAGCTCGATGGTCTTCTTGACGGCATTTAGGTCATGGATCTTCTGAACACATAATGTGCGGATATTCTGAGGTAGCAATTCACGGTCACTTTTCTTGATGAGACTCCATTTGCCAATTAAATGGACCATAGACTCCTGAAAGATAGGTGCCGACTGGATACGGACCGCGAGCGTGACCCAATCAACGGGATTCTGCGCGATGAGTCGGTACAGTTGTTGGTCAAAGCCGAGGAGGGTTTTGTTGATGGCGGGACAGACAATCTCAGCGGACTGCAGGTCTTCCGCCAGCTCGGCCAGTGCCTGACAGTTTTCTAGTATTGAATTGTAGCCGTCGTTGTCTAAAATAGGAGGCAGATCGTAGAAGATTTTGAACACATTTGACCAGATATGGCGGGTCTTGTCCGGCCATACGGGGAAGGAACACATGCTTGTCTCGTCGATCGCACACTGGGGATCATAATAGCTCTGTAGAAACTCTTGATTAAGATCGATTCTTTCGCTCATCAATGTTTAGGCGCAGCTACTTGCCTGAATCTCCAGCATTCCATATTTATGAGCAGATGAACCAACCAAGTTCATGTTGACACAGTGTGAGGATGTGTTGCTTTGCCTTGGTGATGCAACAAAAGACTGGTCACTCTCAATAAGGCGCCTCAATAGCTGTGAGCGCATGCCGAGTACGGAAGACTGAAGCTGGTAGATGTCCGGCAATACAGCTATCTTGACATTACCGTCAGTGAGTTGGGGAAAGGTTCCTGGAGCCATAGTGGAGTGTTGAACATATCCCCTGGCGAGGAAGCAACTCCAAGACATGAACAGAGATAGTGCTAATGTACCTTCGAGCAGATTGAAGGAGTAACAGTAGAGACATGCAGAGAAACAAACTATATGAGTGAATAAACAGAGGAGGAACAGAAGTGCTGTGTTGAGCTCGTTAAAGCTACAGCTAATTCACCTCATGAGTGAATTACATACAAGCGGATGCCCTTAACATTAAAGGAAAATTAGCAGATTTGCTAAGGCATGAAGTTCTGGAATCATGCTGTGTTTCATCATATATTGCTACAGCTTTGATTAAGAGTTTTGAGATAAAAGACGAAGGGCTGAAAGTATGAATGAGCAGAGACTCCGAAATCGCATGGACAGCCTAAGCAGGAACTCGAGACACAAGTCTGAAGAAGCCCGTAGGCAGAATTTTTCAATCGACTGAAACACTGTTCTCAAGGTCTGACAGACAAAACGCCATATATGCTCGTATCTACATCACTTTATATCAACGCCCACACTGCCTGGGTTTATTCCAACCTCTCAGGCCAAGCACATCGTGACAACAAAACGCCCCTCGAGACAAATTAGGAGGTACTAGAAGAACCGGGCAAAGCACCGCTGGGAGTACACCATGGGGAAACCAAAACAGAGCGGAGCAAGTGCCGAGAAAACAAGATATAAAAAAACATCAGGCGGCCGTGAACATCACAATGAACTAGCCAAACAACCACCTTTCATAACATCACAAAGATTCGGTGGATCTTTTATTATGACGCCAATGTGGTCTTCCATTAAAGCGAGAAAGGAACACATCCAGCGGAACCAGCCGACGCCAACGGAGACACTCGGCAAAAACAATCACATGACGCCCACAACGTCCAGGTAAATAGAGCAAAGTCCGGTATTCTAAGGTTCGCTTCCCCAAGGCTGCAATCTGGCCCGAAACAATGATTCAAGCACACTTTTCCCGGCATGATAATTCCTGTAGGCATAAAAAAGAGATCCATAAAGGCTCCAGGGTATGAGCGACAGAGGGAAAAAATCTCATGGCGTAAAATTCATTAAGCCCGCAGCGTCTCCTGTTTAGGAAACGCAGGCATCGGTATCAGAGAGACACCTGGTGCTCGCAAGGAGCATTGGAATCATTCTTCAATTACCGCGTTCGGCGGGGAGCCTCTCTTTCTCTTGCTGGCTGCGGCCTACTGCGGTCATATGTGGACTCCGGTGTGTATCTGGGCTCCATTCCTATCCGTGGATCAGGGGCAGTAGTAGAAGGATAAGCCATTCCGGTAGTAACAGGAGAATAATCAGAATCGGCATCATATCCAGGACCAGGGTACCGAGGGGCATTGTTTCGCCCGTTCTCGAAACCGTAGCCAGAGCTGGCGTAAGTATATGAAGGGTGGACCTCAGAAGTCACGGGAGGCTGGGTTGGAGCACTGTAGGGGATATGTTGAGGGTATGGGGGCTGGCCAGTTCCAAAGCCCGAGTGGTTTGAAGGATATGACGGAGCATTTGAGTATGACGGACTTGAAGTTGTTGGATAGCCAGATTGGTGATATTGTTCAGAATACTGCTGCGGCGGAGCAGCGTAGGTTGTAGGAGGAGAAGGACCTTGACCGTGGGGCATTTCAGGGTGCATGGAACTTCCCATGGAGGTTGAGTAGGTTGGTGTGGCCCGACTAGGTTGGGAGTAGCTGTAGTCCTGGATGTAACTGCCCCGGGGATAACCTTGGTCAGCACGACTTCTCACGTCTGCTTCCCAGCGGGCGGAGTCCGCCTTGAGATCAGCAATCATTTCCTGATGACAAAGACGTTAATTTCCCTTCCCAATACATTGAGTTCGGAAAGGAGCTTACTGATGTGAGGTTTCGATAAGCGCGAATGAAGAATCCCGCGCGACCCTATTCGCATGTCAGTAACGAGACCTCGCTTGTTTAATTCATCGAGGCCAATCTCTTTGGCACCTGTACGCGGTCGCAGTCAAAAGGATCAGGGAGACGGACATTGTGGTTTCCAGGTCTTACTAAAGCATCATTTCCAAGGTAACGGCAGATGTCGGCCTGAATTACTTCTCGGCTAATACCATCTCCGGGGATGAAGTATTCATTCTGACGGCTAGTCATCTTGTCCAGGGAAGAGTATCCGGTATTTAACTAAACAAGCTGGAGAATCCAAACGGCCCAAGGAAGTCCAGGAACACGGAAGCCGGAAAGTCCAGGAAAATGTGGTGACGAGCGATATCAATTTCCGACTGTTCTTCAAGAACAAGGTAAGCAATTATGAGGCTGAAGCTCCAAGACTGATAGATATATCAAATCTGACTCTTGATTTGATAAGTTCCCAAGTGGATAGAGACGCGAGCTGGTGAATCCAGGAAGGGTTTATGGCTTTCCAGGCGATAACGAAAAGAAAGAAATCCCGGTGTATAAATTCTTGTCCACGGTTGTCTGGCAGGCAGATATGTGATGATCCTTGGGGAGTATCCAGCGGGAAGACGGCCGGGAGACTGATGTAGAGAGTCGCGGTGACAACGAAGAGGCCACGAAACAGGATAACGAGGTGAGAGGGAGATGACTAGAATGAGGGGTTTAAGGGATTCCAGGTTTCAAGGCCCTTTGTCGTTTCCAGTGATGTTTTGTACAGCTTATGCAAGCTGGGAGCTGGTGATAGCAACCAGAACAAGGATATGAGTGAGTGGTAGGAAGAGAGGAGGGAGGAAAGGAGATGAGAAGGTTGGAAGGAAGAGACGAGCAGCAGCGAGATAAGAAGGGAGCGCTGAAGAGCGAGGCTGCGAGGGGGGCGAACAGAAAAAGGTGGGAGACTCATTCGTGTGTGGGTTTACGCCTGTGCTCCGGCAACTGCAGGGATTGATTGGGCTGTTGGGCCGGCTTTGGGCTGCTGGCCTGTCTGGTGCCACGACTACGGAGGAGATGACTCCACATCACACCGCAACGGCAGCAAAGGCACCAGAAAACAACGCCAGATTCTGCATGCATGGCCAAACGAATAAGGCTTAGGCGCTTGGCCATCGAAGGCCGTCGACGTCGGTGGTCCACAACTTGCTCCAGCGCTTGTGTCGCGATGCTGTCTCTTCCCGTTTGCTGGTCCTTATTATTGGATAGGAGCCAGCCTTGAAGATCAGCAGAATAGCATCTAAGTTACGGAGTATCTCTCCGGAATGATCGTACTATAATCACTAATTATCCAAAGGACGATAGACTGGGTCTGGAACCGATTCTGTGAGATAGATGGGGGAAAGTGAAATATCTGGGTGCGGACAGAGAAGATAGCTTCCTTTTCCGTATTCGAGGTCAACAACATGACAGACAATGATCATATTCGGCTAACAGCAGATAGTCCGGCTCGCCTATTCGATGACTATCTTTGCCTCACTTGGTACCACAGACAAGGCTCATAGCTTATTTGCTTGATTCACCAAGCGGTCGCTGCCCAGCCTTCGATTAAGGCGGAGATTTTGTGCTGGGGGTGCGTTGTCGATTGTTCAGGAGCAAACCGTATACGAGAGCTCGTCTTTGCTTCTTTTCCGCCTTGATGGAATCACAATGAATGCATTAGGAGACAAGTTGCGTCTAGCATCACTAGGTGTCTGAGGTACTCTGTGTGTACTTCGCTAAACTGCAGATTACGTGATAGGGAAGGTGTCACCTGTGCCTTGATGCTGAAAGAAGAATTCAAGGCTTCTCTAAGCGTATGAAGCCATAGTCTATACTACAATTTAGAAGCTTTCTCGTCTTTCACTGGATAAAGATTGTCGCTTTTTTGATGTTGGGTGGCAGCAATTTTTTCTGCAACCAGTGACGCACTGGGACGAGATCTTGGGCGTTGGGCAGTCATGCGTGTGGCGGCTTGGGCACTCATCAGACGTCAGTTGGAAACTTTCTTCCATTTGCTAATCTTCTGCTTCAATGCAGAAGCTGCCCTACTCTACTACCAGGTTCCAACAAATTCCACCGTCCAATAATCAACCCGCTAGTTTTTATAGATGTCGAAATGGTCGCGAACCAGGGCTTCAGTCCGCCTGGGCCGCCCATATCCTTGGGTTCCAGCCTCAGTCCTGCACTATCATTGGGACATGGTTCGAACGATTTCCCACAAGGGTATTCTTTTGAAGTGGATGCGAAATGTTTAAAAACCTAGCCACTGGTTATGCGTCGGAACTAACCGCAGCTTATGGTTTCTTCAATAACGGTAAACCACCGTTGCCGCACAGTACCAAGGTTGAACTATGAAGTACTCCACGAAGACCAAGACAGTTCAAAGGAGCTTGATTAGGCGCACGGGTTCAGTGGAAATACCTGAATTTGACGAGCCTGAAATTTTCCGGCGTTCGAGCGAGATCGCAAATGACCTCGACCTTGCATCCTTTCTGCTGGTTTCCGCGATTTCAGTATTCCCATATCAGGTCAGCTGGTCAAGTTTGGTCATTATCACCAGCGCCATCCATTTACTCACCACGGAGATCTCCACGCACCGCTCTCGCAAATACTCTATACACGCACATGGCACATTTTGACAAAGCCGTTGTTGGCCTGTTAATATAGAGCCAGGTGGCTGCTGTGCGCATGTCCACTAGCCAATTGCCAATTCTTTCTTGACTGTTTGAGGCCGAAGCGTGATGCTAGGTGTTGGATAACACCACATATGAGGTCTTTTTCCACGTTTCAAGACACAATGTTGTCTGACGTTTTCATCCACTCAACAGTCGCAGCGAAAGATAGTAGACGTGCTTCGTGCGCTTCGCTGTTTCGAATGGATGGTGTTCACCGTCATCAAGCCGGACTACGGCATATGATTTCTCTCAGCGTCCTCGAGCTCTGATACGACTGCCTGCAGCCTAGAGCGCAGCCATGCTGACTGGACCGCGACAGATTGAGAAAACATCCCGCGGCGTATATTTCGAGGCAACACTTGATACGGACAATGGGCTACGACTGGAGATCGTCGAGAGACTATGCACTACCATAGGACGTGGCATATCTTACGTCGGACCCAAATATCGCTGATTGCGCAAAAGGATCGCAGCCCGTGCTCCGCATAGACATCATCAGCTGCTTTTCAGGTTGCTCGCCTTCCCTCTGGCACTCGCTACTTCGCGACGCGTAGTCGCGCAGCTTCCGCGATACAGTGAAGCTACCATGTCAAGCTCCGCTGTCTCTAGATTCCAAACAAGCTTGGGTGCGCAGCAGACTTGAGCAAACATGATTAGCCAGAGAAGTTGGTGGCCATCTTTGCGCCCAAACGATGAATTGATGAAATGCAGAGTAGTAGATATATAACGGCAGTAGTAGTTTTGAGTGCGGTGGCGATCTAATGGATCTGCTTATCGCAATCTTTATGACACCTGTAGTACAATTCATCTGGGTATTTAGGAAGGCGCATTGTGATTATATACGGACGAAGGAACGGCTCTGGCCCTGTATTCCACCGCGACCTGCCTCCCCTAAAACACTCTTTCGGTCGTTCTTGCCTTTTTGGAGTGTACTTGCTATACAGTAGGCTTGCCATGGACTGGAGCTCTAGGTAGAAAGGGCCATTCAGCTGTCCATTTTTTTTCGTGTTGAGCGTGAATATAACTGTTGGCTCGTGGGCAAGGTGCTAAGGATATATACTGTCGTACATAGCAAGCGAGAATATATATACATGTGTGTATTGGTCTTAGCTGGACTTCCACGATTCTGTGCGTTGTCTACCTCGAATCATTCATGCACAGAACGATACTCAAGGCAATAATATTTACTGATCAAAGCTTTAGGTATTACTCTGTAACCAGCGTGGCCCCCAGGCCCATGCCAGGCCGGGGTACCAGCACTAGCCCGATTAGGTGATCCGAATTTCTGGCTGGGCCCCCGGAGAACCCGCAACGGCAGGCGATCCGCAGAATTTAGTAGCCATAAATTTCAATTCGATTGTAAAGACTATCTGCAACTATGAGATCTAACATCTCGTACGTGCTCAAGATGTGTCACTCATCAGCATAGGTGTCTCCGCTATGGGTACTTCGTTGCCACTATCGAAATGCTGCTCTCCCCAGAACCACCGGGCTCGCCCCCGAACTCATCCAACGAGTCCTTAAAACGTCATTCCCGCTACACCTACCGTCACCTCCAGCTCCTCCGGCAAGCGTCCACTGCCTCGCCGCTCCGTGTAATAGCACACATCGACCTCGATGCCTTCTACGCACAATGCGAAATGGTCCGGCTAGGGACACCGCGCGAGAGGCCGCTTGCCGTGCAGCAGTGGGACTCGCTCATCGCGATCAATTATCCGGCGCGCGAGTTCGGCATTACGCGCATGATCAGCGCGAAGGAAGCGAAAGCCAAGTGTGCGGATATTGTCCTTCAGCATGTTGCTACATTTCGGGAGGGCGAGGGCGGCAAATGGGCGTATAGAGAGGATGCGTGGAAGAATATCGGGACGGACAAGGTCTGTCTTGATCCGTACCGGGCGGAGTCGCGGAAGATCTTGGGGACGATCAAGCGAGAATTGTCGAGGTGTTATTCCGAGCTCAATGGTGATTTGTCGGGATTGGGATTGAGCAGTCAAATCAAGTTGCAGGAAGCGCTTGTTGAGAAAGCGAGTGTTGACGAGGTCTTTATTGACCTTTCCCCACTGGTTTTTGGGGTCCTACTCCAGCGGTATCCCGAGCTGCGCGAGAAGCCGCATGGAGATGACCGGGTTGCGCCGCTGCCTTGTCCGCCAACAACTGCGCTGGAATGGGATACAGAGGATTGCTTAGTTGACCTTGACGAGAACGAGACGGAGGTCGATGACCCGGACTGGGACGATGTTGCCATGCTTATCGGCGCTCAGATCGTCCAATCCGTCCGAACGGCCGTTTGGAACACACTTTGCTATACCTGCTCCGCAGGCATCGCGAAAAACAAGATGATGGCGAAGCTGGGCAGTGCAACTAATAAACCCAACAAACAAACTGTCGTGCGCAATCGCGCGATCCAGAACTTCCTCAGCGGCTTCAAGTTCACCAAGATCCGGATGCTCGGCGGCAAACTAGGGGACCAGGTCACTGCAATGTTTGGAACAGAACAGATCAGCGACCTCCTTAAAGTATCTCTTGAGCAATTCCGCGCTAAATTGAACGACGACACGGCAGTTTGGCTGTACGGTATTATTCGCGGTGAAGATAGAAGCGAAGTCAACCCCAGGACGCAAATAAAGTCCATGCTTTCAGCAAAATCCTTTCGACCGAGTATAAACACCCTCGATCAGGCGGATAAATGGCTCCGTATTTTTGCGGCCGATATATATGGCCGCCTCGTGGAAGAAGGCGTCCTTGAGCACAAGCGGCGGCCGAAAACCGTTGCCCTGCACCACCGGCAAGGTGCGCAGGTTAAATCCCGGCAACTGCCAATCCCGGCGTCAGCTACTATCGATGAAGATTTACTTTTTGAGCTTGGGAAGACACTGCTCAGACAGATTGCTGCTGATGGGGCCGCTTGGCCGTGTGCAAATATCTCATTAAGCGTTGGCGGATTTGAAGATGGGACGTCTAAGAATCAGGCAATCGATGGCTTTTTGCTACGTGGTGACCGGGCGAGGAACATGGCGTCTTCGTCTTCGAGTCAGACTCATGCGGCGGATGAGGTGACCGCAGAACACCAACCGATTGAGAAGCGAAGGAAAATCGAAGACACCGGGTTAAGACGTTTTTTCAAACAGCCATCAGAAACGGACGGGCCAGGCCACCCCTTTGAGAAGAGTCATACGGCAGACACACCCGACGTCAATGTTGACAATGCACAACTAAATGATCATGCTGCGTCTGATGGTGAGATAGAGCAGGTGCATTCAAATTTCTTTAAATGCCCTCGTTGCGGTAGGGACATACATCCTGGTGAGGAAGACGAGCACAATGATTGGCATTTTGCAAAGGATCTTGAAACTCAGGAAAGACAAGCAGCCAGAAGTTCTCAGGCAGCTCAGCTACCGAACAGAGCGGCTTCAGGTTCCCGGTCGAGGTCTGCTCGCGGCGGGCGGGGAGGTAAATCAGAAAAGGGTCAAACACGACTCACGTTTGGATGATTTGAACGTCCTAAGGTCTACTCGAATAAGGTACAGACGGCATCCTCAAGCGGCCTCTATGGCTGTACATTTCTTCGTGGACTCATTTTCGCTCTATTACAGCTTGTCTGTTACGGTTCAAGCCATCCTTGAAACAATGAAAGCAGTGCGGGTCTTCTCTAAGTTGCTGAGATATTTCCACTACGGATCCGCACTTGCCTTCTGCAGTTGCCGACCCCATTCACAGAGATGATAGCCGCAGCTCACAGCGAAACTTATCGATTAGGATATCAATGACGATCGTGTCCGGCGCCGAGGTCCTCATAGTAATCGATGCAGTAGCTGATCAGCAATCCGCATCCTATGGCCGATGATGCAGTCAAAGAACCCATCGATAAGACCAGGCCGAACTCGTGGACCTCGTGTACAGGCCCACGCCCCAGAAGGGCAGCGACCCTGGCAGAAGGAGGAGCGCTGTGTAGAGCTAGAGACATTATTTTGATACTATGATTTCGTTGTTTTGGAGATGGTTTGCCAGAGGCTGAACTTGCGTTTAGTGGTCTGCGTGAATGAATATATAGAGTCGGTTAGCATCTTTATTGAGATTTTGGATTCGGGCAATGTGCATATCCGATAACCACTCCAATCAGACACGAGACATGAAAGACCGCCAATACTAGCAGAGAAGTTATATGGGCGATTTTGACAAGATCAGCGATGCGGCTATGTGATACCATTCAGCACAGTAAATAAACACAACATAGACCTGTCCCATGAGCCCCAAGAACAACGATAGGAAGATAAAAATATAGAAGGTCAGGGGCCGAAGCACAATCCGTGTCTTCCGCCGATGAATCAACTCAAGGTCTCTGCTTTATATACCGAGACATATGGTCTCCTGACGACTCCCACGGAAGTTGCGTTTCTTCACCTCTCGCGAACACTATGAAGGATATCGAACTTTTCGAGAGGACATTGCTCAATCTGGAACTCTGGGAGAAGAAACCTCACCGCCTCTGCCGGTCTAATGTAGCCAGAGCAACTTACCATAGGTATCATGTGGAATGACTGGTTAGTATGCTTTCGGTCAAGGACTGGTTTCAATTACTGACTCTAGTCTTACCAAATTATCCATCCTCACCCGCCAGTCACCCACGCATTGAGAGAGGCCAGAACAAAGCTGGCGCAAGCTGGTGTTAAAGTGACTAACTTCGTACCGTACAAGCACCAGGAAGGGATTGACATTGTTTCAGCCCTATACTTGCCGAGTGCCGCCCAAACTCAGAAACAAATGCTCGCCCAGGCAGGCGAGCCGTTGGCGTACTTGACTGAATATTTTCAATAGAGCGCAGCCAGAGCCACATTCAGTCTCAGAAAATTAGGAATAATGGTGCGCAGAGATGTTATCGCGATGCGTAAGTTTGTTCTTCCAGATGGTCCGTATATGCTAACCAGTACCAGCTATCACGAAGCCATGCAGGTGCTAAGTGTCGATTCGATCATCTGTCCGGTGACCATCAAGATTGCAGCAGAATTGGGCGGTGGACAATTCCACTACGTTCTGATTTGAAACAGTATCGACCAATCTGCTCTCACTTTCTTAACAGGCCTTAGGTTGATCCGACGGTAGAAGTCATCGGAGAGGATTATAAGTCTCGATCTGCGGATGACGAGCGGGAGTACAGGAACTGTGAGTTTGATGTCTCGACCCGTGACGGAATTTGGACTGGAGAATACGCAGATAACCTCGAGACGGTTGCAAAGACCGGATAGTGCTACTGTACCGAGCATACACTTTCGGGATGAAGTAACCGTAGCTGCTGCTGAGACGGTTGTCAAGGATTGTGCAAGGCTGAAGATGACGGGGAGGACTAGTTGTAAGTAGAATGAAGCACTGGAGGTGAAGTGAGGGGATTCAGAGAGAGTTTCAATGTTCCAATCTGGTGGTTTGCTGCTGCTTTGAATAGTAACACCCCGTGACCCTAATCCATTCTCTCCCAGTACCTAGAATGAGCAGAATGAGCAAGCATTTAACCCTGCACTACATGATATCAAAGATAACAATGCGTCTTCCCAATTCCTGACTCTGTTCTTATGTGCATGAATTGATCTCCTCCAGAGCACTAACACGATTCATTCCGACGAACTCATCATGGCCCACAAAATGGAATGCCTCACATGTAAGTGTAGTCAGTCATTCCCTGAGTGTCCGCTAACCATCCAACATTGTAAGCAGAAGTCGTCGAGTGAAATGCCATTACTACTCGGTGCGTGGCGATCACTGTCTTTGGTCAACTGCAAGTGAGCTCTATGACTGGCGATATCCTCATGCAAGCTAGCCTCAGCCGTCGTCTATTCCATCTGCCTCGAGAAGCAAGCCCTTGACGCGCGAGAAATATAACTAGCCTAACCTCGAGCCATCCGTCTCTTAGTCCAAGCTGAACTGGAGCTGGTTGACCACATGCTGAATGTATTCCACCTAGTGCTCGTGCTTCCAACTCGGGACAAGTCCTACATCATGGAGTACTACTCTCAGCTCGTCGATATGATGCTCCGGCCGAAGCGTCAAGTGGGCTGTCATGGCTAGTGAAGCAACAAGTTCCACCACGATTTACACCTCGTCCGAAGCGAAACCATCCTGGCTGTCACTACCGTCTTATCCTAGATACCGTTGGTCTTCAATTCTGCCTGCACAACAGACCACCTCAAATGGTATCGGCCAACTGAGGACAAAGATGAAGCGAGGGAAGCTCTTGCACTAGATCGAGGGATATCGTTCTCAGACGTACAAGTGCAAGTACCGCTTACAGGACCAAATGCCTCAGCGAGTATCATGGTCCTATATATCCTTGCAGTGCCATTGCTCCTTGACTGACCACCGAACTACTTTCAGGCATGCACATCTCTGTTATTGTATTAATGCTGGACGCCCTTCAGACGAGTGGCTGAACTAGCTGGCAAATTGGAAGGCGCCTGTCTATTTTTTTCGGCGGCCGGATTCTTTCGAAACTTGGATCGGAGTATGGCCCTTCGATCTTCAGCTGCACTGTAGAAAAGGGCGAGGACATCTCCGTGCTGCGACATGTACCGCGGCAGGTTCACCAGGCCAACTAGGCTTGCCAGGTTACCAGCGTACTGGATATGGAGAGATTGAACAAGTGTTAGATGAACTGGAGAATCGGGTGAAAAACATCGTGGTGGGTGAAGAAATATGTTTGTTGTCAGTAATTGGTGGGTGATCCTGGGCGAATCCGGGCAAAGCGAACGCTGGAAATCTGGTTCGCAGCGCAATTCTGCAACCACAATTTCCCCCCTACGAATTTTACTATACTATGGAGCATGATTGGCCCACAAACGTGCATGAATGCGCGTATTCAGACTCTGCGTATTGAGTTTGTACCCTGTAGGTACGAATGGAAACTCAGCAGACAGTCCACCGCGGTGTGACATCAGCTGGCACAGCCGCGGGGTCGGTTCAGCAGAACAGCTCACCAGCGCACCAGTTTATCCACCCGCTTAGTTGTCACGATACCTTCTCTCCACTGCAGTACATTGACCACGGCCTCCTGCTCTTCTGCCTACCAAGACACTTTTTTGACACAGTGACCACAATCCTTCCGCCAATTGTTGCTTTCTTACCGTGGGGGATCATCACCCGGGATCGTGACAAGCCATCAAGAGAGCCGCCCCACAGCCTCAGAACCGTGCGTCTTGAGGCGGCGACGAAGCACTCCCCGCATGTTAGATACAATTCGCTCTTGACACATTACCTCGACATTCTCCCAACTCCGATATGCCCCGTCGAACCCGTCCAGTTGAATACGACGATGTCATCGACGACATGGAGGAAGTGTATCCCAGTCGAATGAAGGGTGAAGTACTGATCGACCGGGATGTACGCTACGGCCATGGCCATGGTCATCGAATGCCCCGTGCGCCAGGACCACCTCCAGCACCAGTCGCTGAGGTACTCCCAGACCGTCGCCACCGCAGAGGTCGCTCAAAGTCAGAGTACCCGCACGAAGACTTGGAGTACCTTCGAGACGACGTATTGGCAGCCGAACGACGTGCGCGGTTGGACCTGGATGCATATCGTGCTGAAGAAGCCAGAAAGTATCGAGAGGAGAGACATATCCTTCACAGCTCTCGGCCTCAGCTTCAACCTGGAACCCGCGGCAGGCGGCGCTCAAAGATCTCGGGTGTTGAGGAAGCGTACTTTTCTCATGATGATTCATACCATGGAACTACGGAAAGCGAATCAGATGAATTGGATGAGTATATCGAAACAAAACGGTCAATATCTCGTCATGAGCTAGATGCACGCAACGAGGCTCTACAGCGTAGTAAAAGCCTGAAAGAGGAAATGCGAACGCAGCAATCGAGTTACGATGAGGACGTGTACCCTAAGGGCCGTTCGCCTGAGAAGTATGCGAGAGATAGAAAGAATCCACCCCATGATAGTGGTCTGCGCCCACGCCACCGATCACATTATCACATCGACCTCGTAGAGGATGAGACCACTGAAAGCGACGCGAGTGTGGATATTGTTCCTACACGCGGCCGACAGGGAGTAGTACGGAAAAATCATCTTGAGCAGAAGTATTCTGCGCGCCGGCGAGCGTCCTCCTCGTCTTTGTCGTCTCCCGAATCTGCTGGATCGTCTGAAGAACTTCCGAGAGTACCCTTGCCAGTTCCAGTTCCGCCAGTCTACAAAGAATCACCCAGGAGGAATAAACCTCTCGGTCATGGTAAGATTCCCACGAGGGCCTCACTGCAGCAGCTTATTCTTCGGCAGCACCAGTGCATCAGATACCTCGTCCTCCTAGCCCGCCTAGCCCTCCCAGTCCGCCTAGTCCACCCCGAGTGCCGAGTCTAGAAACTGTTCTCAACGAGCGTGAGGTTCGTCAACGGTATGTAACGTACCATTCGTTTTCTTCTCTTGCAAAACTAACTATAATAGGAGAAAGCAAGAGAAAGCAGCTGAAGAGATCGAGGTTGCAAGACGGAGTAGAGAATCACTTCAATTATCGTCTGAGCCTCACGCTCGAAGGAAGAAAGGAAAACAGAGAGCCATAGTTGAGGAGCCAGAAGCTGCAGGACACAGGGAAATCCTCATAGAAGACGAGCGAGTTACCCCAAGGGTTTCATACAAGGAGCGCGAGTTCATCGGAGAGGAGTACCGGCAAGCACCACCGCCTATGCGCAGCTCACCCCAGAGTGACAGCATGGAAGATTGGGCCATCATCCGAACACCATCTTCCAAATCGAGATTCAGCCCTGAAAGAGAACCACCAGTCGTGGATGTCCGCGAGGAACCAAGATATCCCCGACACAGAGACCGTCCCGCCAAAGTACCCGTGGACGAAATCAGAGAGCCCAGACACAAAGGTGATATCCCAAGAGGCAAAGTAGGTCCGCGATACATTGGCATCAAAGACCGCCGCGATCGCCTCTGGACCGAGATCACCAAGGACCTAGTTGTACGTGAAGCGATAGAACGCGCCGGGTACGAGTACGAGGAGTATGATTCATTCTACTACATCTTCTCTTACCTCCATCCAGTGAGTCCATCTGAATCCAGCCTCCGCCCTCTGTGGTTCAGCTCTGGTTAACAAGTCTTACCTACATATAGGACGACGTATCCGCTCTAGTTGAGGACTCTGATAACATCCGACGCGCTCGCCGGCGTCGCATCAAGGAGATCCAACGTGAGCGCGCGTCCTTGCCTCCTTCACGGCGGTCACCGAATAAATCCACCCCTTTAGTCGCTGAGAGGCCCCCGTCACCTCCGGTCCCGCCGTCACCTCCGCGTCAGCACCGTGAGGACAGGAGAGAGGAGCGAAAAAGGAGAGAGCGTGAGCGAGAGCGAGACAGGGTGCCGGTGCGAGAGGAGGACATTGCAATTGAAGGGAGCGGTCGCTGGGCTCGGCCTGGGCGGTGGTGAATAGGTGTCACTCGCCACTGCAGAGGATCTAGACCTGTGCGGAGTACGATCAGCCCCGAAGCCGAGGTTGCATGCTTGAGCAATGGAAATCGCTCACTATATTCTCGACATATAACCCACTCTTATCCTCCTTTGCGGAGTGGTAATACAACCACGACCATCTGACATGCTATTAGTATGTACGGAGAAGTGGAACACGAATCGAGTTAAATGCCTCTATACAATACTCCAATGGGCTCATGATGTCTAGAATTAGGCGAGTATAGATAGAAGTAGCGAATCCTTAATGTAGGGTATGTTGTCTCACCATAACATACGCTTATATGAGACTAGGCGAATAGTACAGCTTTATATCTTCCAAAATAAGAAGCCCGTAAAATTTACGCACGTTACGGAGTAGATATACGGAGCAGTCCATCCACTCGTGCTGAAGTTTTCTAAGGACAGTTTGCAAAATGCCGGACATTCCTCATCAGTCCTCCAGGCTCAGCTGAGCCACTACGATGTATTGGAGGGTCCGCACGCTGCTCCTATACCAACATATGCTAAGTATACACTGCTAAGCACTGAAGACTCAACAATAACATAGATCTCACCCTCTGGTCCAGACCAAGCTCCTACGTCCCCGTACCATGGTTCATACGGAGCCTAGGCTACAGTGCACGTCCAGATACTCTAGGTAGATCCAGATACAGACTGAACTGGCCACAAAATACAGGGCCCAAAAAGAGAGTGAACATGGAATATTCGAGATTTGAGACCGTTGGTATTATATTTGTAGCGGTATCCGAGGCGGCTGGGATTGAGTGGGACTCACATACTAGTCGCGGATCCTGGCGGCCGAGTAAATCCCGTCTATTTGGAGACAGGTGTCACTGTCACTAATAGTATGCACGAGTCAATGACAGTCAGCTGGAATCTGATCTGGTAGATGGAGTCTGGGATTTTGTAGTACTAGGGGGTTGAAGGCGCTGGTAGTCCTGTTAACCTTTCCGGTACCATTCCTAGAGTATTTTAAGCGTAATAAGACTCCCTGCTTTTGTACCTAGGTATGTAGAGACTGGACCGAGCACGTTTAATAGGAACAGGACCAAGTTTGATGAGGTCTAGGCGGCCGCGATAATCGCCACCGCGGTGCTCAAGGCTCGCCCCGACTCCTACATGGAATCATTCTTGGTGGTGGATCCAGCTGGATTCGTCATCCGCGTGTGTGGGCCATGGAGGCGGGCTGGACTTCGGCACTTTGACAGGTCAACAGTCTGGAACACGCAGCTTCATTGTTCGTACGGTATTCCGTATATTTGGTTATATTTTAATATAGCTTTAAGCTGATGGGGTTTATTCAAGGCAATCCGGTCACTTGGGCCTAATCATATATTGTAGAGTGTATTGCAAAATGGGTCAAGCACTCTAGAGTAATTTTAAGGTAGTAAGTCTCCTCGAGACTGCCGGATTTACCCAGAGTTCGACTGGCATACCACCAGACTTGGGGTGGAATGTGAGAGGATTGACCTCGCGACGGTATACCTCCGTATGTACTATCTGTAAAAAAAATGACTTAGAAGTCGGCAAAAGGCGTGCATTCAGTAATGCAGGTACATAAACAGAGTAGAATGTACTCGGTACGTCTGAATAACTAACTGTACGGAGTATCGAATACAGTAGGTAAGCCAAGGGTGGATCTGAGAAGAGCAGAAAGGATCGGAAGCCAGTAGATAAATACGAGCTTACTTGTGGGTTGAATGACGCTCTGAAGCTGTTCGATGATAATAAAGTTTGGTTCCAATATTACGAAGGGGGTTTTACTAGCCATATAATGCAGCTGTACGGGAGTGGCTGTCCGCTGGCTGGTCTTGTTGATTAGTATGGACTGGATGGTCGCTCTATACCGAACCTTCATGTTCAGTACGGAGCACCCACTGATTGAAATCGTCCCCTTCAAACCGTGCTGTACTCCAGCGCCCAGGAAAGCCGTGATGCCGACCGGACGGCACTTCGCAACTACAAGACCAAGACAGAAGTTCTGAACGTTGATCGATCAAGGCGGGGTTGCGGTTATCAGCGCACTAAAGACGGCTCATGGAGGGACGCGATCGGATGACTCGGCTCGATTAATTCGATTGGTTGGCTCACAGTCAAAGATATCATTCCAGGGCTGTGATAGCTTCATGCACAAGCATACTATTTGGGGCAATACCCGTGAACATGCTTCGGTTGATACGCTCCGCATCACGGCAGCGAAGCACTGGATTGAGTTATGAGAGCGGCAACTGGAACATCGCGACGAATGCAACTCGTGAATGATGAACGATGACGCCAAGCGGACACATGGGGGAAGAACCGAGAGTTCGTTGGCTGCCCCTGAATCTCGAGAATCCAGAGCTCGATGACGTTTAGAAGACAGGTTCGACCAACAATCGGGCGGGCTGCCAGGATGCTGCCCTGTCCAGGAGCGTTTGCTCTAAATTATACGAAAGAACGAACGTCAGTCAGTCTGGGGTCACAGATCCAAATCAAGGGACAAAGAGTGGTGTAGAGCCAGGTGTATTCCCCCCTGGGTTGATCGCCAACTAGGGACGACGGGATCGGCTGGATAGTATCAACGAATCCACAAAGATCTGGAGATGGTTCAAGCTGGTTGAATCGACGGGGTTGAGCAGTGAAGGTTGAACAAGGACAGATAGACAGCGCACGATGTGAATTGTTTTTTTCCCTTCTCTTTTCAGTAGTACTCAATGGATCTGAGGATTCAACGAACCACTGTCAGCCATGGAAACGTGCTGGGAGTCTGAATCCAGCGGAAGCGAGAGACTGGTCAGCCACTGAGGAACCAAAGCTTGAGAAGAGGATCGCTCATCTTCATAAGCTCGGTCATTCTGTCTTCTTGCAGGCACTACTCTGAGCACGCTCTCCACTTACCAAGAAAAAGATGGCATCTGAGGTGGCGAATCTGTTCATTAGACGACAGGTGAAATACGTGAAATACCAAGACGCTCGATAAGCCAATAATGGTTTAGCCACGATCTGCGACAGTGGTCTTATCTCAAAACATGGCTTGGCGGGATTGCGTAAGGCCTGCAGTGGCCGACCCGTTTGTGTAATCCCGGTACGGAGACCTTGATTGTTCCAAGGTTGCGTTTTTGGACTCTCGGATTGGAAAAATAGGGCTGGGAAAGACCATCAAATAATCCGGAATGAATCCGTGGTTGCGCAGATTGTTCTCTATATTGTTTTCCAACTCAAACAATAGCATGTTCTGAAGATTGGTGCAATGGCTGTGGTCATGACGCAGTTGTGAGCCTGTGCCTGGATGTTATATTTAGAGATCGGGTCCTCCCTGTTCCGGCCCCTTCCAACTCCCCTGAGCTGCGAGCGCGGATTTAGAATAATGCAATATACATTTCCTGGCGTGAGATGGAAGTGTAAACAATAAAGTGCGTACGTCCTTTTGTACTCATGCCCCTTTAGGGTTCGTTACGGCCAGTATTCTGACCGCGACCGGAGGGCCGGTATTTGCAAATGGTGTGGCTGATACTTACGGGATCGTTACCGTCAACTGGATGTAGATCCCTCATCCAGGACCCCAGTTGGCAGGAAGAGCAGCGACTAACAGAGAGAGACTAAGTAAAGCAGAGAGGATTCTCAGCCAAGGTGGCTTAAGGCTATAGCTATACAGTGTTAGATGTGAGCTATACGAAAATTTCCCACACTGTTTGTTTACCAGAATTGATTGCATTGTATCATATACATACAGAGGAGTATAGCAAATACAGTGGGACAACAGACCCGCTCCTGTGTACGGCTAGTACGGGCTTGGTATGCAGAGACGACTTCAAGGTTCTTCTTCCTGCCTCTTCCATGCTCCTGCTCTTCCAAGTCCTGTCTCACTATCCTCTTCTCTGATTTTCCCTTCACCAAGTGCTCCCCCGCTCGGCTCCCATACCCTATCCCATCGTTTCCATCGCTCGTTTATTGGGACCGGCACTGCCTGGCGCTCCTGCTGTTCTCTCGCTTCTTCTGACTGGGAGGATCATGTTGGAGATAATCTCCTGATCCTAGTCCTGGACTTTCGTTTTGCCCATGTCAAAATACGCCCGTTTTAGAGTCGGAAGCCTTTGAAAACTGCACACTTTCCAGATCTGTTTGATGCACTGGTGAGTCCAATGACTTCTTGGAACACAAGGCTTGACGTGAACTGACCAAAAGCGGAGGTCGTTCAGTGCCGGACACTACATACTCAGGTCGGCCATAATACTATAGCCTGACGAATCATCCGTCTCGCAGCCCTCTTGTAAACGAATTTCCTTATATTTCCTTGTCTCTGACAGAATTCGGCGTTTCTGTTCGATATCTTGTCGATCGATTGTTTCAATACCGGTGCTGGGAGGGAGAAGTGAGAAATCGGACCATATCTGAAGGAAGAAACATACATTACGCCTGCGATTCGAGCAGCTCCGAGGCATATCAACGCCTACGACGGCCTGAGCCATGAACAACTACTTCGTGCCCTTGCTCGCTCTGCTAGCATGGACGAGACTATGGATCTCCGTGGACAGTTCCAGTTCCCTCACATATTGCTCTAGTGTCAATACCGGGACGGGCTCCGCAAGTGAGTTGTCATAATTTGCGACAGGTTTCTCGCGTGTCTAACACTCACAGACTTTTCTATTTACCAGTCAAACGGTAACTGCGAGGATCATTGCAGCGACAGCGCTTTCGCGATTCTGTTAGATAAGAACTGCTGGTGCTCTGATGTTGCCCCCAACGAGGACGACACCGTTGACACTTCAAAATGTGACGATGACTGCCCTGGGTATCCGGACGATTCATGCGGAAACGCGGACGACAGTTTGTACGCCTACATCCAGCTCGGGAGTCCGTCATCAACAGCGAGCGCATCATCGACAAAGTCAATATCCACGTCAACATCAACCACAAGCTCGAAGGTTAGTATATGGCATCTATATTGTGGTTTGATTTCGTACTGATTAGGTGAAAGACTTCTACAACGTCCGACACCACGACTACTACTACTACTTCACATTCAAGTGTCACTGAGACCCAAACTCACGATGGCGTGGTGACTACTATAACGGTAGACAGTTCTAGTGCAACATCTGCAGCGGATTCGAACACAAGTACACAGAACAGTGACAGCGACTCCGGCCTCAGCGGCGGGTCTATCGCAGGGATCGTCATTGGAGTTCTGGGTGGTATTGCACTAATAGCGGCCGCCGTCATCTTCTTCCTCGCAAAGCGTCGCCAGAACAACGCGAGCAATTACACAGCTGCCGGCTTAGATGGCAGGCAAAGCAAAGGATCCCAGATGAGCTACGCCAACCTTGGAGACAATCACAGCCACACCTTGTCCAACGGATCTTCCATACCGGCGCGCCTTCCCACTTTTACAGATAACCGCCTGAACACGGGCGCAATGTTGCGTCGGGATAGCGACATATCCCTTCAAGATAACGAAGATTATTCACGGCCAGTTCTTCGAGTGAGTTTTCTCCTACATTTTCAGGATTTGTCCATACTGACCCTGGCTTAGCTCACCAACCCCGACTAGTCGCCCAGCACTCCCACGATTTTCCTTGAATCATGCATCGACTTTCCCTATCTTTATTCGATTTTTTGCACGGCGAAACAGCGGTGTTATGATACCCATTTGACCATCAACTGTTATTGATCTAGGAGAGGGCAGCTCTTAGCATCTCCTCGGCGTGTCTCAATATTGGAGTAGTGTATTATCAGCATTATGGAAGCATTTGATATATTGGTTATTTGAAGCGAGCCGGTCCCATCTGGAGTTAGAAAACTGCACATGGCCAGTCACGCCCGCAACGGCCCCATCATACTCCGATGCCACGGCAACCTGTCGTCGCAGTTCCCGTTGTATGTCATCATAAACATAGCCATATTTGGCGTGCTCATTGTGCAGCTGCATCCTCTGCCACGCCGCTCGGAATATATAGTAATCCATCGAGCTAGTTGTACTTGGATGATTTAGTAGATCATGGGTACTAGTGCCAATGCTCGCTGCAGCGCCAGCCCTAATCGGCCGACAAACTCATCAGCTTCTTGGTCCGATCCTTCACCGAAGATCTTTCATGCCACTTCAAGTCTGAACCGTCTTCATTGTAGAAAGATAAGATAGACAATGCACGGCGTTTATCACAACCCGACCGATAAGCATCCCCGTACCCCCAGGAACCCTTACCCGGCAGTTAGTCTCTGGGCCGGGACATTTTTACCCTTCTGGGAAATGTACATCCAGTCGAGCACGAGTGAGGCTTCCCTCTCTTCCTACGTACTCCCTCGTAGTCACGGCCATCGTCATACGCCCCTCTTCTCTTTTCCGGTTTCGTCGAGGTGATCCGGGGAAAATACAAAGACGCGCATAGAGGCAGGGATGTACCTGATCTGCCGAATTGAGATAATCACTGGAGAACCGGGGTTTGACGATTAACTGGATGAATAAGATAGAGTGAACTATGAGCTGATAAGATATGTATGATAATCTGGTTGGGAAAGGAAAAGCGAAAGCGAAAGCCTTTTGGTTTAAGTCTTAAGAAGGATCTGTCTTCCTGATCTATTTTGGTGGCTCTGTTTATCACCTCACTTCGTCCTCGACTTCGTTCTCGCAGGTTATGTCCGACTTCCTAGTTCAATATGGATATCCATACGGGCTTTATATTCCTCGCTCTCGTGGGCTTCTGCTTCCTCATATCCCACTCTACGCCCCAGCTTCTTGCCCGCCTGCGCGGCCGCAAAACAGCAGCTCGCACGAGCCAAACACCCCCGCGCTCTCTATCACCCAGCTCTAGCGCCGATGATAAATCAAAACCAGCAACACAGTCAACAAATCCCGCGACTATTCTTCCACCGCAGCTCCGCCATGCCCTGTCAGCCCTCAGTCTTCCCAGCAACAGCGAATACAGATACAAGGAAATCCCTGAGAAAGAGGTCCTGTGGCACCCCTTGCCCATGACGCAGGATTATCGCAAATGCCAAGAGGAACGGTACACGCCGACTGGGTTTTCGGTTGCCGAAGTCAAGGCGCTGGGCGACTTCCCCGATTATGCGGCGCTGAGTGGGGTGCCGCTGCCGAGGGCTTACGGGGAACAGTTTGACATTGACAAGGCGCTGGCGAGACCGTACCGGCCGTTCCGGTGGGCGTATCATCAGACGATGTGTATGTTGGGCTTCATGTTGTGTGCTGTTTTGTTTGCGACGGCCGACGGCTGACGCTGTGTAGCACTAACGAAGATGGAGACTGATTGGTGGCTTGAGCTGGAAAACACGTACAAGGAGCGGATTGCACAGCGCAAGGCGCTGTTTGCGAAACATGGGGGTGGTGTTTTGGCTGCCTTGCCCGGCTCGGAGCTCGCCTGCAAGGAGCTTATGGAGATGGCGCTGCAGTTTTACTGCGCCCGGTATCCGCAGTATTTCTCGTTGACTGACAGGCGGATTTTCAATAACAAGATCCTCGGTACGGAGCAGGATGTTCGATCGAAGCCGCCGCTGGAAATTCTTATGGATAATGTTCCAGAGGACTTTGGGATCATGATGCGCGATGATAAAACAGGAAACTACTTCTTGCGCGCGGCTGTAATTTGTTCTTCGATGGGGTGGAATGTCGCGAGTAAGGTTGGGCTCAGGCTTGATCACATCCACGCCACAATTCCTGACTATAAAGAGAAGATGGAGTTCTCTATGAACCGGTAGGTGGATGCACAAATATCCGCGTGTAAGCCGCAGAGTCTGACAGCTTCCACGCAGATTCTTTACCAAAATGCCGGCCGATAAGCCCATACAACGAGGATCATGGGGACTAGAAGTTGGACAGCCTCTGCACATGCCACCTGGAGATCCCCATGAGAAAATTCGCGAGTCCCAGAACCCCAACTTACGTCTGGAGGATTGCTACCTCCGAACCGATTGGCAGACTCTTCGTCGCCTGCCCCTTTCCGGAGCCATCGTCTTCAACTTTAAAGCACTTTTCACACCCATAACGGAGTTCCGTGATGAGCCTTGCGTTCCGGCGCTCGTGGCAAAGATTTTGAGAGAGGGAAAGAAGAATATCATGGAGCACAAGGGTACATGGCATGTTGAGCATGTCGTGCTTCCGAATCTGGATATTTGGGCTCGAGAGCAAGAGGAGAATGGCCTTGCTCCAAAGGATTGGGAGGTGGCTACATTGGATGAGAGCCCATGGTTCAAAGGCTGGGAGGAAAAGTGGCATCGCCAGCAAGGATTTTAGCGAGGGACAAGCGTTGATATCCAGTGTCTGTACAGAGTGTTATGTAGTGCGCACGTTGGAGCCGCTTGTGCGTTAGTTCCATTCAGGTGTTGCGACTATCATCAAGTGAATATGGAAGAAACCATCTGCGAATCTCGCGAAACTCGAGGTTCTATATCCCGGTAGTGTTGTCGTCTTTCAGGCTGTCGTTACGCAAAATGGAACCTGACGCATGGATAGCTGGATTCTCGTCAGAGATTTGACTGATTCCATAGTGCTGCAGTCACGAAGAAACCTTGGACCAGCCGTTCATACTGAGCCTAGCCATGTAATGGCAACATTCCTAATTGTGATCTGCTTGCCGCAGACCGGACAGACCCGGCGAGGTCCGAGTTTATCACCACTGTTGACACCATTGCAATTGCCGGACAGAAAATGGATATCACTTGAATATTGCCAAGTGAGAACGGAGCTCTTATAGCAGACCAAGCGCGCTCAGTCGTCAGATCGGTCCTCATCGGAGTGAGCATCACTCGCGTGCCCATTCTCATCATCGCTTCTGTCCATCTCATCCAATTCATCCTGTAGTGGGCTTATCCGCACTTCCAGCAAATCGAGATCTTCCAATTGCTGCCGGGATGGTAATTTCCATAGACTAGTACCGCACACACGATCCTTCGTCAACAGGTCATCAACGAATTGATCCATGTACGTCAGAACAAATGAGTCCCGCACCCTCCGCTTCAACTTTCGGTAATCAAGAAGGAGCGGTTCCAGCGTTTTGTAAATCTCGACCGGTTCCCAGGTTAGCCGTACATAGAAAGCCGCAAGGGCGCGGAGGTACTTGAAGTCTCCGCGATGTTTGACAACACTGCTCCGTGCACGGTCCTCCACTGTTGTATCCTCATCTGCACCGTCCATCTCGTTTTCAGGGTCGCTGAAGTTCAGGTACTCCATGATAATGTCTCGATCAGGATTGATTTGGAGAAGCTTGAAGGCGAGGCAAAGGAATGGCGAAGCTTTCTCGGAGACACCGTAGGTTCCGCCAATAAAAGTCAACTCAACTGCGCGGTCGCAGAGGGTGGCAGCGTTCAGCCCGAAACATTGTTCTTTCCAGTAGTAGGACTCAGTGATTCTGTCGCGGACTGCCTTCTCGAAAAGCATCGCGGGATTAAGGCCGCGTACGAGGGGTCCGGTGTAGCCCCGGTTGTCCAGAAGAGTGCTAGCATCAGCACGGTGGGAGGCCATGGCTGTAGTTGTGCGGGTATTCAGCGAGGGTGCGAAGGATGATGTCGATGAAGGTTGACAGAAAGCTCAAGAAAATCGTTGTCACGTTACCGGCCGGGTCCTCCAGTGCCAAGCCCAAAATCTCTTATCGATAGTCGTACCGACAACAGCCGGCGTCAACACGAGCTCTCTTTTATCGTACTACAGTCCTGTATAGATGACCCTGCATTTTGTTTGATCATCCAATATTCATCGTATCCGCTTCTGCATCTCAATTATTATTACTATTCTTACTGCCTCATTAGAGCCTGGTTGTCTCTGAGCGTTACGCAGGCAGAGCTAACAGCAATACGACTCTCATGCGGCCGGCATCTCAGAGTGCTACGTAGCCATGGTGCTTTTGACACATTCCACAGTCTCTGTCATCTTATCAACCAGTGTGGTCTCAATATTTACCTTCTTATTGTTCCTATCAGGCTATGCGCTTCAGCAGCAATCTGTCCGAACGATCCAGCATGTCATTCGGCCTCCGGAGCACCCAAAAGTGTACAAACGAAGTCAAGACCCTCAGTCTGATTTTGACCTCGAGGCAGAGCTAGAAGAAACGTCTCAAGTGCAGACCAAGATAACACCTGGTGTGGAAGGCAACTATGCCTACCTGCAACTCCTGTCCGACCCTGATCCCTCCAACATCTGCTCCGCTATCCTATTCTTCAAACAACTCTCTACAAACGAAAGCGCGATCCATGACCGCCTCTTCATGTACCCATCATACTGGGATACCATGACTGTCTCCAAACCGGTCTCGGTAGCTCTGTCTCTTCTCAGAGCCGCCAGTCTCAAATACGACATATGGCTCTTGCCTATAGACATGTCGGCTGCTACATCTGCTGGCTACACAGCCACAGATACAAAACTTCTTCGTTTAGGCCAGATCCAGTTCATGCAGTATGACGGCGTACTCTACCTTCAGACACCTGGGCTACTTCTTGACTCAGCCAGGCTGGACTCCATGCTTCTCTCTCGTCCTCTTCCTCTGCGGCATGACAAAAGAAGAGTCGAATCATACAACAATGAGGCGTGGATCCCAATGCCTCTGCGCGCGGAGCGAGACGCAAATCTTCCACCCGTATATCTTGTCACCGTGAACAGTATCGAGAATGGCAACATCGAAGCCCGCGGGCATATCCCCAATCTGGCATTGGAAGGATTCGGGCGGATTGTCACTGGACCTTGGGGCGTTCTGACTGAGTCGAATACTAGCCCTGACCCTGCGAAGCAGCCTGGGTATGTATGGTTCGAACGAGATAACGAAGGTAAGGTGAAATGGGAAAGGAATCCGTTGTTTGGCTCCTGGCGAGCACAACAATATGAGATATGTGAGGGGCTGGATTTAGATGTGACGCTAGACTACGATTCTGATGATCTTTGATTTGCTGTTGGTGTTTCTTGAGCCTTTCACGTGTTTCGATAGTGATTCTTGGTTGGCGTTAATCCTGTTTTGGTTTTGGATACCTGTGAATACGGATATGGTAGGGCCTATACGTATATGGATCAGCTTGATATGATTATTGATTTTATGCCTTAGGGACAGTGAAAGATAGCTCATATCGGTCATCGTATATTCTCAAGTCTCAGATCATGACTAGCACTATCTGCGACATCTCACCCACCCAACCACGGTTACCTAGATATAGGAGTATGAAAACAAAAGATCAACATCCAAAGCCGTGAGTATTAGCGTAAAAAATGGCATATAGTACATATGGCACTCCCAAAAAAAGAGCGCAACGAAGGCGGCCTACAGGACAACAGAGGACGTGATAGATTATACTACCTAGCAACAGGAACGCCAATCTCATATCCCAGAAGCACTTCTGTCGTGCTGCCTTCCCACCCCCTGTTACCACTAGTTGAGACAAGGAACCGACACGCTGGGTCGATATATAGCTGCGAGACTGTCCCGGTGCGGTGACCAGGAATGATGAGGAAAGGAACGGTTGAATGGCGGGCTGCCTGTTCATGCTTGAGATCGTATAGGCGGAGGATATCATGGGACGCACTGGGCTTGTTAGATAATGCCCCTCCTTATTTCTTATCCTGGATGGTTACTTACCAAAGTAGATGCCGACCATTAGGCATTGCCTTGAGAGCCGTAACAGGTCCACTTCCCTGCGGAAACTTGAAGGTCCGTTCTGGCTCACGGAGTCCCTTGTGAAGACTATATTCTTCTACCGTACCGTTGCGGCGACCGGCATAGATGTAGTTCCCGTCTGGGGACCAGCAGGCGTTCATGCACCAAGGCGGAGAATTGCGGGGAGTGATGCGGGCGATAGCGGATGGCTGCCGTCGGTCCCATACTCTGATAGTACCGTCTATTGATGCAGCGAGAAAGGTATTATCGTTGTCATTGCTTGCCTCGGTCGGTGTTGATTGCGTTTGTCCTTGGCTCTGTGAAGGCGGCTCTAGTTCTTCAGCGTGGGGAAGGCCGTTGACTAATGGTTGGGATTGGTTGTCTGCTGCGTCCGTTGTGTGAGAGTCTAGCGGCTGGTTGAGTATAGGTGAGTTTGAATCGACGCCGGGGGCATCTTTGGAAGGAATTTTGGAGTCAAAAAGATCTTTCTGCTGCACTGTGTCTGGTTCGCCTGGAGCATCAGCGTCGGGAGCGACACCGTTGGCAAGAGCTTTGCCGAACTCATCATCATCATCATCTATACCAAACGAGTTGGTTGCTGTGCCCAGTCCGTCGCCAGCTGTGCCGTCCGCATCGCCGAACAAAGAATCAGCTCCTCCAAAGAGCGAGTCCGCTGGTGATCCGGCCTGCGGGTTCACCGCGCTGTTGTCGCCCTGATCATTCGTTGTGTCCATATAGCTGAAGCTATCAGCTCCGCTCGCCTGATTGTTGGACGAGAACGTTCCATTAGGCTGTTGGAGCTCAGTTGTGTCTCTAGGAACCGGCAAGCTGGACTCAGGGCGTAGCTCAATTGCTGATATTTGACCAGCGCTGGATCCAAAAACGCGTCTGGTCTGTCCTGTGTTGAGATCCCAATCATATATCCGCTTGTCCCAGCTACCGGAAAGTAATGATCTCTCATCGGACGTTAGAGAAAGAACCGATACCGCTGAGGTATGCTTCTGTAACAGGGCAATTTCTTTGCCCTCGTCGTGCCTTATAGACTGTAGTCGAATACTCCCGGATTCCAAGCCAGATAACAGCCAGAGCCCTTCGCTTTGACAGGCCAGTGAGTAAACTGGCGATAAAGCGTTTCCATCCATGTTCTCCCAGTATGTCATCAGAACGCCCGCCTTAATCACGCTGTCCACGAACGGATGCCTTTGCGCAACAGTCAACATGAGCTTACTGTTGATGGAGTCCACCCAGTTGAATTTCCGAACGTATCCATCGGAGCCACCACTAAACACCCACCGCATATCTGCAGTCGCTGTTATGGCGTTGATCGAGGTACTATGCGGTGCTGCCGTCGTGGGGACTATATCGTAGCTGGAAGCTGTCAGGCATTCCGGACGCACGCTCGGATGGAAGACGGAGGTTAGGTCGGTCGTCGCATTGTTGGGAACCGGAGATGTCATAGTAGTATCCTGATTCTGTTGCGTTGCCACTTCGGCGCTTTCAGATGCATGGCTTGCATTCGACTGACTGTCCGCATCCTGGTCATCTACATCGCCATCCGCCTCCATATCAGGTTCATTGTCGCCCCCGCCATCATCCGCATCTCTGAGTGTATCGTCCATGTCATTATCCGAGCTTCCATCTTGTGAGCCTAAAGCGTTGCCGACAAGTCAGTCATCGCTCAGACCTCAAGACGAATTACGAGGCTGACTCACCTGCAATGTCTCGATCGTCTTCGTCCTCTACAATTGAGGCCATCGTGTCTCGGAAGGAGTATTACCGCAGATCGCAGAAATCGACGAACAAATCAACAAACAAGTGACGTGAGACAGCCCGTGCGCGAAAGATATTCAGCTTCGCCTTGTTTATCCCCTGCTGCAGGCAGCCTTTGCTCCCTCTGCGACCTCGGAGAGTGCAGAGTTCAGAGCCTCATGGCCCCCGGGACCTATCGTCGCCGCGCCTATGAATACAAATAAATCTGCTGTCAGGAGAAGAAAAATGAAGAGACTGTCGACATAGAGTTCAAAGGAGTGACTGATATCCTGGCAGCTCAATCGCAACTCCAGTGCCAGGTATCGATCACATTATTCTTTCCGACGTCAATCACGTTTCCTACCTGTATCTTAATGCCTGAGGTGTAAGTTGGCCCAGAATAGGTTAGTCTCAGAATCCAGCACCAAATCCATAGTATACCGCCATCATCCAATTATCACTCTTGAGAAGAGACACCTTTCAGGAAATTGCTGGCTAGACCGTCTCATTTTCTAGGAGATATGTAGATTATTGGGGATACTCTATGGGCAATGGAGCCGCGACGTCAGGCCGTCGCGACGTTACGAAAAGAGGTGGCATTCGCAGGAGCACACTGGTTTCAACAATGAGAGGGTTGACCAATAACAGGATTTCGAGTAGAGGAATAATAGCAAGTGACTCTGGCAGTAGTGACTCCAGGGCCTCAGGTCATGTCTTGTTTGCTGCTCTGTTGTTCCGGTTCTCTTAACACATAGTATTCCGTTACCTATCCCCCTCTACTCTTTCTTCCCTCCTAACCAGAGGTGCACCTTATCCTATCTTCCTTAACCCAGTCCACTATGGAATCGGACGAAGAGGTCAATTATCATCTTCCAGAGGTGTTCAGGCAGGCATCTCTCAACGCACGCACTGTTGCAGTCGTTACCGAAGAGATACGCAACTACTTTAATCAGCTTCACACCCATGATCCCGACACTTTATATTCGGAGCCGTGGCTGTTTAAGCCAGAACTCCCATCGTCCGATGAGATTTTTGGATCCGATGGAGAATTCGTTGACCTTGAGCCGAACAAGATCGATGGGCCTTGGGCATCGAAAGATACTTATTTGAAGGCCCATTATGAACTTCTTCGAGAAGAGGCTGTAGCTCCTCTTAGAGATGCTGTAGCAATTTTCAGATCTGATCCTGATATGAGTGACGATAAATACGTTGCCGTTTATGAGAAGGTGACTTCCCGTCTCCTCTCGAACTTTGATGCCAGCTAATTTACGCAGGTGTACGTTACCGGAATGACGTTTGCTCGCCGCGGGCTAGCCTTCAAGGTCCAATTTTCGACGAACAGAGCAGGAAGGAACATAGTTTGGGATCATTCAAAGCGCTTGGTCAGTGGCTCTGTGGTTGCATTATCTCCAGCAGACGATGCCTTCCGAACCAAGTGCGTTATCGCAGTCATCGCTGCTAGACCTCTTGATGGCGTAAAACGTCTCCCCCCAGAAGTCGATATATTCTTCGCGAACCCTTCAGATGCGGACTTTGATCCTCAACTAGAATGGATAATGGTGGAGGCAAAGCAGGGATACTACGAGGCCTCGAGGCATGTTATGACGGCTCTTCAAAAACTGAGCCATGAACGGTGAGTTTACTGCGTGTTAGTTTTAAGACAAAGAGACTGACAAGTTAGTTTTCCGCTATCCGAACATATTTGCTCTCTCAAACCCCACGTTGATGCCCCTGACTATGTAAAAACCCATCCAGTTGTTGAAATGGACTCCGCCGTCAGCGACAAGGGCGTAAAGGTTGATGTTCTGCGGAATTGGCCCCAATCTCCTCCAAGAGACCTCGATACAACACAATGGGCAGCTTTGGAGCAGATGCTCACAAAGAAGCTTGCTATCATTCAAGGGCCCCCAGGAACTGGCAAAACTTACGTTTCCGTTCTTGCTCTGAGAAATATGCTCTCTAATATGAAGCCGGACGACTCGCCTATCATTGTTGCCTCTCAAACAAACCATGCTCTTGACCAGATATTGACTCATATTTCTCATTTTGAGAAACAGTATATCCGCCTGGGGGCTAGGAGTAGCGATCCAGAAATTAAGAAACGCACATTATATAATGTCCGACGCGACGAAGGCACACCTAATTTTCCAGGAGGTACACTCGGGAATGCCTTCAAGACCAGCAGAAAGTTATTCAATGCCATTTCGGAAATATTGCAGCCGTTCAAGGAGGTTAACTCTGGCCAGCCACTGCCGTCCACGCTCTTCAAGCAGTACGGCCTTTTGAAATTAGAGCAGTATGAGAGCCTTGAAAAGGGGGCTAAACGCTGGGTGGTTGTTGGGGAGGAACAAGATGAAGCTGACCCCATAGTAACTTGGCTTGGAGACCAAGCAGTACCCTTTCAGGTCAAGTATACTAACGAGGACTTTGGTTTTGCTGGAGATGAGGCGGATCTGGAGCATGAACAATTGAAAGAACTGGAAGCTGAGCAAGGCCTCAGTGATGACGATGAATACGAAGCTCTCAGAGGGACGCTCATGCTTCTTCGTGAGGGATATCAAGGGAGTGACAGTTTTTCGAACATTGAAACTGGTCGCTGCGACTATCTCGACTACGATGATATGTGGAGGATTCCCCTTAGAGCACGTGGCTGGGTATATACCAAGCTTCGGGCGCAGTTGAAAAGGAAGATCCTTCGTGACTTCCGTCAACTGCTCACCGAATACACAGAAAATTGCAAAAATATGCAGATTGGCGCGTGGGAAAGAGACCACATCATCCTACAGAGTGCCAAAATACTTGGTATGACGACTACCGGCTTGAGCAAATATAGAGCTCTCATTTCAAGTATGAAGCCCCGGATTGTTCTGATTGAAGAAGCGGCAGAGGCAATCGAGGGTCCCATAGCTGCGGCGTGCCTGGACTCCCTTCAACAACTGATCCTTGTGGGCGACCATCAACAGCTCCGTGGACACTGTTCGGTGCAGGACCTTGAAGGGGACCCTTTTTACCTTGATATCTCCATGTTCGAACGCCTCGTGAAGAATGGACTAAAATATGTCACGCTTCAACGCCAGCGCAGAATGGTGCCGGAGATTCGTCAGTTGCTGACACCTATATATGAGGCATTACAAGATCACGAAAGTGTCAACGAGCGCGAAGAAGTGCCGGGGATGGGAAGTATCCGGTCCTTTTTTTTCTCCCATGATTGGCTAGAGAGCTTTGACGACATGTCTTCAAAATACAACGAGAAAGAAGCAGAGATGGTTGTCGAATTCTTCGTCTACCTTGTTTTGAACAATGTTCCTGTAGATCACATCACGGTACTCACGTTTTACAATGGCCAAAGAAAGAAGATCCTCAAGCTGATGAGAAATCATACCTACCTCCAAGGACACTACGTCAAAGTGGTTACCGTTGACTCTTACCAGGGAGAAGAAAATGAAATTGTGATTCTATCTCTTGTCAGAAATGGCCGACAGGGAATTGGGTTCCTCTCGATTGCGAACCGAGTCTGCGTTGCGCTCTCTCGGGCTCGAAGAGGCTTTTACATGTTTGGCAACCGTGACCTCCTCGCCAGCAATGAGCTGTGGGCTCAAGTGCTTTATGTACTGGAAAATAAAAACCCAGAACCTCGTATAGGCCATCAACTACCATTGGCTTGTGTTAAGCACAAGGTCAAGCGATTCGTCAAAGGTCAGTTTACCTCTCACAGTCATCAATCTCAACATAATTTATATTAATATCCACTCTAGACCCATCGGACTGGAGAAATACAAATGGTGGCTGCGAGCAAGCATGCGGGGGAAAACTCAATTGCGGCCACCCGTGCCTCTTAACCTGCCATAGGTAGAGAGTAATCTTGTGGCTTTCCTTAGCATTGTGAAAACCCGAAGCTGACTAGTTGAGTACAGCTTCTCCCACCGCATGGTCAGATGCGACCAAATATGCAACCAGAAGATGTCCTGCAAGCACATCTGCGAAACACCCTGCGCAACCACTCATACCTGCTACTGTGACTGTGAGGAAAGTGTACGTGCCAAAAGCCTTGCTCATGGACAACAGCAATTCAGCACAGCAGATGATCAAGGGGTCCCGTCAGTGGGCAATATATGGGACAGCAAGCAGCAAGATGCAATAAAGAAGTTCCAGGAGTATGCGAATGGGGAATCGAAAGAGCATGACGCAATTCTCGAGCAATTGGCAGAGTTACAACGGCGGAAAGAGGAGCTGGAACGGGGCTTCCATCCTGTAGAAGCTCCCGTACTTGGTACAAACGGGCACAGCACAACCGACTCAGATGCGCAAGCAGGACGACTGAAGGCAGAGTCTAGGAGTCCGGCTAAGCCGAGCGTCCAGCCACCTGAAGAGATAGATCTGATAGAATTTTAGCGGACTTTGGGCCTTTGTTCTTTGGGGATAGGGCTCAATTTATCGCTCTTTCTAACACAACACAAGTCTGTTAGACTGCCTCCACGTTTGAACCCGACAAAGTCGTGGCTGCTATCTGTCTTAAGGACGAGTAGATTGGTGGTTATCACCGAGTACGGATACTGACAGCAGCTAAGCTGAGATGGAGCAAAGCAAATCACGATGGCGCCATACTAAGCTTCTTGACCCCTTACGGCATCTTGCGACCTACTTACCCTGCGTAATAGCCAACATGTATGTAAATATTTGTAGCTTCTGTAGCCAGTCTATATTCAAGGAGAGCTACGCCGAAGCGCGATACGCAGCACAAAGCTCTCTGTACATAATTCCGGCCGGACCGCACGAGATATGATTTCCACAAAGTATAATCTCACGAGCATCAATAACAACCATCAAATTCAGAAAAATACTTACACCCCTCCTCTCCCCCTTCCTCCCCCTTCCCTTCTGACAAACGCGACTATACACCGCCGCCGGCGGCTTCGTCGCGCCCGTAGAGTCGATTGGACGCATGCGAGAGTATTCCAGTTTGCCTGGCAATGAGGTAACAAAGAACTTTATATACGAGATGCGCTGCCGTAGAGTCTAGCGCGCGAAATAGAACAGAGCTGAAGTCGGGCTCTGGCAGGACGAGGAGCGTCAATCCGCCCAACATTTCCAAAGTCTACGCAGAGAGCATACCATTGACAGGACAAGGATATATTTTCAGATGATGCCGGCGGAGATCAGCCTTATTTTCGCATTCATATGTGCAGTTCCAAGGCCCTCTGCATGCCATACGGCAACAAATGCATGATAAAGGGCGCTTCGGCAGCGTTGACAGTATGTGGCAGGACAGAGGTATTCGTGCAACAACACTTGATTCGCCGTGCCCCTCTCCTTTCGATAGAGCAGCAACAAGAACTAGACGATCCCATACCGAGGGCAAGCGAACTCTTTGCAACTTTATATCGAAATTCTGGAATTCGACGCGGAGAACTCGACATGGCGCAACCACTATCTCGCCGAGGCGCGCGTGTCCCGTAGAGGTAAGAAAGCCGGCATGGCGGCAGGGATCTCACACTCGTTGAGCGAGAAGTTGAGTGTCGACCAGTGCTTTGAGAACGTATCCGTGGAGCTAAAGATCTGCAGGTCTCGGGAAGCGTCATTCAGAAATGAATTGGATGCGATAGATAGCAGAAAAATGGCGATTGATTCCTAGTGACCGGGTGCTCACCCGCCGGCGCCCCGCCGGCGCCTGGACCGTCAAGCATACTTGGAGGATGCGTCATGCATGCGAAAACAGCACGGGCTTGCAACTGATTATCACTGAATCACAGCAGATAAGAAAACTATCTAGGGAGAATCGCGATTGCGAGACGGTGGCACGACAGACGCGGATTATAAGATTGCTGCAAGTGGTATTTTGTTGGTTGAGACGGTTCGATGGACGAGCACTCAGCTCAAGTGCCAATTTAGACATGATCTGATATGGTATGAATATGCTATGCTATGTTATGCAATGAATTGGATATTCGAGAAATCGAACGAAAGATTGGTTATTTCGACTGGCCGTTGGATGGGACCCTGCTGGCTGGCATTGAGACCCGCCAATCAGAGCCGTCCATTTGCAGGGATCATCACCCGCGACCTTGGAACTTCCGCCGACAGCCCACCGTGTGCCTGCCAGCTAGGTGTTACATATTATTACCTATTATCTCCATCACGGCTTCAACACAAGGTTCTTTTTTCTCCTCTGACTTCATCCTTCCCTCACCACTTCACCGTACTCTCTGCCCTCTACTCTACCCCCTTCCGTTATGGCCGAGTTCATTCGCTCTGAAATCTTAGGAACTACCTTTGAGACCACCAGCAGGTATTTCCCCGCAATTGGACAAAAGACGATCCTCAGGCAACTAACCACTAATAATGCAGATATGCGAACTTGCAGCCCGTTGGTCTCGGCACTGCTGGAGTTGTATGGTATAGTCTAGGGAACTTTTCGTAATGTTAGCCAGACAAGAATTGATATGCTGCTAGTTCTGCCTACGATTTGATCTCGGAACAAGTGGTTGCGATCAAGAAGATGATGAAACCGTTTCACAGCACTTCGGTTGCGAAGCGGACATATCGAGAAGTGAAACTCCTGAGGCTCCTTCGACATGATAATGTGCGGATCCTTCTGAGTAGGCATCTTTGAAGTAGGCCACTTTGACTGGGACAACTGGCGCTGACCTATATTCTCCCAGCTGATCAACATGAGCGATATCTTCATCTCGCCACTAGAAGATGTGTACGGACTACCTGATGCTCCTGGCTCGGCTAGCGCCAGCAATTGACATGATTTCCAGGTATCTCGTCACCGAACTCTTAGGGACAGATCTGCACCGACTGCTCAACGGAAAGCCACTCGAAGGCAAATTTGCCCAGTACTTCACCTACCAAATCCTGGTAAGACGCAACACTGCAGTTGCATCCCGCACTAATTCATTTTGTTCCGGAGCTTACTGGCTGACGCAACCCTGCTCCGTCTGCCTGTTTCCTGTCTTTCTATAGCGCGGTCTGAAATATATACACTCAGCAGGCATAATTCACCGAGACCTCAAACCGGGCAATCTCCTCATCAATGAGAACTGCGATCTGAAGATCTGCGATTTTGGGCTAGCCCGCGTCCAGGAACCGCAAATGACTGGTTATGTCTCAACAAGATACTACCGTGCGCCGGAGATCATGCTGACATGGCAGCGGTATGGGAACAAGGTTGATCTGTGGAGCGTGGGCTGTATTCTTGCGGAGATGTTGCTGGGCCGGCCGCTGTTTCCGGGCACTGACCACATTAACCAGTTCTGGATGATTACAGAGCTGCTAGGAAATCCGCCGGACGAGGTGATTGACCGGATAACAACGAATAATGTACGTAACCCCGCCCCGGGATCTCTAACCCCCAACCATTTGAAGAAGCCAGCTAATGAAATTCGCCGGATAGACTCGTCGAGTGGTGAAGTCTATGGCCAAAAGGAATCCGCGGCCGCTGAAGGAAATTCTTCCCGCCGCTGAGGACGCAGGTAAGTGTGCACTTGCTCCCTACCCCCCACCCAGAGCATCCAGTGACTGACGGATTCTAGCACTAAACCTTCTCGACAACCTCCTCGTCTTTGACCCTGACCGACGCATCTCCGCCGAGCAAGGCCTCAAGCACCCATGGATGGGCCCCTATCACGATCCCACGGATGAACCCGTCGCAACACAGCAATTCGACTGGTCGTTCAATGACGCCGATCTACCTTTGGATACGTGGAAAATCATGATGTACGTTCACCTACGTTCGGATGTAGTTTCCTTCACGATATAATGTAGACTAGAACACTAACCTAAGCACGCTATATAGCTACTCCGAAGTTCTCGATTTCTTCCAGCTCACCACAAACGGCGAACCTAGTGGCGAACAGAGCCAGAGCCAGAGTCAGAACCAAGCTTTCACCGGCTCACAGGACCTGCAGCTAGCAAGCTTGTTGAATTCAGGCGAAGGGGAACTTCTTCCGGATTTAGCTGCGACTATCGACCCTAGCAAATTCGCTCCGGTGGACTATCTAGTGGATGGACAGTCGCTGAACCCCATTTCCTTTTCGTAAGGTTGAGTTGAGTCTTTCCTTTTTCAATGAGCTTCGATTCTGTTTTGAGCGTGGGACATAATAGGAGCGGAATATTAGCGAGCGTGAACTGAACATCTTCAAGAACTCGAATGGAACGGGAACGTTGTCGCCAAGATCATGAAATGCCTGATCAGTCAGGTCACAAGGTTTATGGAGACTACTTCCGCAACTCGGAAGTTCCGCCTTGTATCCTGGTACAGTCAATCAAGATGCCGGACCATACTCGTCGACGAAGTTTGTTACGCGGCCGGGACGAGAAGGAAAGGTTAAGTCGAGTAAGTGACGAGCGATAATGATGCTAAGTAATGGTCATGACCATTTCTCTTCTACCTTAAGTATTTGATTAATCCAATTTTTTCCTTTTCATTTACATCTCCACTTCATATTACCTATCATTCCTCCCAGGGCCTATCTCTGTGGAAGACGAAAAGAGACAAGGGAAGAAAAGACACAAGCATGCTCAAGGAAGCCAATACTCGCCGCAGTACTCGGGGTCAAGGCAGGGATTTTTTCTCCCTCCTCATCCTCCTCGTCTTGTCCCTATCAATCCTCCCGCACCAGATAGCGGCTGCTCCAGCGTCGGCCCTGACTCTAATGGACCGCGGCAACTACCCCGTGCAAGGCCAGGGTCAAGGACAAGGTGGAGAAATGCCTTATCCAAAGCCTGTCTCGACGCCGATTGCCACGCTGCTTCCGGTTTCTAATGTCGGGCAAGGCCAAGTTCACGGCCAAGGACAAGGTCAGGCACAACTTCAAGGTCAGGCACAAGGTCAGGGTCAGCTTCAAGGTCAGGCACAAGGTCAGGGTCAGCTTCAAGGTCAGGCACAAGGTCAGGGTCAGCTTCAAGGTCAGGCACAAGGTCAGGGCCAAGGTCAAGGCCAGGGTCAACTTCAAGGCTCCTACTACCGCACAAACTCTGGCGATAACTACGACGATGACTCCGACGATGACGACTTCGATGAGTTCAGCGACTCAGCAAGGACACGAAACGGACTCTTGGATGAAAATGAAAATGGAACTGGCTGGACCCTATCCCTCTACCGGGACACTCAGTGCTCGGGACAACCAATGCACTTCAGCGGAACAAACAGCCAGACCTGCTCAAGTTCGAGGGGTGGGTTTTCGGAAGCGGCGTTCATTGCAAATCTGAATGGTTGCCGGGCTTTGTTCTATGAGCAGGAGGGGTGTATGGGCCCTGGGAGGGTCGGGCGTTCTTCGCATGAGTCGAAGTCTTGCGGTGTTCCTGGGGGATATGAAAACGATGACGATGAGGGCGAGGACGGTGATGGTTACGATGATGGTAAAGACTATGATAAGAGAAAGCTGAAAAGCCGCTTGGCAAAGAGGGGGAGGCCTAGCTCCGGGAGGAATGGACAGGGCATTGATGGTGGTGAGGATGGTGGTCGCAAGGGCAGTGATGAGAATGGAAACAGCAGCGTTGTGATCAAGTCCTTCAAGATCATTTGTGGCTAGTCTATCTTAGTTTTATCTTGTCAGTTTCAATCTCCTGTCCTGTTCGTATGCTTAATGCTAAGTTGGTACTGGATGATCAGTAGAGATGCTTTTCTTCCTCATATCTACTATTCAACTAGAAGACAGAATAAAGAGGACTAAGACATAACAAGAGCACGCAATATGAAAGGGCAAAGAGGGAATCTTGCTGCGCTGCTGAGATTGGAGACAGGTGTCATGGATAAAAGCAGGTATAAAGAAAGAGGATGAGGAATTTATGCAGGCGCTCCAGCCACAGCTGCCAACGATTAGAAAGATGCTACCTTTAACCTCGAGCATAAAACAACGGAAAGGATTCTTCGGCCGAATTAAGAAAGACATGAAAGAAGGAAAGGAAAGCTGCGAGGTTGTGGAGAGCACCGCCAGCCACGTCCGTTCACCGGGAATAGGTAGCAATCATCGAAGGACACGGAATGTTGGTTGCATTGGCTCTTCCTTTCTCTTCCGAAGAAAGCTATTAACGTGAAGAAACAAGTAGTCGAATAATATTATCCCATAGACAATTATAACCGCCGCGCCACGAGTTTCATAGCATAGGCATAAGCGGCATGGAAAAGAATGGCAAGCCGTTACCCGCGAACGATAGATCGCAAGAATTACTGCTCGGCCTCGGCGGCTTCTCCCTGGCTTGCCTCGCGGGCCATGCGGGCCTCAATCTCCCTCAGTTGACTCTCACGAGCCAACAACTCCTGGCGCTTCTCAGCAATCTCACGCTGCACCTTGAGCTCGATCTCCCGGAGCTTCTCTTCTTCGCGACGGAGCTGTTCTTCCTTCAGACGGACGGATTGAGTGGCCAGGTCTTCAGGGTTAATCGATGAATCGTTTCCAGTGCTGAAGTCTGTTAGAATTGCAGGATCTGAAAAGTAAGGAAGTGTATATACGTACGAGGCAGCACCGTCAACGCTCTTGCTAAGCTTCTCGGTACGGTAGTTTTCATATAGGAAATCATGAGTGATCTCCTTCAGATCGGCCAGATGGCTGTGGAGAAGAGCACTCCGGATCGCCAAGAAGTCTGAGTGCCGGGGGTTTTCTACCTCAACAACACCCCAGGGGTACTGTCTGGCCCGTACTTTGCGGCCGTCGATTTCCACAAAGTCATCCGAGCCAACGATGGCAAACGGCATCAGCCCCCGCAGCTCAGCATTCTCCTCGACAGTGTCCTCATCGTCTTCCTCGATATCGTAAGGGAAGTTGTAAACAGGAATGCGGTAGTGCTCAATGTCTTCCATAATGAGCTTTTTGGACTCAGCAAGTTCCGCAGGTGTAAGGGAGTCGGCCTTTCCAATAACGGGGATAACGTTCACACGCGGGGACAGACGCTTCATCAATTCGATATCGAGCTCACGAAGGCCGTGGCCAGTTGGCGTAATGAAGTACAAAAGGACATGGACACGGTTATCCCTGAACCGGGGGTTTCGCTTAATTCGTGATTCCTCGGCGAGAATGTCGTCGTATTGGCGTTCTAGGTATCCCACAATTTCACCAAAGCTATAAAACAGTCAGTTTAGACACCCCAAATTTAGCTGGCGATAACCACGTGCCTGGCTTCGTTGTCAATCTGGTCACCAAAGCCGGGGGTATCAACGATCGTGAGAGAGATTCGAGTGCCCTCGTCATCCAATTCAAGCTCTATTTGAACTGATCAGCCGGATTCTTCTGCGAGCTTGATGCGGGCAAGCATACCGACTGTCACTGGCTTAATGCGAACTCCCTCCTCGAGGTGAGCATTAGCGGCATCGTCTGCATCCTTTCCTGGCAGAACCTGCTTTCCGCAAAGAGTGTTGACAAAGGTTGTGCGGCCTGCCGTCGGATGATCCGTTAACTCTGGAATGGCTGGGAAACCCTCTCGAAGTGTAATCACGCACCAGTTCCGCTGGCACCACAGACCATCAAACAAAACTGAATACCCTTCTTGACATTCTTCTTCCGGCGGAGCTTGATCTAGAAGGCGGCGCGACGAGCATTAGTTTTAGACATCTCCACTTGATTGAAATGATTAAGGATTTATATGCAGGTGGAAGTCTGATCATTCGAGGGAATCGAATATTATCAGGAATTGAGGGGGTTAGGGATTGAGGAGAGGTGGATCATCTTGCTGAAGCCGTAAGCGTGAAGTCAGAAAGGGGAAGTTCACATACCGGGTTGTAGGCGGACGACATGATGGACGATAGGGGGAGATGGAGAAAGAGAAAGATGGAAGGGACGCGTGAATTGAAGCAGAAGAGAAGAGAATAGCGAGTGGCAGGGACAAGAGGACAGGAATGAGGAAGGGAGTGAACTGCTGGACTCCTGAAGTCGAGTTGGAACCAGCAGAGGTCGAGAGAGATCGAGAGGGATCGTTGTTAGACTGACCTGGCAGTTTAGGGGGAAGGTCCCGGATGCGGTTTAGTCTCCTTGGCTATGGTATTCATTACACTCCTCATACATCAACTGCTCCCCCTTTCTCTCCAATGCTTCCAATGAACCAATAACATACAAGTAAACTACTCCGGAGCCGTATTATGTACCAAACGTCTGTATTGTTATTACGCAGCTTCAAGATGGTATTATGAGACCTGTGTATCCAAGCAGTACTACACTGAACCATTTGGACGGACGCTACTTTATCCTTTGCAGAGTACGTGCGATGAGGGAGTCGGCTAAACTATGGATCTTGAGCTCTCAAATAGTGTAGCTGAGAGAGAAGCTTGACCATAGAACCATAGACACACCCAAGAATCGTCAAGCTCAAGCCACTGTGGCCGTTCATATGACATTGAGCAGCGTATTCGACGAGCTAAGCACAAGCATTAATGCCGTTTTACAGATACTACTGTAAATTTAACCACTACACCCAATCTGAGTAAGTCCTCAAGAGTAGTTTATGATGGTTCTCAGGTTCCTGTGAATTGGGCTATTTTCAGGGGTAATTGATTCGGGTTGCCAAATGCTGGCCTCTCCGCTGTCGTGGGCCCTTGCGGGTCACCCGCTTAGCATGACTAATGCCTCTCTGCCTGAGGCTTGAGACTCCTCCAGAGCTATGAACTGACCTAAGACGTTCTCGAAGCAGTCGGCGGAGAATTCAGCGGTATAATCAATACAATGCATCCTAGACGCAAAATCATTATTTAACAGGTTTCCAGCAAAAGAAATACGAGCACTCTTGAATACTGGACTTCGACTCGTATTGGTTCGGTCGTTCCAGTGGCATAGAACTTGATGCGTGCCTTACCAAGCCAGATCGAAAGGTCCGCAGACAGTGAGTTTACAGATCAATAGGTCAGACAGCAAAGTGCCCACTTATAGTAATAGACGGATACCTCCTGAGAGAATCTTGAGGCTCGCGGGGCAGAGTAGATGATGCCATGGAAGGCTTAGCGCCATGTGGATCCGAGGACGACAAGTCCGAATAAGGTCAGCGGAACGGTTGATCTCCTTGATATCACCAGGCTCCTTACCTCTTATTCAACCAGGACCTCTACCAACTCGTCATTCTACATGCCTCGCCAAAAAGATGAATACAAGGCAGATCATCGATGACTCAAAGGGCCCAGGGTCCCTGTCGGCGAGCTTCAATAGTGACAACACTTGCTTCTCCGTCGGTCTGGATACCGGGTTCTGCGGTAGGTTGAGCCACGACCATTATATTTGGGATCTCAACCCCATTACTGAGGCCATGAAGTCTACAGAGCCAACCCATGCGAGCTGAAGGTGTCTAGGAGTATGTACATCTCTACCAACATTGCCTCTTACAGCTGCCGAGCGCATTGACACTGACTGCGGAGCTACCTAGATTTCGGCGCTGGGATAGGCCTTGCTGTCATGCTCGGACAGTCAAACTACCTCGCACTTGTTGGCGGCGGCAGGAAACCGAACTTTCCACAGAACAAGGTGCGTTGGCATAACGATACGCTTACGGGATCTGCTGACGGCATAATCACAGCTGGTTATCTGGGACGATGCAAAGCAAAAGGTCGTTATCACTCTCGAGTTCCGTACATCCGTTCTCGGCGTCCGGTTATCCAAGTCACGTATCGTCGTTGCGCTACTCAATAGTATTCATACGTTTGTCTTCTCTTCTCCGCCGAAGAAGCTCTCGGTTTTTGAGACCACGGATAATCCCTTGGGACTGGCATGTCTGGGTCAGAAGGTATTGGCTTTTCCTGGTCGGTCTCCTGGGCAAGTTCAACTTGTTGAACTGGAAACCGGGAATGTTAGCATCATACCTGCTCACAGTACACCACTACGTGCCATGGCTTTGAGTCCCGATGAAGAAGTGCTGGCGACGGCTAGCGAAGCGGTAACCCCTCTTTGAATCCGGCCAGCACTCAAAGTCCGCTAACTACTGGTCACAGGGCACTTTGATACGAATATTTGCTACGAGCAACTGTGCAAAAATGGCCGAACTTCGTCGCGGAGTAGATCATGCTATTATATTTTCACTTGCCATCTCACCATCAAACAACCTATTAGCCGTGACATCTGACAAGTCTACCCTTCATGTGTTTAACCTCCCACATCCACGCAACGCCCCATACAGCAACCAACAAGCATCTTTGTCCGACGACGGAATGAACAAAAAATGGGGTATACTTGGAAAGATACCGCTGCTCCCGAGAGTGTTCTCTGACGTCTATTCATTCGCAAGTGCACATTTTGAAATGGGGGAAGAGCCGGGCCTAACGTATGCGCCCCCCTTGGGCACAGTACTGGGGCGACCTCCGAAAGGTGTAATAGGTTGGTCTGACGATAACACCATACTAGTCGTTGGTTCTGGTAGTGATGGCAGGTGGGAAAAATTCGTTCTCCGGGACGACGAAGAGGGGAAGAGACACTGCATAAGAGAAGGCTGGAAGAAATATTTGGGAAGCGGGAGCTGACGGAGACGTCGGTGGCATATAATGCTTAACGTGCGACAAGATAGCAACGCAATCCGACAACTCCAACTATATAATTTCCGACGACAACCGCTATCGATTGCATTCTTTAGCAATGGCAACATCGTCCAAGTGAGCAATCATCCTCAACAACGTGCGAAACTGGGAATACGGGCGGCCGATGCTGGTTCTACTATCCAGTCTAGCTCCAGCACTGCTGCCTGGCAGTAGGTATCGAGTCTGAACGCCATTGAAATCGGCAACATATTCTGCACGCAGCAGTCCTATTATTCGCTGGGCTTGTCATATTCACTCCTACCGACGACGGTCGTGTCTATCTCGGTCGTGGCGGGGCGCAGGGGATCGAGAACGTTCCGGAGTTTTGTCTCTGTAAGACCTATCTCGTCGGCCTCGCTCTCTGTAGTCGCGGCTGCTTCTTTCTCTGGAACGCGATCGATCATTGTCATGTCGGTGGCGGCGATGATGGTGTCGGGAATGACGACCTGATCTCTCTCGGCTCGACTCGCGTCGTCGCGATGATTTCTCTTTTCTTGCCTCTTTCTCCAAAGCTCGTGCCACTTCTTCTTTCTTCTCCTCAATGAGAAATTCCTTCATAGGGTCCTCATCATCATGGTTCCTTATCAGCTCCTCTAATTCAATCTCCTCTTTTAGAAGTCGGCGCCTGGGTGGGTCCCTCTCTTCACTATGTCCTCTCCTTTGTCTTCTTCCTTCATCGTCCGTGTCGCCGTCAGCTTCTTTACCAGCCGCTTCGCCCATTAACTTGGCAACATTGTTCATGTCCTCTTCTTCGTCGCGCTTTTTGTATCTCGTATGGTCCACGCGTAGTATTCTGCCGAGAACCGTCGCTCCACCCAAATTGTCAACCGCAAGGTCGGTGCTCCGCTGGTCTTCATATTTGAGAAAAGCAAACCCTCGGCTCTTCCCTGTTTCTTTGTCGCGTACTAGGTTTACGTGTACCGGCTCACCATATTGCGAGAATATGGTAACGATGTCACCTTCTGAGAGATCGAAGGGAAGGCCGCCGATATAGATGTAGGCTGTGTCTCGATAATCCGCGTGCCAGGAAGCTTCCGGGGGACTGGGAATCGGCCAAGTTAGTAACTACGCAGCGAGCAAGAGGGGGTTTGTACATACACGGCATGTTCTAGCTCGCGCTTGTTCAGCGCTTGAACCTGGCGAATATTGTTCATGTTATCTGTGGTCTGTCGTAGAAAGAAAGGATCTCTGACGTTGGCCAATCGATAGCTTCCGCGGGTATCTCTCATCACGTGATTTACCTTCCCAAAAGAGACGGGATATTTGGGTAGGTGGATCCTCAGGAGAGAGGACATAGAATAACACCCGCTGGCGCGATGCTGAACTTCTTGATTTCAATACTATTTACTACATGACGCCCCGAACATCTGACTACACCAGAATTTACACTAATAGTACACGGACCTACAACCTGCGCTAGTATAATCTCAGAACACGTTCCCTAAACCGCTCTGTTTCTACTCTGTTTGCCGACACCCCCGTTCCTCTGCCTTGAACAACGCGTGAAATTCGCTGGAGCTTTGAAATCTTACCTAGAAAGTTTGGATGGTCTGCGCTAGCTAAGACTGGTCAGTGTCGGACAGACGATGTCTACGTCAAAGAGATCCAGCACGGTGTCCAGTAAAGATGGGCCAAAGAAGAACATCTGGTCTTCCATGCTGGATAGCGCTGCGACTGGAAAGCGCTTACCAGAAAAGAATCTGTTGATACTAGGTGCGACATCTCTTCTGAGTATCGGATCGTCGCTAACTCCGCCTTGCTTAGGAGGTACACCGGAGAGCCAGCGGGAGTTCCTAGAAGCCTACTCTGCAGACACCTCGGATTCCAGTCTATCGAATGAGAAGCGGAAAAACAAAGGGAAATTGCCGCCGGTTGCCAATCAATTTGCCCTTGGTTACACGTACCTAGATGTGTTGGATGCGGACCAGGAAGGTATGCCGGCAGACACAGATTTACCTCCCCGCAATGGGAGTGATAACAGATGCTAAGACTGTAACAAGATACATTGGCGCGCGTCTCTGCATACCTCCTTTCCGAGCCCTCGTTATCATTTGCACCTCTCCTCAAACCGCTCTTGACGCCGCAGTCCATCCCCGAAACTTCTGTCGTAATTCTCCTCGATTGGTCAGATCCGTGGACTTGGGTACGGCGACTGAGGGAATGGGTCCGCCTTTTGCGCCATGTACTTGTTTCGCTTGACGACGAGACCAAGGTTGTGATGGAGGAAAATATGACGCAGTGGAGAGAGCGGAAGAAGGGGATAGATGCCAGCTCTACTGGGTCCCAAGCGGCCGGCTCTGGATCGGCAATCATAGGCCCTGGGGAGTGGGATGAAGGGCTCGGAGTGCCTCTATGTGTGGTCTGCCAAGGGGTATGTCATCCGCAGAATTCACGGCGGAAATTGGCTAACGCGTGCAGACCGACAAAATGGAGAAACTGGAGCGGGACCACGGCTGGAGCGAAGACGAATTTGATTTCATCCACCAATTTATGAGAACGTTGCTGGTAAAACGTACATGCCCCCATCGATGCAGTTTGATCTATTCTAACCCACTGTAGATGGCGCGTCTTTGATTTACACCAAGCCTTTTCATGCAAACAACCTTCACAGCGTACTGCATTCCTCTCTCGGTATACATTCTCTCCTGAAGAAGTTATCTCTCAAAGCCAATTTCATCGAGCGTGACAAGATTCTGATACCGACGAACTGGGATTCATGGGCGAAAATCCGAGTAATCAGAGAAGGGTCCAATTTGGAGGGTATCTCGACAGCTTGGTCTATTGAGATTCAGGATCCGCCTGAGCCGCTCAGCGACGGGAATGACGAGGCCAAGGGCGATGATTCTGCTGAAGAAGACGACGGGACAAGTGCCGTAAAGATATACGAGCAGACAATTAAGGATCCCAAGCGAAACACCTCGCTGTCATACCCAGGAAGCCAACAGAGTGGGAACAAGATTGAAGTCGAGACGTTAGACATGCAAGGTTTCCTCACCAAACAGTTGGAGGTCTTGGAGCAGCTGAAGATTGAGGATGAGAAAGACCGCGCAGCCAAGAAGACCCCTCAGTTGGAGATGTCCCCGTTAGAGGATAACAGCAGGGTCAACGAGCATATAGGTCCTGTACAGTTCAACATGGGCGGTATCCAAGTTGACGCCGATGACATGCTCCAGAAGCTGAAGGTAAGTGGCCAAGCTTTTTTTGGGAACGCGATCGACGCTAATTATCCGAATGCAGGACCGGGAAGCCAGCCGCTCCCAGCGCAAAGACCCCGTCTCTTCACCTGGGGATGAAAAAGCAAACAATCAAGCACTAGCGAACTTCTTTGCAGGTTTGGTCAAAAAACCCGGGAGCAGTCCCCGCGGAGCCTGAAGCCTTTCGCTACTAATAACACACAATCGTATAATATATGCCCTTGCGCTCATCCTCATCCCTCTTCTATGTTGGATCTACACCGGAGTTGACTTGGACTCGTTTGGTTCCATCTCTCTCGCTGCATTGCAAATAATGGCTCGCTCTCGTGGGACTTGTCAGGCTAGGTCAGGTTCAGGGAACGGCCGGCCAGCAATTTGGTACATTTCACTTATGCGTTGAAGTACATACCCCTCCCCAGTACGTATCTTTTTAAGTTCCTTTGATTATGCAGTGGTTAGCGTAGATACCTTTTCGAGTACGTTTTCATGGGAATGGTGGGGCTGGTGGATGTGATTTGAGACTCAAGATTCAGAGGCATTTCAATGACACATAATCACAATCATACCCTTTTTCCTACGCTACATGATGACCTCAACCCAATTTTAGGCGTAGTTGTTTCATTCTTGTTGGTGCTCTATATATCTTTTAGAAGGTTAACTGTGGATATGTATATATATCGAAACAAACACAAACAGTATCAAAGCTTACAATCACCACCAAATCATTCCGCGAGGCCCATACCTTCACTTCCCCCTAGTCAAAGAAAACACATCTACCACTCCTCCCAGACCCTATCCGGCAGAACCGTCCTCATAATCCCCCAGTGCTCCAGCGCCGAGCGATCCTGATACTTATGCAACCGGCCAACCTCTTTATCCACTAGAATCCTGCGTCCATGACCTTGTGGACCGTCCTCAAGCCCGACATTATCAAATTGCGCCGCGTCGACCTCGTGCTTTGGTACCAGGTATCGGGACCGGAAGCGGCTGCCCAGGAAGTCCTCGGGAACGGGGTCGCGGAAGGTGATAGGTGCAGCACGGGATTTCGTGCAGAAGATGACCATGTTTGTGAAGTCGGGCCCGATTTCCGGAGCTGCGTCTTCGCGGAAGAGACGGCAAGTTGGGAAGATGGATTTTATGGTCCGGATGGAGAGGGCAGTGGAATAAAGAGAGATGTCACCGGCGTAATTCTTTAGTCGGTTAGTGATTGTGCATGTATTTAGAATGTTTTGAGGTGTTGGGGAGGCGTACAATGGCAATAACGCCGTCATCCTTCAAGAGTGCGTGAAGACCACTGATGAACTCATACGTGAAGAGCTCAACAGGTTCTGCACCACCAGTAAAGACGTCGTGGACGATGTAGTCGTACTGCTTGAGTTGGGGTGCGTTTCGGCTGCGCTGGACGAAGGCCCGCGCGTCTTCGATGACAGGGGTGTGGTTTTCGGGGAGATCGAAGTACTGCAGAGCATACTTGTGGACTACCGGGTCGATTTCGACGATGGTTGTGTCAATCCCATGGCTTATCAGTGCGCCAGGGGTTGTGCCAATTCCGAGACCGCTGAGAAATGTTAGTGTCTACTGTAATTGGAAGCCATAGGGAAAGGTATACATGACGAGCGCATTGCTTTCTGCGTCAACACGTGGTGCACCGTGCGCTGTCTCGACGAGTCTCACGGCCTCCAGCATAGTAAACACAGCGTAGATAGGGTCTTTGACGGCAGGAGGGGTGTAGTTGGGGCGCTTCTTGATCCACTGACCACCAAGGAGGCTGTGGTCGCATCTCATGACACGGAAGCCATCCTCAAGATTGTCCAAGACAGAGATATACCCCGTTGTGGAATCCTGACGGGCAACAAGAGCGAATCCATCATCGGCGATGATGTTGTTGAGGGCTGTAGTCGTGTATCCTAACGGCAAGTGTGTGTTCGAAGTAATGGAGAAAAGGAAAGCAGGGATAGCCAGGAGGAGAGCCTTTGACGGAACGGCTGCCGCGTAAAAGATTGCAATCAGAAGCTGGAGACCCGCGCGACTCAGCAGCACAGTCGACCCAATGAACCTTGACAAGAAGGCCTTGATCAGGTGCTCGCCGGCAGAGTAGATGACATATGACCCCAGCAGGGGGATATGCTCCGCAACCAGATCACCATGCCGTTGGAGGTTCAAGCCTGCCTGCACCAGTTTGCCCGCGCAAGCCACCGAGAGCAGAACCAGCGGGTATAACGCCAGTACTTCGGTGATGATCGGGCCAGCAGGATTTCCCAGCGCCGAGCTCTGCTGGGAGACGAAGTACTGGACGACAGGCAGAGAAAAGGCCAGCACAGGGACCACGTAGATAGCCTTGCGCCCAGACACCCGGTCGACGATGTCCTTGGAGAACCAGCCTGCTACGCCTGCGATGCCGACGCCATAGCCGTGGAAGATGTGCGACGGAGTTGACCCGTAAACTGGGGCCAGTGTCAATACGAAGACGTAGGAGTAGAAAGCCGCAAGCACCAATAGGGCTGCGCCAATTCCCAGCTTCTTGGTAGCATCTTTCTCGCAGATGCTCCTGAACGGCGCCATGTTCCTATTTGATCAGGCGCAGGTAAAGCTCCTAACAGGTGTCAGTTGAACCGTGGACCCTAACGCAGAGAACTGTCAAGTTATATGCCAAGACAGGTGAAACGACAGGGGTCTCTTACATTTCCTCTTCCAGCCAATTATTTCCTTACGCTAATGCGCTGAAGCGTGATAACTTAACAGCTTCTCCTGAGCCTTTGAATTTTGGTTGATGCAGAGTGGAAACAAATTCCTAAAAGATTGTACGGTATTGCCGCCCGCTTCCGACTCCCCATCATCCACACCTCGCATCATCATCATCATCATCATCATCATCACCACCACCACCACCCCGCCAGCCCACAATATCATCAACCATGCCTCTTTTCCCAATGGGGACCGGCATACAAAATGACGAGAGCCGAGCCTTCGACCAAACCAGCCGAAACCATGCCCCTCCCATCCCCGCCGCGACGCAAAGAAAAAACCGGCGGAAGCGTTGGTTAGACCTGCATCCAGAGTACTTCTCTGCAGACCTCGAGCTAGCTGGTCCGCACTTCCACTTCATCTGATCTTCTTCTCTCGGCTGATTCTTCGCCTGCTCAGAGGAGAGCTAATACTGAGTACCAGACCCATTGCTCTACGACCGCCTAATCCGACGCTTCCAAACGCCCTCCGAGCGCGAAGCCGAAGGACGAGCAAAGGGCTTCTCCGGCGTTCTCCAAGCCGACTTGCTGCGATCAGAAGCGAAATTGGACGCGTTGAACCACCCGGACCCGCGCTCGCTGTTTTCGTACACTCGCGGGCCAAACGGGGAGATTTTAGCGGAGGATCGCGATGAGATTCCGGCGAGCAAGGAGGAAGGAGAGAAGGCGTGGCGGTGGGAAATGACGATGCGCTTTCTGAGGGGAGAGGACACAGACTTTGACTATTCGACTGTAGACGGGAATGAGGATCTGGATGATGCAAATGAGGAACAGGAGAGATATTTTGACGAAGAGGAGCCTGAATGGTGCGTTGAAGGAGAAGGGGAAGGAGATGTGAGAAAGAGGTTGACGGGAGAGACTGGGATTCAGGATTTCTGAAGCATGATATATGCCCTTCCTCCGCGACCAGTTTGCGAATATCCCCTACGGTCTAACCATCCGCTCTTCAGATGCCTTTGTTCCTGGGTCCTGGAACCACCCTACCTTGACGGACCGCCCAAGGTTCTACACACATCATATCACCCGGTCAGTGTTAACTGCTGCATTAGCCAGCCGACCGTTCTAGATGAAGAGCCACGAAATTGCTGAGAGGGCCTGGGTATAGCCAAAGCTTTTGCCGATTAAGAGCACAATGTGAGGCAGTGTCCTCTGTAAGCCTGGTTCAACGGTATTAATGGGCGTTGTACATACCTGAACCATGCCTGAATCAGCGGACCCTTTAGATCCTGCAATTCGCACAAGCCGAATAAACTGAAAGCCATAATAGGCCAATCATCGGCTTGATACAAAAATATCCCCGAAACACTTAGCTATATTATCGGTTTAAGTATATTTAACTAGATGTGTGCATGAGTGGTCTTTATGATTCTATCTCTATAGCTGGCTAGATGCTATATACTGGATCAGAACCCGGTATTAACCAAAAATCATAGCCGTCCACGGTCGAGCCCGGCTTCGACTGCAGGGTCCAAAAAAGAAAAGACATTCTCCACTCCGCAACCATAACAATGATTGCTTTAGTAGCATATACCTCGTGCACCTTATTATGGAACACTAGAGCAATGACAGCACGTCCTAGCCAGGTTGCTGATTTGTTGAGATGCTGCTCTTAGTGTCCACCCAAAAGCTTGATTGCCGTCTCTCTAAGCTTAAACTTCTGGATCTTTCCACTCGCCGTTTTCGGGAACGAGTCAGTCGGCTCAAGGAAGAATATATACTTCGGCACTATGCGCAAAAGTGTCAGCATAGCCCGAACAAAACGCAGCGTCCATATATCATAAGAAGAATAACGACCTACCGAGATGACCACTCAGTTTCTCCCTCACAAACTCCCTTAGCTTCTCTCCCGTCTCCGCCTGTTCTTCCGCAGTCTGATTCGCCTGTTTCCACATCACAAACGCCGCCACGACCTCACCATAATGTGCATCGGGGACGCCGACGACAGAGACATCCGCAACACCAGGGAAGGTCAAGAGACAGTTCTCAATTTCGAGTGGGTGTATGTTCTCGCCGCCGCGGATAATCAGGTCTTTGATACGCCCGGTTATGGTGACATAACCGTCTGGCGAAAGAGTTGCTTCGTCGCCGGTCTAGACGGTATCCCTAGGTTAGGTTTTTTGAACAGGTGGATCGGGTGATGGAAGGACATACATGCATCCAAACCTTCCCGTCTTTATCCTTCAGCATCACCTCCGCCGTCTTCTCCGGATCCCCCCAGTACCCCTTCATTAGCAGGTATCCCGAAACGGCGAGTTCACCTCGGGTATTTATAGGGAGGATCTTATTACGGTCGAGCGGATCAACGACCTTCGCCTCGACATGCGGCATCAGGCGTCCGACGGTATTAATTCTCTTATCAATTGGATCATCTGTCGTTGTCATTGCAGACACGGGACTCGTCTCTGTCATGCCATAGCATATTGTCAGTTCCGTCAGATTCAGCGTCTTGTGTAGCTTCTTCATGAGTTCAGCGGGGATACTGCTTCCTGCTGCGATGCCGGTGCGGAGGTATTCGAATCCCTTGTGTGGGATCTGGCCTGATTCAAGGAGCCCTAGCTCTTCGAGAAACATTGTTGGCACGCCGTAGAGGGCAGTGCATTGTTCTTCCTGGACAGCGCGCAGGGTGTCCCTGGCATTGAAAGCTTCTGCAGGGAAAACAATGGCCGACCCATGCGTCGCTGTGGCCATGTAGCCCAGGACAGAGCCAAAACAGTGGAAGAGTGGCGGCGGACAGCAGACTGTGTCGGTTGGCGAGAGGCGCATGCGGTCGCCGATCTGAGCGCCGTTGTTGAGGATGGAGCGGTGGCTTAGACAAGCTGCCTTGGGCATGGCGGTGGTGCCGGAGGTAAATTGGATGTTGACGACTTCGTTGGGAGCTAAGTTCTGCTCGGGGAGGGCAGCGCTGTCTGCGGGACTGGGAGACGTGATGGACTTGTAAGGGGTCAGGGCTTTAAAGGAAAAGAGGGAGCTGTTGGTGTTGATGCGGTCCGTGGAGTTGTCGACGAGGATGATCTTCTGCAGCGTCGGGACAACGGCGGATTCGAGCTTGGATGCGTAGAGGTCTTGGACGAGGTGGCGGAGAAGAGGGATGTTGCTGCGAGGTTGCTTCCTGGGCAGATTGGACTCGGTGCTTATGATCAGATGGCTCGTTCCTAGATGGCTCAGGGCCGCAACGACCTGCGTTGCATTGAAAGAGGGGTTGATTGGCACCTGGGATGTCAGTTCTTCGTCTAGGAGTGTTCGACCGGTATTCTTACCAGGATCGCCCCCAGCTTGAACAGTGCATATGTCACCTATTCCTGTCAGCTTCTTCCACATCAAATACCATTGTTTGACATACAGTCGCATGTTCCATCGAGTTCCCCAGCATCACTCCAACACGGTCTCCCTTCTTGACGCCCACGGATTGCAGTCCTCGTGCGAGTGCATTGCTCTTAGCGTCGAGGCCAGAGTAGGTGACCCTGTTATTTTGATGCTTGGAAATGACACTGTATCGTTAGCCTGGCTGTTTTCACTCAAATTAAGACTGACTTACGCTGTCCTGTCTCCATACTGCTGGACGATTTTGGCAAAATGCTCTCCAATTGTGGATTCGAATAGCGGAGGCTGGGAGCGTCAGCAGGAGTATAGTGTCGAAATCCAAAAGTCCAATACAGACCTCTGTTGGACCGCGCGCATAGCTTTGTGTAAGTAAGCCGCGTCTGGTCAATGACAACGACTGCAAGAAGGACCGGTCGGCTAGTCTCGGAGTCCTTCCGCACAGGACACGGCTGGGACAATACATGGCTCGAAACATAGTGTTATTGCTTGGAGGTCTGTTCCATAGTACTTTCCTACTGACAGCCTTATGGACGATAATGGACCTGGATAATCCAATGCAGCGTCCGGTGTTTCTCGTTGTCGTGTGCAACAAGGGATGCAGATATAGTATACTCCGCACTCTCGGTGGATACTGATAGAGATCTGAAGGAAAACAATGCCAGTACAGCTATTGGATGCCCAGTGAAAGAAACTTGATATATATCGTCGAAAGAAGAACAGTGATATGTCAAGATTCAGGAGTGATGAAGAATTGGGAGGACGTAGAGGAGAAGGAGGAGGAGAGGAGAGGAGACTGGGGGATGGACATGAAGGCGGGGATTGCCGAAATGCGGGGTTAAGTATACAGAGCAGTCCGAGCACACCCCTTACTCAAGAGATTAATGCTACAGGTCTCTTACTAGAGACTAGGGTAGTGTATAGCAAAGGGGAAAAATGACAGTAGACTAAGGGGAGAGACAAAAACAGCCTGATCGATAAAGAGAAAAAGCACTATTCTTCCCCCACAGCCTTCTTACTCAAACAATCCATCTCCCCACACATGCATTGCTTGTTCTCCCAGTACTCTGTCCCATAGTTAACTGTGATATGCTCCCCGGCAATAATATTCCTTTTCGCTTCCACAGTCATCACGGTATGTTTGCCAACAGGCCTCGCCCGGAATTCACATGACGCATTACACGAATGCGCAATATACCTCGTCCAATTCCCATATTTCTTCGGCGAGATGATCGCAAGCGGCTTCTCCATATCCACCTTCGACACATGGGATAGCGCATAGACTTCATCATCGTCAAAGTCCGTCGGCTGGATCTCCCCGATAAATTGGCCGAGTATATCGCCCTCTCTGAAACTCACCAGCGCCCGGACGCCAGTTCCTGTCGGCGGCCGCTCAACAAGCTCAACCAGACTCCCCGCGGAGAAATCGATCTCACAGTCGCAGGAGCTCAGCCCGCAGAGGTCGCAGTCGCCGTCTTCCGCTCTGCGCAGCGTGGGGTCTGTCGTTTGGCCTTTGGCCTTCCAGGTCTCTGAGTCGGGGTCAAAGACGGGTTTGTCGACGTGAATCTGGATCTCGCCCTTGAACCAAGGTCGTCGGACCTTCTTGTTTATGGACTGCACGACATGATGTGGGTGCTGCGACCACATCTTCCGATGGGGCTGTAATTCAGCATCGAGCCTCGGAATGCCCAAGTGCGCGTACTTGAGCAGCTGTCCGCGCCAGTCGAGATTGCGGGACCGCGCAAACACTTCAAGGCTCCACAGATTCTCACGTATCTTCTCCAGGAACTCCCCCCAGATCCCGCCGTGCCGGATCTCTCGCACCGCACGCCGGAAGCCCTCAGCGATTATGCAGATTGAGAGCATCTTCCACCCGAACTGGGCGACGAACTCTCCCATGCGGTGGACTGTTCCTCTCGGATCGGACTTTTGGTAGCGCTCGGGGTCTATGATATGCCCGATCAGCAGATCAAGCAGATCGGCGCTCTGTAAGTACTGTAGCCGGTAATATGCGACGTGTTCTGCTTTGTTCTCGAATATACAGAGGGCGCGTATGATGCAAACGTAGTTGATATCGTAGTATATTGAGGCGAGGATGTCGGTCACTAGTTGGGTGACTTGCTTCTGGACATGCTCCGGGGATTTTGCGAGAAGGGCTCGTCGATTCTTGAAGTCGAAGCACTCGTCTTCGTCTTTGGATGTATCCTCGCAAGGTCGCTTTCGATCTAGCGAAATTGCGTCGCGTACGGACCTTGGTATTTCCATTTGAGCGGACATTGTGGTGGCTGATCGTGGTTAGCAAGTGGAGGACGGTGACTTGGACGCGACATAAATTGGTAAATAGGAGGATTGAGTATCGGTCCCCAGCCATGATTAGCATGCTAATAATAGCCGTTTTCAGCAGCGTGCTTTGAACAATGACTTTTCAAACTCCTCAAGGGCTTTTGTGGTGGTCTTTGTTCTGGTGTTTCAGGCCTTCTCACCCAATTTTTACGTTGTGCGGTTGTTATAGTGAATCATTTGTTCGACGTTTGAGAAGTCTCAAAATGCAAGTATAGCCCATCATTATAGTGCTGCTGTAGGAAAAAAGCAGTAAGCCAAGCAGGTATTCCACTTTAACGCCAAATGCGTTCCGTTGTTGTCAGTTGGAAGCCCGAATTTCACGGTTGGCAGAAGACTAAAGGCCACTCCATCTCAGCGACATCAGTTACGTATACACCACACCCGTGGGCACAGTCAAGATAACGCACAATTTCCCGCTCCATATATAGCAAGATTATGCCAAACAGAGCCGCGAAAGGCAACTCTGAGGCTCAGGCCCTTCTAGTTCACAGGTATTGTCCCTACTTTAAGCCTTTGTTGTGCGCGGACTAACGAGAACCAAGTCTTCAGCAATGCAGTTGAAGAATATTGCCGCTGTCTCTGATAGACCTGAGTAGCTCTGGGTAGAATACATCGGGAGCACAAATTCGGACTAGCGCTCAAGCGAGAGTGCGACAAGGATCGCGGATGATATAAAACAGAATCGGACTCAACTCAAGCACGTACGAACCACAAGCAGGAGCGGTGGAAGACCACACCGAAGCGAAGGACTGTCCGTGAAACTAGTATCCCAACGACTACGGCTTGAGAAACAGAACAATTGTCTTCAACGTTGGGCTGGGGTATGCAATCGTGGGCCACGCGGCGGCAGACAGCGCATACACAGACAGCCGTAGAGGTTGATGCACAAACATGGTGCTTGGATGGATGGGTTAGCCGGATGATGGGCTGTAAAGACACTACCCGACACGCTCGTCAGATCCAGGCCGCGCCTGCGCGTAGGAGAGGTATGTGACTTGATCAAATCAAAATCACATAATGGCTGATGCCCCTAGCAGAAACAGTAGGGCTAAAGTAGAGCTGGAGTAGAGCTAGAATAGAGCGAGAGTTGAGGATATGTGATGCATTGTTGATAAAGTACAAGGCATAAGGATGAGACATCGGAGGGATCCAATGGGGACGGCGACCAGAAAGAATCAAACTGATAAATCCCCCATGGAGAACTAAAGTGTCTAGGAAAGTTGACCGTGAACCTCGCAGTAAGTCAGCTCCTTCGCCTCCTACATAGTCCTCTCCGTCTTCATCGTCTTTGGTCCTTGTATTAGACCAGGCCCATCGAGCGGAAACACTTCGATAAACAAGGCTAAGGTATGGAGACTATGGTGCACCAGAAACTTAGAATCCAGGCTTTGTTGAATGTGAAAGGCCTTCCTATACTGACGCCAATGGAAATGTTGTCACTAGAACGTGCCTGCGTATCGGCCCGTAGCCGAAGGATTGGGTGGTCTGGTGAGGAACCCTGTCACCTAGATTGCGGCACAGCAGGGCTCTTCAAAGACCGCCATGATACGTTTCAAATATCCGTCAACGCTGTAACATATCATGAATGCGGACAAGGTTGGAAATTTGACTGAACCAGCAGCAGCTGGTATTCTTAATCAGGGCACCGAGGGCGTGGCACTCTGAATTCAGGGGGTAGCTCGTCGTTTCAGCCTGGCTGTGTCTGAGAGCTTATAGCCCCAAGTGTGAGAGTCCAGAGGGGCAGAGGCCATTGTAGAGATTAGGTCTGAGGTCCAGATCGTAATCCATCCGTCCGCCCGAAGCAGAATGGAGCGGTTAAGTAGGCACTGGTCACCAGTCATAAACTCTGAATGTTTCCACAAATCGTTCGATCAACTTGATCTTGTTATGTGAACCTATAATCATGACTCCAAATGTAATGCATCAATTGTAAATTTGGACTCGGGAAGAGAGCAAAACAAGGTTGAGCGCTGTTTTTTAGTGTTTACTCTCAGTTTGCAGGGTACAGCCTCTCACTTAGTGGGGGCTGCAGGTAGAACGGTCTGGTTAAAAACTGTAGATAGCAAACGGACCTAGATCAGTCGTTCCCATACTTGCTAAGCAAGATTTGCGCGGCTGAGCTGCTGTTAATGGTCTAAGACATTGGCTCGTTTGCTGTCTTCAACGCCTTAAATAGGGGCGGGATTCCCAATTCCAAAAATGGCCCTGGCGGAGCATTGAAGATTTGTATAAGTTGTGCTTCGGTTGTTGATGCAAGCTTGAGTCTCGACTGAAGATGCCCGTCGTTGTGCTTCTCGTCCTATGTTCCGTGCTTTCCTATGCAAGTAGTCCGAGCTTAACCCGCAGACGAGAATCAAGTTTCCCAGAGCCAAAGCGTCTCTCTGCAGGGGCCTTGTCGTCAAAGCTCAAGACTAGAGCAGAACCCGACACTGTCTTGAGGCGAAAGGCAAGCTTCGATTATATCGCAGATAACGTTGAGGACGGGAGGGTGTTTTCAACACCTTTGGATGTGGAGTCGCAATGGCCAGTTCTTGCATTGGAGGATATGGACGCTGGTCTCGATAGTGTCTCATGCACGGAAACCGAGTTAACCCTGGAATTTGTATCTTCTGCTGCCGAAGAGAGCTTCAAGTCAGCGGTCGCAGAGACGGCTGATTTGTCGTTGTCACTTCCCATGCCGGCTGCGATTCTGAAGGTGACCGCTCTGCACATAGGTGCGTTTATTGCTTGGCTTGTCCCTGGAGGTCAATTGCTGAAGATTGAATAGAGTAACTGGAGTCAGTTTCAAGAACAACAGGATTAGCCTTGAGAAGGTTGAAACCAACTGGCATGAGGCATTCTCGGTAACGAGAGTGTCCTTCTCACACAGGCCCTCTTCAGAGATTCTAAAACGCGGGCCGACGCAAGTCAAACGGCCAGAAGCACCATCACCTACTCGATCCTTTCCCCCAGGCCCTTCAGAGTCGGCGCGCTCGATTCATCCGGATCTAAATCCTTTGATATCCACCACACCGATCTGAAGATCTACCCCCTAGATAATCCACTCGCCGATAAAGTGATGTAAGTACCAGGGATTGATGCCTCTTGACCAGTAACTGAATTGTGCAGACCAAAGCTGCCCGTTGTTGTAAAGTGCAAGACATGCACGCTGCAGGGTGATATTCAGCTCTCCCAAGGGCAGTTCACTGTGGGAGAGACTGAGGGAAACGATTTCGATTAGTTGAATGAGGCAATTGGGTTCTTCACCAATAGTAGCATTGAGTTCTTAGTCAAACGACTGTTCTCGCAGATTGAGCTTGAGCTTGAACTCTCGTCCAAAGGCCCTCGGGTAGAACTCAATGCCGCACTTCCCACTATTGGACTCACGCCTTTTCAGGTACGTGCACCGCCAAACTCGGTAGCTGAGTGGTATAACATCCGATACAGATAGCAGGTGTCCTTACCTTTGGCCCTTTGATTGTGCCTCAGATCATCATCACAGCGGACCTTAAAGGGGACGTCGGATTTTCCTACGGCTTCAACATTACAGTAAGCGTCGCCAGGAAGGACATTTGTAGCTGATACTGATAGGGCAGGTCCCTGATAACTCCCAGGTGCTGATCAGGATTCCCAACTTCGATGAATCTGAAATAACCGGCTTGTGAGTACTTGAACCAGGTAGTGTAGAGCATGAACTGATATTGCGACTGTTAGCGGGGGCACGACTCTCGAAACAATTCCCATCGAAGCAAAAAAAGAGATTTCATCCATGGCCCTGAATATCGCATTCCCGCCTCAGATACTTCTCGGAATCAATACTGGTGGCATCAACGCTCTCAATGTGGATATTGACGGAGGCATAGGGGCGTTTTTCAGCCTGCCTAATCTGTCTTTGGACGTCTCCAAAGACACGGGTGTTGACGAGAAATGTGAGGCTGCGGCTGGAACCAACTACGCCATTGGCAACGCAACCCGTCTGATCCCGTCCGTCCAACTTGACATGGGAATCATTGCCGTTATGATGTACGTCTTGGGCCATTCAATGACTCCGAAAGAGTTGCGCCGGTTCTGGCATCAAGCGCTTGGGATTTTCCCACAGCGTGCGTGGGGTTCGACCCGGAGAAGGCAACCAGCAGAGCGGGGATTGCATCTGCAGCCGATGCAGAAGGTGATAGGGACAATGGTGACGGTTGTGTCGATAGTAAGTAATGGTGGTAATGGTGCAATCAGTCTTGGGGGAAGTGGCATAACGCGTTTGTGGACCTTGATGCTTTCAACAGTTGCTGCTGGCTTTTGCAGTTGGGGTTAGTGAGGCGACAGTGACGGATTAGTGACTGAATTACATGATTGGAAGACATATCCACTATCTATTCATGTAAAGCGACTGTAAGAATCAGATCGCCAGTGGCCGGATAAGAGTCTAGACGACTCCGACGCCGGTGAGAAAAGACCGAAGCTAACTACCTCGTAACCTCCGTCTCTTCAGCGAGTCAGCGTGGAGTTAAAGATTGTCCGCGGAGGTCGGAGATCGTCAAGAAGAGCTAGACACACAGGTAAGATACTTATTAGGACAGAAATGATTGACTGCATGTAGTCTAAGTTACCTGTTCAAATAGCGTCCTTTCCTGTATGTTTAGCACTCCGAGATTCGGCCTCGGAGCGCCAAGCCGGGAAATTGCGTGGTTGCAGGTGACCTGAGGTCAAAATTTTGGTCGTGCGGGACAAACCTGCTTATATAATGGTCTTGGCAGTCATGTGACGTACAACCGAT